>CALNXK010000280.1:112500-494230 GCA_942486035.1 Porites lobata
AAGACCCAGGTAAATACATGAAGTTGTGGTCATTAGTACTGGTCACATCCTGGTTGCATCCTACGTTTAAATCATAATAAAAAGCAAAAATCACTCAAGCTTAACTGCACTTTTTAACAACTGTACAAGATGGTAAGGGGTTTACACTGTGCATTCCAAAAAATTGGAAGTGTTGAAAGTTTTTTTTGATGGGGGTTGTGTTCCTTTAGGTTGGAGTTTTCGCCGTTGCTCAGTACTGTCACTTGGAGAAGTTCAAGGCAACCTTTTTTCTTGTTTGTTTGTTTGTTCCTTGTTAATTTATTTACATATTTATTTATTGAAACTCTTGTGAAGAAACAATCCATGCCAACATCTGTTTACAAATCCATAATATTACTTTCAGATCTTGAATTCCCCTTAGTTACTAGCGTCGTTTTATTAACAGGAAAACCGCCGTATTGACATGATTTGCCACGGAGAGCCAGACGGTCACTCAGCTATGGCGCGCACAGTTGGGCTCCCTGTTGCTATTGCAACGAAAATGATGCTAGACGGTGAGTCGAAGAGTTGTTTACCACCTTGAAAAATTTTCTTGTCTTTGAAAAATGTGTAAGCAAAATTCAAAAGACGCAAGACGTCTACAAATTTCGAAGGAAAATTACCGAAATTACGTTATCGATAAACTCACGTGTGAGATTATGGAAAATAAACCACTCGGGTCCCGGATGTAGTTTTTATGAATTTTACGAGTGGTATATTTTCCAGTAAAACACTCGTGTCTATATAATAAATTTAATTATTTATTTATTTATCTGTCGATTTATTTTTATTTATTTATTTATCAATCTTGTCAGACCTCTTGGATATCCTTTGCATGGTATAGATAAAACAAATGTTTGCCTCTTATATTTTTGTTTTGTCGCAACAGGAGACTTGAAAGCCACAGGCGTTGTTCTTCCGCTAAATCGTGAGATTTACAAACCTCTTCTAACGCGACTTAGAGCAGAAGGAATACAAAGCCAGATGACCACAACAGTTTTATGAGAAGCAAAATGGTAAGGCAATTCCCTTTAATTCCCCGTCATTGATGTTGTCTGGTGTGGGAGATGGCAGCCAAAGTTGGAGAAAAGTAATGCGGTACGCTATTTATAGCAGTTTATATATTATTTTGTTGCAAAACGTCGTATTAATAAGTGAAGTATTTGTTGCGTGCGCAAACGTATTTGAACTCTGATGACAAACCCTTCCGATATCCTTAATTATTATTATTATTTTTAATCTCTTCCTTCAATACTCTCTGCGAGGGGAAGCCTGAGATCTGCAACGGTCGGTCGCCGAAAAAAAATAAAATAAGGATAGCCTTAACTGGAATAGTTGTATATAAATACAGGGATGAGTCTTTCCTTGTTTTCCTGGGACAAATCGTAGGCGTTTAGAACCGCAATTTTCTTAGGCCACGTTCACTCAGGCCACGTCCACACGTATCTGGATACTTTTGAAACCTCATACCTTTTTACACGAATCCTTCTATCGTCCCCACGAGCGAAACCAGTGAATCCCCTCACCGAAACCGCATCATGTTAAAACTGCTCTCCACAGAGATTTAACGCCCTATCCACACTATTCCGGGTGAAAAGATTTGCGGTTTCAGAAGTGTCCGGATTCGTGTAAACGGGGCCTTAAACACGGACAAAAACCTCGATCAAATACAGTCACACGATTGTCTTAAACACGAGCTTATTTCAGCGGCGGATTCAGGGGAGGCGCCCGGCCTTATTTTTAGACCAAACTGAGGCCCGGAGGGCCGAAAAACATTTTTTTGAGACCGGCCTCCCCTCCCCCGTTATCTCAGGGTCTGGATCGGTCACTGAATTTTGAATTTAATATTGCTGACTGGCTCTGTTTGGACTGTTTCCAAAAGTTACTTTACGCACTTCTGTAAGGCCCCGTCCACACGTATCCGGAGAGTTTTGCATCCGCAAATTTTTTTATGCGGATACAAAAATATCTGCGTCCACACGTAGCGTATAAGAATCGTATACGACCGTCCACACGTATCCGATTCGTATCCGGACATCTCAAAGGATTAGTCAATAGAGCATGCGCATTAAGACTGGTTCTGATACTGTGACGTCACCGTATACAAAATATACGGATACGAGCATCCACACGTATCCGGATACACAGAGTATACAGAAATTTCCACTCTGGAGAGCGTATACAGAAATCTCCGGATACACCGAGCGTTTATGGCGGACACGTGTGGACGCTAGGTGTATCCGCATAAAAAAATTTGCGGATACAAAAGTCTCCGGATACGTGTGGACGGGGCCTAAGTGTTGAATGGCAGATTAGAATGGCTTGACCGAATGGGTGTAGATGTCATTGCAGACTGTATATATTATGAACTGGGAAAACTTTATTTCCGTCCAATATTTTGCCATTATTGAACGTGGATTGTGTAAAGAAGAACTTCTAAAACTCTTTTGAGCGATAATTGTGATAATTGTGGCAGGTTATTTCCATGTTATTTTATGTTCTATTATTTATGCCTCATACCAAGAGAATTGATATGAGGCCAACGTGGTTGCTATTGATTATACGAGAAGTAGTGCTAGGTAGGTTTAATATAAAAAGTTGCAGTTACGACTTTTTTTTCTCTTTTTGTAGAGAATTATGAAAAAATAGCATTTTTTAAAATATGTTTTTAATTATTATGTAGCTCCGAACTACAACAGGTTAGAAACGAAGTAAGCAAAGTATGCCTCAAAGTCCATCTGTATTTATTTCGCCATAGTACCTAAAGGTGCATGGCATTTTGCACTTGTTGAAAATACTGTCTGTCTGTAATCGAAAGGGAAGAAATTCGTAATGCTTTCTAGCAAAGCAAAACTGTTGTAACATGTTTTATTCAAGTAAATACTCATTGACTGTTGTATTTCTTGTAAAAAAAAAAAAAAAAATTTTTATTGTAAAAGCCAGTAAATATTAAGGTACATAGCGCTTGCATTTTGCCTTTGGTAATAAAAGTGCTTTTCTATTCTAAAGTGGAAAGGTTCGTTTTTCATATATCACTGACACCTTATGGTGCGGACACTCAAACTGGGACACTTTGAGAAGATTGTCGAATCTTTTTCTGAAAACAAAAGATTCTCATTTTTTTTTTCTGCAAACGGACCAATAAAATTCAAGGTTCAACTATGTAACGGTTAAAAACTTTGAACTTACCTGACATCTCAGGAAACAGCTCTCAAATTTATGAATGTTGTTGGTCCGTTTGCAAAACCAAAACCATAAACAGACAAAAAAATAATTTAAAAAAATACTCGCTTGAATCTTTTGTTTTCAAAAAAAAAATTTTTGATTGGACAATCGTCTTCCAAGTGTCCCGGTTGGAGTGTCCTCACCGTAATTCCACCTGTATTAAGTTTTAGATATTTGTTTTTAGTAGCACTCTTGAAGTCAAAAGGAAGTTGACTGACTCGCTTTGGTTATTGAGTACCAAATTCTGTATTCAGAAATAGCCAGCGAATAGCTTTTCGTGTCAACATGAAAAGCTATCCGAGTAAAGTATGAATGGCAACGGCTCAGAAATGGAATAAGTGGCTCACACACATCGAACATCGCACCGGAGTGGCAGAAAAGTGCTATATGTGACGACCCAGTTTCAATATGGACGGGTCGCAGCTTTACTCCGTTACAGAAATTGCGCTGAAATCACCAGCCCTATCCGAATTGATTTTTTTGAATTTCAGACCCGTGACATACGTTCACCCTCCCTTCCTCCTAAGGGGGCTCTTTTTGCTGTTTACAGTACCCCTGTAGGGATTGCACGTGAGGTAGATTACCGTTCGCGAACATGGCGGTTCAACAACAAAGCTCAATTAGCTTTCTCAGCGGGTGTTAGATTAGTTTCTGTTGGCGAAAACCAATCTGACTAGCGCGGTAATTGCACTTTGATGAAAATTTACTGGTAAGAGTTATCACTTATTATTAATGTTTGCAAACGAGGTTGCTTTACTGCGTTGGTCATAAGTTCCCTCAAGGTTTTTTTTTTCCCTTAAACATGTACGCATTTGACGTTTTACTTTTAAAGTGGCTTTCGGTTTCAGCTCCATACATCACTTGTATTTTCCTAAGGTAGTAAATTATAAAAGAGAAATAAAAAGATTGGGAATCTTTCCATTTATATCATTAATTTATAAAATATTTATGAATATTCCACGTGGCTATCTAGGATATGATATAATTTGTATTTTATAAAGGAAACGCTATATAAACAACGGTTGTGTTAATTTATTCTGAACCTTTGGCATTCACATGAAAGCGAATGCATGAAACTTCATACACTTGAACTGCGGGAGAAAGATTTAGCAAAGATCATCGCAGAGAAAGCCTGAAACAAATCTGCGAAAGATAACTAAGAATTTATTTATTTATGTATTTATTCTTTTTTCATTTTGTTAACACAGTCGAACATTTTCGTAACGACTTCCTTCACCTTCGTGTAGAGGTCAAGACAAGACGTTTGCGGGGATGTATTAAAATAGCGGCTCTTGTGAAGAGGCCGCCGTATCAAACCTAAGTCATCGTTTGATCCGCTATTTCATGAGATATGATTGATTTAATTTGATTGGTCGGTCTGGTGACTTTTAAGTTCTTAATTGTGTTTGTGGTACTGGTTAGCGTCTATACCTTTGGAATTTGGCGAGAAACCTTTAACTTAAACCTCAAACTGTATATTATAATCATATTAAAATGTAAACACCACACAAAACCGTGGGAAAAGTTACTGTTTAATAAACAAATTGGGTCATTAACACCATGCCAATGACAGACTTAATACTGGAGTATGGCTGAACTAATAGAACGAACGAAACCAGAGGCTTTACAAATTGTACACAAGGCATTTGTACCTTTGGACTTATAATAAACAATCACATTATTAGACGATAATTTAAAAAGCAGGTTAAACGGTTTCATTGAAAAGTATTGTCTTTCCTTAAGAAAATGTTGATGAACACTCATTTATTGTACCCCCTGCTTATATAGATATTGCAATTACTTTAAAATGCGTCCGGTTGCAACGGAGGGGGGTCAATGGTAATATCGGCGATTATGCTTTTCAGATGACTGAAAACACAGCTGCGAAGTTTCATTCTTTTGCCCACTCTTCAAGAGTATCAACATTTCTCCACGGAGTTAACAAACAAAGAGAAGCGAAACGTTTCTTTCACAATAACGTTGAAGACTCAAACTAACTCTAACTCTCATAACAATAAACAGCGAACGTTACCTCGACTTTCTCTTTATTGAACACCGGCCAGTTTTGCAATATAATTCAATTTGTTTTATTTCATTTTAAGTTATTCTCAAAGTTTTATTTCACACAGTTTTTATCGTTTTAAGGAATCTTTTCATTTTTCTTAAATATTTGCATACACGACAACCTCGCCTTAGGGTTAACTACTAAATTGGTTTTATCACTTAAACCAACATCATAAGCAAACTTTTGATCTCTGTTGATAATCTTGAGAAAATCAAAATCGCCGCCAGGCTTTACCGAAGCGAGCAGCTTATATACCTTAGCATTTATTAGAAGTTTTTCTCATGGTTTAAAAGTTTTTAGCTGCCCTTGGCACACAGAAGAATTGGCCAAAAAAGGACAAAAGAAACGTTTTAACGTCATTTCTATTTTATGATTTGATTCTTTGGCGCGGATTCGCTGACTGAAAATTAATTGTTTCAGACATTTCATGTGTTTACTTTTCCTTTGTTAAACAAAAAAGCGTTTGTTTTCAATCCCTCGCACCACGTGTATAGACTACCAGTTACATTGCGTATTTTGTGTGCGATGAAGGTTATTGCACTTAAAGGGGATGATTTCTTGTAAAGTCTGTATTTCTGACTCTTAACGCGCCACACGGCAGATCATGGCACGGATCTAAAATCACTATTGACGATCAGTTAACTGCATTTATTAATCTCATCCGCTTATGAGAGCAATTTGCATTACAATATGAACAGATCGCCTCGAGTGTTTGTTTTGGTTTTTCATACCCTCTCACTGCTGCTAATAATGGAACCTTTGTGTCATTCATGACTTCTATGATCTTCTATCACCGCCGGCATTGTGTTTTCAAGTCAATATTAAGTAATTATTTGAAACGGCGATGTCAACACGGCCATTTATTTTGTAAACATATAAACACTCTTTTTATCCACGCTGAAAGCGGCCACCATGTTGTTTTAACGAGAAGTAGTCTGGCGCGAAACGCTTATTTGTTAACGCCAAACGTTCTAAGACCACGTTGTGCTCGATGACTCGCGGCATTGATTTCCTCTGTTCTTGCCGCCCCCATAACATTTAAGTCCACAAACACCTCTGACACTTTGGAAATACGACAAAGTGTTATCAAATAATCTATAATAGCCCCTTGTTAAACGCATTTCAAGTGCACCCATTTTTTCAATCAACGCTCCTGAATACATTTAAGCATAACGTTAAAAATAAGATTTGAAAAATTCTGTCTTTGTAACCCTGATGCACAGTGAACAGAAACCACAGAACAATGTGCTGTAAAAGTAGTGATTTATTATCCTTCTAGATTGCAACTATAAACTTCATTATAGAGTCATTGAATGTAACGACATTTCTTCAAGATAAAAAAAGTGACTATTACTGACTTTGACTACACAGCCAAACCGGTGAAAACTGCGATGTATTTTTCTCTCTTTACACTTAATAATAAATTAATTCAGGTTGGTTTTTCATGCTTTAACAGGATACAACGAAATTACGATAAAATTAAAACAAACTAGATTTTATTGGTGATGTTTGTGAAGTTCAAACGATCAGTACACTACGATGTCTAATGACCTAACAAAATGGTGTGGCATTCGTTCCGTACAAGTTAGACGTTATTTGAAAAATCTCTGAAATCAACGTTAAACAAAGTTCAATTTTCAGTGATCTATTTTTTTTTTAAATAAAACGATTTATTGTCTGTGGTCTAGTGTCTAGAATCAGCATTCTTTCATTGTTCCTCACGGTGAACGCGTCTCTAAAGTCTTCCTCCCGCCAAATTCACGGAGGACTCTAATCTCTTCCAAAATAGGCGTAGTTACAAGCTTAGCTCTTTCTTATATTATTCAGTAAATATCTAGATTGTGCAGTTCTAAGCATAATTAATCCCCATTACATTGTCCTTCTGTGCTACTGGAGACATGTACAAACACGGATGAAAGGTAGACGATTGTAAACGCGTACTGTAATTCCTGAAGGCTGAGTTGTCTTGCCAAAGGAAACCGTACGGTGGAGGTGGAGTTGAGAATCCTTGGAACTGGTTTAGGGGGTAGCGAGGCGCCTCTGGCTCTGCGCGACTGAAGTATTCATACCTCGGAGATGTTACTCCAAATGGACGTGAAAAAGTCTCAGGAGAATGAGGCTTGGAAAAGTCTAAACTAGAAGGCGGCTTGTGGGGATACGGGAATAAGCTTGCGGATATTGGCAGTCCAAGCAAGCCTCTGTCTGTGGCACAACTCAGGGAATGACTGCAGCGTGGTCTTCTTGGTTTTCTAGGTCTTCGATAGTTTCCTTTTGAGAACTCGGGTAAATCTTTTGGGTGGATCATCCAGTAATGGCCCTTTCCATTCTCTGCTCTGCTCGCCTTGACGAAACAGTCATTACTGGACAGATTATGGCGTACACTGTTTCTCCAGCCGGGGCCCTTTTCTTTGTCGAAGTGTGGAAATCGTTTAGAGATGAAGTTGTAGATCGAACTAAGGGTCATCCGTTTTGAAGGTACGCTTAATATACCCTGAGCTATTACAGCCACAAAGGTTTCACTGAGGTTGCGAGATTCTTTGGACTCCCTGGTGCTATCTTCATCTTCATCTTCGCTACTGCTGATACTCCTTGTTTTCTTCCGAACCGTCTGCCCTTTCGAGGACTCCACCTTTACATCTTTGGACATCGCTCTGCTTGACAGGTTTGTCTGTGTTTCTAGTCGTGAAAGCGGCAGCTGTCTGAAATTTCGTTCATCTTCCTTGCAAGGAAACCTGTAGGTGCTGACATCAAGGCTGTTTTCCTCGTGGCGGCCGGAGTGAATGCTAAACATTTCGTAGCTTCAATTGTGAGATCTTGCAAACCAAGTAAACGTTGAGGTCTTAACTCGTGGGGCTGTTGTTGACAACTTATGTAGTCTTAATGTGCCGAAGTCTTTATGGGTCGAGCTTCTTTCTTATTAGGCAGAACCGCATTGATGCTCTTAGCAGGGGGTTAGGAAACGCCAAGCGACAGATGCACTGCTAATTTGTATATGAAATAGCGGTCGAATTGAATATATCTCCGTACCTTGCGGCGTTCATACTTACCGAAGCGTTTCTGGGAGCTTACAGTTCTGAATCGTAAGGAACAGAAACCTTTGCAATGCTGTATCAGTCTATTACCCTTAGGGAAGTAATTGGCAGCCTGCTGGCTTGGGTCAGATGAAGCTTTGATAAACCTACTGTTAGGCAAGCGAACGGTTATCAGCAATCATACTTCTAGCAACAACCAAAATAACAATAAAAATCGATAAAAAAAATAGCCATAATACGTCGGAAAGACTTTCAAAGATACGTTCATATAGAAACCCACATCTTGATCGGGCTTATGTTTGAACTGTAACACTTAGCCTTTCATCTAAGGAATTAAGAGGCAAACTCAACCTACTTGGGTGATAAGGGCCAAGACGTGTTTATAAAAAGCTGACAGCTGGGCTTTTCTTCACGGCTGGAAGGGCAGAACGTCCATTGTAATGCACACTGCCTGAAGAACTGGCGTAACGAAGCAAAGGAAATTGAAGTTACGTTTGCTAGAGAAAAGGCTGGTAACACTTAATCAGTGTTAGGTAAATACCTGAAAAACAGGAAACGTCAAACAGTGTTTTGCTGCTCCTAGACCACAATTTGCGACTCTGTAGTCATGAAGTGTGCAAGGTACTGGGTGGGTGGGGTGGGTAGGGTGATTGTTTTAATCGTAATAATTGGGGTTGTTTGCCAAGGTTGCCTTTTCTTTTAAGAGCCCTTTCAGACGTCATTAAACATCTCAGTGGTTTATTGCCAAATGACCTTGACTGGGTTGATTATAACTAAGCGTAAACAAACCAACCTGCCTTGATGCGTTTGAAAGTGGCGCGTTTCTTTTTTGTTGTTAAACGTTGTACTTTGCAAGGGAGTAAGAAAAAATAGCAGGTAGGAAAGTGCAACGAGACCAAGATGTGCCAAGGGAGTGGGAAATGGTGTTCGTTGTCTTGGAGTCGTTTTAAGGGAGTTCGTTTTATCTTACTTGTAACATGTAAATTTATCTTAACATGACCGAAAAACGTTTTGAATCAATTGTAAAGCTCAAGCCCGAGAGAAAATATTGAGAGGAAAGGGCTAAATTTAATTTTTGCCAGTATATGAAACAAAGGTAGAAAAAATGTATTTAAAAATGCGTCTTCTTTTTTCATTGACAAACGCCAAAAATTCTCCATAGAAATGAAAATAGAGGTGTATAGTCAAGCCTTGCTTGTCTCTGTAATCCTGGAGTCAAGAACGCTAAAGTGTTTTCATCTTACTGTCATTTCAAAGGCATTGTCTAGCGATTGGGTCAACATAAATAGTAATTTTTATTAACTCTTTTCTTTCCTTTAATTTACGTTTCATCGATCAGCGGTTGAATTGTACTCTATAAATAACTTACCTTACAAGATTCCCACGAGAATGTTAAGCAAACCATGGAGTTCATAAACTACTAAACAAACCGTATGTTGCAGACAATTGTTAATATTTTTGTTTAGAAGAGTCTTGGTCATAACATCACTACACGAAGCTATTACGTCGTCAACACCGTATCAGTGTTGATTGTCTCGATTGCAGACATCGTATGATGCCATGATGACAATGCACTATGGCTGATTCAAGTGAGTGCTCAGGGACACAAGATTATAGAAAGCTACACCACTTTGAAAAGCTATGTTATGATTTTTCTGTATTACTTTAAAACCCTAAAAACACATTGGGATTAAATAAAACCCTGAAATAATGGTTCATTTTAACGCACAATTACTCTACTGACCGTATCTCAACTATAAGTATGTATGAATTTGACATTCGAAAAGCCAAGATGGAAAAGGGTGCAAACTGAAAAAAAAAAAAAAAAAATGGGCAACGTTTTCAATTGATCTCTTGTGTTGCCGAAAAATGACTAAAACACGATCTTGCTTTGTTTCTCCTCCTTTAGCGTTCCAAGTATGGGAAAAGGTGGCTGAGAGTACTTAGTTAGAGTTTCAGATCAGATTTGACCGAAAACTGTGGAACTCGTCATGATATAGCTCCTTTAAAACTTCCAAATTATATCACGGCTTTCACAGAGAAGTAAAACACGCCACTTTAGACGCAAAGGTGGAACCCTAATCTGGAACATCCCTTAGGCACTAATTTTCCACATGAATTTGCACACTTGAGAAATTCATCCGCTGACTCAGAAGTTGGAATCACCTTGTGTATTCTTTAACATAATAGCAAATATTGCGACTGGAAAATGTTCAGTAATTTTCATTCAAATGTTTAAGCGAAAATAGGATTTCATCCACAGACTCAAAAGTAAGAATCTCCTTTAACTGTATTTTACATAGTACCACGGGAAAGTATAGCTCAGTGTTAGGGGTCATTAGATTGATCAAATTTAGGCATTATAATCATAAAACTCAAAGGGTTGTTGTTTGTCGACTATACCAAAAATAACGATCATTTTAATTGAGCCAGACACCTTTCTCCACAAATTATTCCCAAGTAGACAGTAGTTCTACTCATCTCAAAAAGAGCAGTTCTCGTCACTGAAATTTAAAGGCTATTACCACTCCGTGGAAATACATTTAGCCAGACTCTAGGATTACATATGCAGGCCTACCTTGCACAATTGAATTTTATCAGACTTTGTCAAATAGAAAATTAATAAACTTTCCAGAAGCTTTCACCTGAATCTTCATACACTTAGGATTGGTATCCTCATATTCAAAGTTAGAACCGCCTTCAAAAGCGTAATGAACAGACAGATAGAAAGCTCTGCTCTGTAAATTTTACTCCAACCGTCAAGATGATTTCATTCACAGCTGAGTACCGTAACTTTTTTCAGGACCATAAACAGGGGAGGCGTGTGATGGTAACGTGATAGACGGTGCTTTTAATAAATTCATTGCAAACGAAAGACTTGGTAAACGGCTGTCGCCTTAGAGAAGAATGAATACCAAAGGGTAAAAGGTGGGGTATGCTAGTTAAAAGAATCATTTTATTTCAGATTAAGTTTTAAGATCCTGCTCAATAGCAAAGGAACAAGAAAACAGTCTAAAGGTAATTTTTTATGATGCACCACAGTCAAGTTATACGAACACCACGTACGTCCACTGAGTTGCTGTGGTAGAGACAAATTGACTACAGCATTCAGATGACTTTATAATGCTAAAAGTTTCCTTCCCTCTTTGGTAAGCTTAACTCTTGTTGTTTCAGAGTTAAAGAAGTCTGATTGCAGCATTCCCTTTACGAACTAAAGACTAAAAATCAACAGGTAAATGGCCCGATTTCCCACCAATTGAATTGCTTCGATGACCCGAGTACACTGTATATGCAGTTAACAAGGAATTTTTCAGGCCATATAATGACAAATTTTGTTTTCATTGTTTTCTAGCAGCCGAATCAGGATATACAGCAGATAGGATAAATATGCACATGAAAAGTACGTATCGGCAACCAAATGACGTCATAAAATTAAAGATGGCAGTACGAAAGAAATAGGTGCGGTTTATGTGTAGTTATTATCATCATTATTATTATTATTGTTGTTGTTGTTGTTGTTATCAGTTATTAGGGGAAAAAATGAAATTTTTGAATTTCATCGTGTAACCTAAAGCCAGCGAAAGACCAATATTCATGGGACTTACAGCCATCATCCAAATGGCACTAATTCATTAAAGGTTAGTTGACCTCTAAAAAATTGGAATGAAATCTCAGACATGTCCAATCACAACGATTTCTGAAAACAAAAGATTCTCAAGTTTTTTTGCAAACGGACCCATAACATTCATGAATTTGAGAGCTGTTTCCTGAGAAGTCAGGTAAGATCAAATGCTTTTAAAGTTTTCAACGTTCACATAGTTGAATCTTGAATTTTATTGGTCACTTTGCAAGAAAAACTTGAGAATCTTTTGTTTTCAGAAATCGTTGTGATTGAACAATCTTCTTCCAAGTGCCCCAGTTCGAGTAGTCGGTCTGTAAAAGATAGATATAGTTGACTACCTTTCATGTTACAACAACTGATCAATTCAAAATGGCGTTTATTTATGTTACCAATGGGAACGTCACTAGAATCACTTAACTTCATTTTTTTGGTGATCAATCGAACTTATGGGGCAATAGGACATAAATTTTGCATAAGTTCAGGGGGAAAGCTATATGTGAACTTTGTGACTTAAATTTAATGACTGAAGAGATTTTTCATGAGGAAATTCATCTTCTAGAAGCAAAGTCTTCACGTTACATGACGCGTTTGATCAGATGGCCGAAGAAATCAGTCTTAATGTAGATGAATAATCTGAATGTATATGAAATAAAATTGGATGACGAATGCAGTAAAGAAAGTACGCTAAATGAATCAATCAAGAAGTTCGTGGACAAAACGACTGGCACCACTTTGACTTCATGACTCTCTCCCTTCAACTGCCGTTGTTATGGGTCGTTCAAGTCCTAAGTGAGCACAGAGCTAATTAATTTAAAAGGGAATCCTACCTCTTAACTATATTATTAGTACATGCCACGTCGCTGTCAATGTTGCCGTTACTTTCGACATATGAGCAATGTCGCGGGAGTTTCATATTTTTCATTGTCCTCTCGAAACACATGGCCCATTTAAAGTGCTTTTAAGTGCTTATAAGAGAAACGTTTTATTGCCCGGATATTGCTTGTCAAGCCATGAATCAAGACTACCGTTTAAAGTAGCGATGTTTCTTAAAGTTGTCGTTCAATTATATCCGAGATGGGATCATTCAAAGGAGTAGCGATACGATAGGTGAAGCAGATTTTACCACACAAAAAAACCTTCTTGAAAACCTCCAGCATTCATTTGGGTGTCTTCAGAGGAAGCATAAAACCTGCAGTAAGTAAATAAGATCACCTTTTCCGTCGTTTTCCAATTCTTCTTAAATTAGTTTTTAAAACCCAATAAGTTGAAATATGAAATGATGAATGTTTTGCATGGTTTCTCGCCTACTCTGTAGGTGATGCGCGGTTAAAAACTGCATTGAACTCGGTAAAATGCCCCTCAACCCACTCCTTTGAGAAATCTGAAATTTGCCCCCAATGAAAGAAGCGGGCGAAAAAGTAAAAGGCATTAAGATACCAAAAACAAACATTTAAAGAACATTGCAACAGGTGGATTACATACAAATGGAACAGCGAGGTATGTTGCAATTTTGTGTTATATTTCATCGAGACCAGAAAATTTCTGAGCAATGCAATCGTGAAGAGGGTAGGCAACATAGATATAATCTACTTTTTGATTTCATGCACAAAAAGGGTGGTAGCTATTTTTATTGATGTTAATAGGATCTTAATCACTGATCACTTTGAGTCATATATGTAGTAATTTCTTTGACAAGAAAGCTAGTTTGTTTTCCAAAGGGGGGTTACGAACAATTACAGTTTCCTTAATTTAGAATGCAAGTGTTTAAAACCGAACACCCTGAGGCAAGTCCTAGACTGTTAGCTCCAAACATCGAAAGGTTTCATCACCCATTGTTTTCCACTCCTCGAAAAATGCAATAAAAAGATTCATGGTAACAATAAATTTCCTTGGAAACATCTAAAACGCTTTGCCGGCGAGTACATCTTTTTGGGAAGCGTTTGCGGTATTTTTTAAGCGGTTCCGGTGACCGGCAAGAATATCCTGAAATTTCCGCTCCGCTCCTTTTTTTTTGTTATAATTTCCGATTAGCTACGTTAACATCACGCAATTTTTTTTCTCCATCCACTGAAAGATTACAAACAACTACCGTTAACTGAGTACTTTAACTACTTTTATGGCATAAAATTGATACAATTTTATTGAAAAATCGAAGGGTCCAATTGCACTTGTTTTGTACGTCATGCGTATTTATCCGTTAAAGAACTTCTACCCATCTCGTTATAGCGGTCTTTCATAGTTCATTTTGATAGCTCAGAAGACAAAGAAATTACCTCTGGCAAACTTAAAATGAAACTCTCTTACAGTACAGCATGGTTTTTACCAAAGATAGAGTAGATTTTTTAACCAACTCCTAACTTTCAGGTAAACTTGAAAAAAGAAATGAATAGACAATGTCAAGTGCTCCTCAAAAGGTTTAATTTGTTTGGTCACACCTTAGGGTTTCATCCATAGTTTCAGAAGTTAGAAACACTTTGCACAGTGTTATAAATCCTGCCACATGTACAGGAGCAAAGTACTGCTTAGAAGCTTTCATTTGAATGATTTTATCCACCACCAGACTCCAAACTAAGTTAGAACCACCTTGTACAGCTGCATAATTAACAGTACCACAGGAAAATCAGTACTGCTCAGCAGCTTTCATTTGAATGATCACGCTTTGCATTTCATCCACAGCCTCAAAATTTAGAACCACCTTACACGATGCAATAAACAGTACCACTAGAATTTTCTAAAACTCGATACTTCGCTTGCCTCCATCGTGCAGATAAATATTCCAACCGCATGACAGGAAAACCTTGAACTCATATATGCCGTTTTGCTATAATTCGAATAAGTCTATCCTATTAGAAAGGTAAACAATTCCTTCCACACGATTTTTGCCAAATTTTCTCACTTAGCATCGGAAAGAAGAAATTCATATACATTCTGAGGACTTCCGGAGAATCTACTTAGCGATCTCAGTTCTTTCCTTTCACGAACAATGGTACAGAACAATACAGAGTGGTCTAGAATACCTTTTCAGGCGTTCGTTAGAGTTTAGTTTTCATATAGCAGTGTTTTATTTATTGAGATAAACCCAAGAAATTAAAAGTCTGGTAAAATATCTTGTCAAAAATGGTGTCGCTGCCAACACATTTCCTGACGAAATCCGAATATTCCGTCCGAATCTCCCTGTCCAAGTCAGTGAGCTGACAGTAAATATCAGTGGCTTTATCGCTCAGAGGCATGGCAAATAGTCTCTTTTTAGCCATTTAAAATGGCTTTTAATCCTTATCCATTGCATCAAGAAATCTTGACGTTTTCTCACAGGATTTTAGTTAAGAGGCTGGGGCTGCAAATCCAACGTATCGCTTTCAAAAGGTATAAAAGTCTGTTAGGTTGTGCAATACTTTCCTGTGCTGCTGTTCGATACGCTCCTGAAGGTGCGCTCTGAGTTTGCAGTTTGTGGATGCGGGTGACTACGAAAGGTGTACTCATCTAAACAACTGAAACTAAGAACATAACCTTTGTGTTCTCTTGCTGAAACTCAGAAGTTTCTTGTTTTGTAGAGCATGTTATGTAAACTCTACCCAATTTCGAGTCTCTGGGTATAAAACAAAATGTATTATATCTTGAAATCATTCAAATGAAAGCCAACTAAAGTGCGTTCTGACTTTGAACTTTAAAGGTTTCTTCATTTTGTTGGTGGCTGAAGAGAGATTTGTAGATCTTTAGCTTTACAAGCTCTCTCGGGATATTGGACACAGAACACTCAACTCAACAGTGTGATCGTTCAAGTGAAAGCTTTTAAGCGTTACTTCCCTTTGTGTTAGGATTTTTGGCGGGTTTAAATTTCGTTATTTGAGGGGCTATAAGTGTGCAACGAAAGAAAGTGTTTTTGCGGTTTCGTGTGTTCATAGTCGTTTGAAAACAGTAATTAAAGGAACACTTTTGCAAGGGATACGCTTAGAGAAGGCTTGAGTCAGAGTCAAAACAAAAATCCTTCTAGCTTTGTTATCGAGTTGCTTCTTTATTGTTTCGAACCTTCTTTTCTTCTCTTTTTATCGTTAAAGAATGGATGGTTTTGACCTCCGACTGTGCAGAATCGCCTCCAAATTACCGCGTGTTTGCAACACAAGCACCTGTCGTGGCATTTTAGTTCAACGCGAGGGGAAAAAACATCAAGATGCAAGTTCGTAGTTTCTTTAGTTTCGTATCTAAGGACGCTAGGGACCAGCAGTGATGTTATTCAAGTTTGCTGTTTGCAGTGTGATGATAAAGTTGTGCATTGAAATGACATCTGGCTTTGAACTTCGCGACTCTCCCTTTATTCAAATCGCAGCCTCATACAAGCTTTCTCGAGTTTTGGTTTTCGAAAATATTTGTCTTGTCTGTATCACTTTCGCTAGGATTTATATCATTGTTGTATATTCTTTTTACTGATGTACCTGTTAAGTGACCTTAGTTGTGTGGATCAATACTTTCAACATAACATGCAGTAACTTATAGAGGACTATCATGTCTTTCTCTACGCCTTTTCTACACCTAATCATCTTGATACCGATTGTCGCACATTGGGCTTCTCTTCTCAGCCGAGTCATTATGTTTTTCAAAACTTATATTTTTTTTCTCTCAACTTGACCTTAGCTTGTCAATGTGCTGTAATACCCGCGCTTTTTAAACAAAATAGCTGCATCGTGAAATGCAGTTAAGCTTTGCCTTTTTTGTGTGTAAACAGTACATAAACATCCGCGCTTTTGTCCAGCATAACATTATATACTACAGAGCCTTTTTTTTTGTACACTTCGAGTATAGGTCCATTTTCTACTTGCAACAGTCTACTTCACACTGATAGGGAAGGAATAAATAAAAAAGCTTCGAAGTTTTAGTTGACACCTAATTTGTTACGGATATCTGTGTATTTAACACGCCGGCATTCAGGGAGCAAAAAAAAAAAATGTTATAAAAACCTTTCCAGTATTTTCTTATTTCAAAAGACTCCGCCGTGCTATTTTTTTCCCAGCCCAAATAACTGATTATTTTGTGTCATGTGTCGAGTAATCCCTGCTAAGTTTTGCTGTCGTTAGTGTATTCAAGATTCAAATGTTTTCACTGCTCTGAAAACACAATGATCATGAAATAATGATCGTCTTGCTAGCATCTTTGTGTTCATTCTTTGTCTTCACAAAAGCCGCACCGAAACACATGTTATTCGGTTTTACGGGGGGTAGCATAATAAATATGCCTTTTCAAGTTTAAAGGCTAGCAGTCTAGTATTATTTTGAAAAAAAGTTTTCTCTATTTTTTGAATTTTCGAATTCGGAATTTCAGTTTTCTCCTTGTGCGGATTCTCACCAAAAAAATTAAGGGGTATTGTTTGCTTGGAAATATTATCTATATTGCAGACAGCTTTGTATGTTGAGCCTGATCATTTTCAATGTTAAGGTTTTAACACAACGCGGAGTTAACTGTCTTCATAAAGCTGCTAATAAGATATTTTATATAGTTTTTTTTTCAGAAAAGGGCAACATGTGAAAAAACAGAGATTCCGAGCGTTTTATGAGGTCCAATTTTGTATGTTTTATTACTATTTGTTTGTACACATATTTCTCGAAGGATGCGACAAGTATTAAATTAGTCTTGCTGTCCGATTTAAACAGTCGTAGGTCTAAATCTTATCTTTTCTTAATCGTATTTGGTCGTCAAAACGTACAAAATAAAAAAGGTCCAATTTATCCTATACTCTACGAAGTTCTTCTTTTACAGAAAATACACAACTCTATTGTATCGTTCATAACGGAAGCATTTGTTCGCTAAAAAGAAAAGAAATAACCCGACTTTATTGAACAATCACCATTTAATGAGCAGTTCTAACAAGCTTTGAGTTGCTAATATTTCATAGAAAGAGGATGGCACCGAGCAACAGATTTAGACGCGGCTTTGTTGCCTAGTTAGAGAAAACAATACGAAGCTTTGAGTAAACTTTACTCCCCGTACCGCTCCCAATATAAGGAATGAAAACAAGGCGTGGAAAACTTCAAACGACCGAGATCATTCCCACCACACAGAGGTAAAAACGGAAACAAAAAAAACGCAGCCTTAACAAAGAAATTTTGACCATTACTTTTAAAATTGTTTTCATGAGACATTTTTTTCTTTACAAATTATGCAAGGCAAAAGCGAAACTAAAACAATTTAATGCCCCACATTTTTTATCTGCTTTTCTCAGATCTGCATTAAACATATTTTGAATAAAAATTGACTGAATATAGGGAAAGCTTTACATTTCCTTTTACTCGAAAAGTGTATATTAAAGTGTATGTATAAGTGAACTTCGTTTCGAGGCGATAAACCTTCCAAACTTTCAAATTCATCGTGGAGGTACAGCATTTTACGTCACAGGCTTTAAGACCTTTTTTCAGGTTTTTAAAACTGCACACAGAGCTGCTAATTAACTTCATTACAGGATTTCTCCCGCAGATGATCATAAAACCTCAATTCTAAAATGTAATTGAATAACCGTTTCTTTTATTCTAGGTCCCGTGTCGGTTTCGCCTGAATACTTTACCGCCTTACACCTCTGTGTGGATTATTTAGTGGAGGATATACGGTGTTGTATTAATTAAACGAGATCTATGTGTTCCGTAAATAAATGTGTAAACTTTGATTTTTGAACAAAGTATTTCTCACACTTTCATGTCACCTGCCCCCAGATGAGTGATAAAGGTTTTCGCAGGCTAATTGGCATGTCCTTGAAAAAGTTACATTTGAATTGATCTCCATTACGTACAGTTTGTACAAAGAACAAATATCACTCCCTTAAGCGTTATTTTACCACTAAAAAGGGCCGATATTACCCTTTATTCCATAAGGATTCTCATAAGCGTATTGGTTATGTCAACAAACACAATTAATAAAGAAATACATATGCTTCTTAAAATACACACTGGGTTCTGTTTTACTTGATCACCTTTCGGGCTTTTAAACTGCAACAAGCGACCTTAATGAACCATATATCAAAACGGAGGAAAAACAAATTAAAAATGTAGGCTATTGATTCAGTTTTTGTATGTTACCAAAACGTCAACCTTGACACACTGGGAATAATCGTTTGTTATTTTCTATAATGGTGCCTTAAAAAATCCTTGAACGCTTGGCTGTAAATTCGTAAATTGATGCTATGATTTGCTTGTATTGTTCGGCTAATGAGTAATCAAGGTCACAGCACAGAACGGCTCAATGTTGTTTATCTTACCTTCATTGAAATAACGGACACGTCACTAGACTGAACAGCACCTGCCCAGAGGAAAAAAAAACACCCCCCAGGAGGTTAGGCGCGCATGCAAATACTGGCTATGTGGGTTCGACGAGGCGCAGCGTATAAAAGACTCTCTTCACAGCTGCGTTAGTCATTTACACACTCAACTCGTGCGGTTAACACCTACTTTTGGTAAGTTACGAAAAACATCTCTCGACTCAAAAGGCTCGTGGATAGAGACCATGGAAAATATCTCCAGCTTGAGCAAGTACCTCCTTCAGCCGAGCAGACTCTCGCGGTTTGATTATCATGACTTCAGGACGCTTCACGAACGCGATTTGAGTCTTTACTCTGACAAGCTGCTTGTGGACAAGAAAGATGAGAGTGTGACTGAACTTGTTGCCGGTAGAATCACGGAAGTCGAAGAGACTGAACAAGGGGACGACAACCGTGCCCCGGTGACGCCAAAAACCGAAAGCGACCATGATGAACCTAAGGAAGAGAATGACAAGGGCACGGCAGAGGAAGAGAAGTCCAAAAGCTCCAAAGAGGACGATCGCAACTCGGAAACCTTCGTGGCAGTGATTGCGCAAGCTATTCTCAGCGTGCCAACCAAACGAATGACGTTAAGTTCCATCTACAGCTTCATCGCCCGCAACTATCCGCACTTTGACAAGGAAAAGGGCCCTGGCTGGAGAAATAGTGTGCGACATAATCTGTCCAGTAATGACTGTTTTGTGAAGGCCAGTAGGGCTGAGAACGGCAAAGGACACTACTGGATGATTCACCCAAAGGATTTGCCAGAATTTGCCAAAGGCAACTTCAGAAGACGTAGAAAGCCACGTCGACCCAAATGCAGCCATCCGCTGATGTTCAGAGACAACCCATTCCTCTATCACCCATTTGGATCAAGCTTCTCTGCATTCCCTTACACAGCTCATCTCAGACCCACATCTGGTGAAATTCCCACGGAGATGCCCTTGCCTTTGGCTTATGGCTCATCCGAGCGCGCCATATCTCCAGCCTTCCGTCCCAGATTGGGTCTTCTGCCAGGTTATGATGATAGCAGAAGCCTGAGTACTGTTTCTCACGCATTTACTTATCCAACATCCACACTAAGGCTCGCTGAAGCAACTTCGTCAAGGAACTTTCCAACCGCCAGTGGACTGACAACGTTTTCTGGCTCCTTTCACTATCCATGTGCGTGCCATCGATAAGTGTTTGGAAACTGAAAAATAGCGCAAGTCTTGCATCAAGACACTATGTGCCCTTACTTTAAATCACCATTGATTTTAATAAGAACAGCCATGTTAACTTTTAGACGCTCTTCATTCCAGGCCACATATATGTCAGTCATTCTTAGATTGCAGTCTCGTCAAGAAATAAATCTATTTATTATTTTTAACTAAGCTTAGATTCTATTGATTACAGGAAAAGAATTAATCAGTTTGATAGATAACGTAATTTGCGTGCGGCGATTTAAGAGAAAAGTTGTTTTATTTAGAGCCAACAAATTGGAAAACATTGTCTTTACAAGTTTAAGAGATTAACATCATTGAGGCTAGCGGGCTAACAGCCGAGCTCTGTAGTTTTTAGTGTTTTAACAATTCGCAGATAATTTCCGTTAATCTTTTAAAGTTTCTAAATACATTTTGTAAAAATTTGTCTGCTGTCCGCACAGTTTGTGTACATTGGCTACGAACCTTTAAAAGTGAATAAAACCCTTAAGTAAAACAACAGCTTAATATTTACTTTGCCTAAATAAAATTAAAAGAACAATGCTTTTATTTTACCGTCAGTACACAAAAAGGCGGATAAAATATTAAAATCAGACCTCATCTACCAGTAACGGAAGATTCAGTGTACAGATTCCGGTTGGTTAAGTCCCTTAGTTCCGGACTCCTGAGGCAAAAGCGATTGTTGTTTATTTAATTAAAGTGTTTAAAAGACGGGCTTCCTTGTGAAATACCGTTAAAGCGCAGAGCGAAATAACTGGGAAAGAAACACACAAAAATCAATTTGAGTTGTGGGTGGAATGATTTTGTTTAACGCTCAAAATAATATGCCGCAGCAATTGACTTATTACATAATTATCACAACCCAATATCCGCCTTACAGTTCATTCATCATTTTTATTCTTTATGCGTCCAATTGAAAGATCTAACATAGCGGTTGTATTTGCGCAACAGCTGTACTTAACGGAAGGAAGTCGTTCTAACTTGCTCGATCACTCCATGTGACAAATAACTCAAATCCACGAAATTAATTAAGGAGTGAAAGCCATGTCGTTGAGAAGCTGAATGGCAGCGAGAAATTATACATCAATTTTACGTAGAAATGAAATCAAGTATAGGATCTCCGTATAGCATCAACTTCATGACCCATTTCCTTCAAGTATATTGAGCTGTCGCATCGAAATCTCTTTCTCTTTTTATTCAAGATTTCCAGTAACTGTCAGAATTATCTTTTTCGTTGAACTGTCTGCCGTTGTCTTGAGCGTTGCTTAATGCGCTGTGTCACAACCAAAGACGAAGTTTCATTGACAAAGCAAGTGCAAACTAATTATTTATTGATTCGTTTTCCTACGTTGCTAATCAAAACATCGCCGTTTGCAACTTCTATATCGTAGTCTACATCTTATTATTTCACTTTTTCATGATGAAAGAAAAAAAGTGGCAATGTGCTAAATATATATTTTCGGTTCTCAAAATAATCTAGAAATTTTTACACAGTAAACCTTGTCTTTCTATGTTTTATTGCTTAAACAGAAATTCTTAAAGTGGGCGACTTACAAATATTTCTAGCAACAACAGATTGCAGACAGTCGCCATAAAATAACTGGGGGCCAAATTATAAACGGGTTTTTTCCTTAAAATCAGACCAGTTCCTGAAAGAAAGAAAATAATTCAATGGCATTAAACCACAAAAGGCCAGCATGTTAATTGACTCATTTATAAACCATAA
Organism: Porites lobata; assembly: GCA_942486035.1. Classification (NCBI taxonomy): domain Eukaryota; kingdom Metazoa; phylum Cnidaria; class Anthozoa; order Scleractinia; family Poritidae; genus Porites; species Porites lobata. The sequence continues at coordinate 134,667 of CALNXK010000280.1, forward strand.
TATTCCCCTTCTTTGAAGTCCGAGAAATGAATCCTTTTAGTCTGTGTCGAAATCCCCATTTTTCCCCTAATTTCCAAGAGGCGCGTTTTGCCTTAAGGCTAATTCCAATAAAAAGTTTATAAAACAAATAACTTTGATAAAGAATAGACATACAGATAACGTCACAATGAAATGCTAGGTTTATATGTTTGAATTATAAACCGAAGATGGCAAACAAGATTAAACTAACTTATCTCGAAAGTGTTAAATGATTATCGCTTACATGCAAAGAGCTTGAATTGGATATAACGACCAAAGCCGTCAACGTTCAATTAGATGGCGGAAGATGCAACAGCGAATAGTGCGACCCGCATTTCTGTTATTGAGGTGCTAAATAATAAAGGCTTTAAGCTGAGCAATTCTACAAAGCAAATGCAAACACGATATTCTTTTGTCTCTCGCTTTGCCATTGTGTGGTGAAATCAGGAATTCAATGAACATTATAATTAAAAAGTAAAGTTTCCTACGGTGGACACACCCTCGAACGACAAAACACTTATACAGACATGTCTCACAGGCTTACGTTCTTTTCAACTGGACTTCCACATTAAAAACGCCGTTACAAAATAATCAGCTATTTCTCCTCTTAGGAAGCTTTCAACTCTATAAAATATGTTGTAGTTTAGTATCTTACTAGTTCGTGTCTTTTTCGTAAGCCCACTCCATCCAGACCGCATGCGAAGTGCATTGTTGAATTATTTTTCCCTTTGTTTAAGCTAAATAGGTTTATCGCCTACAAAGGCAGTCGTATATTGTTAGACATTTATTTAGAGATATAGCTATGCGGTGGTCAAAGACATCCAGTGCGTATACAAACCTATCATGGGATTTAGTTGTGCGCTTAGCAACTTTGTTGTCCCTATGCTTGCACGTAACGATTTCGATTGCATGTCACCTAATCTTAACATCCAAAGTATGACTAAACATATAGAGATTATCAGTGAACCAACTAAGTAAGAACGGACACTTCTACTTCTGGGAACTGGCAAATATAGAATTGGGAATTTTTTTTCTGAAATTAATAGTCTCTTCCATAAATACATTAAAGTATGGAAAAGAGGGATTAAACAAACAATGACCGAAACTGGGACACACGAGGGCTTTCACGTTTTAGTATTTAACGCGCTAGTCTTCTTTTGATGAAGCGCGCAGAAGGGTTTCCTCTAAATACAATAACTATAAAAAAGCGCAATCGCCAAACGAAGTATCGTGGAATCGCGGCAGGTTGTTGACGATTATTTTTCCTGCTAAACGTTCAATAGCTCACGCAAATACGATAGACGCAGTCTTATTCTAACAAGAGCTTTGATTCTAGAATAGTTTAATACACTTCTTGCATGAATTTACCATGTTAACCTTCAGGAGGGCCTTTTGGAAAACCGTTTCCCTGCGCGATGTTTAAGGTAACTCTAAAGGCCTGTAAATCACTTCAAGGTTTTTAAGTTATAGATTCAAAAGAGGTGAATATTCATACTTTAAAGCGCAGCACAGACACGAGCAAACTGAATTTATAGGCTAGAGAAAGAGATGAATTATTGCATTAACTGTTGTTATAGGGCATATTTTAACATGCATAAATTTCTCTCCGCAGGTTTTTCAATTATTCATCCTCGTACACTGATAGTTAATTTTCTTGGATTCCAGCTGCAGACCTTTTCACACCCTGCTTGCCCCGCAGTGGTCGCTGTGCTTATAACAAGTTCCGGATAAGTTTCTTGTGGTCTCAGCTCGTCATTCCTTGGTGCCACACAGAGCTTTTATAATGACTCGGGTGGAGGTACCTCGAGAACAACGTGGTACGCGTGGGAATAAACTTAATTCCTATACATCAGACTTATATATACCATATAAGCGTCATAAACACATCACGAAGACATCTCGAAGAGAGAAGCGTATACTGTACGTTTTTCACGCTTAGCCAGACATTTTCTCCAGACTTACGTAATTTAGTTCTAACTTTTGAATCTGTGACCAAATCCTTGCCGGAGTTCGACCATTCAAATAAATCCTCGTCGACAGTAATTTTTCTCTCTTGTAATTGGCTTGATAGTATTCGCTTTTCACCCGTTTAGATGATAAGATAAAGACTACAGTCAACTTTCTTTGAGATGAGCACCTTTACCTACCCCTCCCTTAAGCCAACATTTTGCCCTGAGTGAGAAGTAAGTGTTGCTGTAGGCTTAGGGGAGGGGCAGGTGGGCAGTTTCCCAGAAACCTATAATGATACAGTCCGTCTTAGAGAGATGACCTTCCTTCCTGTGATTGGAAGGAGAATTGTCGAAGTGAATTTTTGGCAGAAGTCTTTCTTTTTGAAATCGTAGGACGTGTTTCAAGCCCTCATCCCTTAGGCTTGCAGTGTCGGTGACATTTAATCCACCTCTAACTTTCTTAGTCCGTGGACGAAACTCTCTAATGTGCTTGACCGTTCAATGAGGCCTCTTCGACAGACTCTTGTGTGGCTCAGATCCGTCTCTAACGATCTAACGGAGACTTTGAATAGTGTGCTAAGTTGGTAATTGCTATTCCTTTTAAAGAACCAATAGACAATCGGCATCTCTCCCAACCAGTGAACAGAAAGCCATTGAAACCCAAGAAAGGCAATATTCATAATTGAAGAAAGCCATCGTCATCACACTCTCGCATGCAGAATTAGGCTTAATGAACCACCAGACAAATGACTCTCCTTAACAAAAAAACCTGGGGAACCAAAGAAAGGCAACGTTCATAAGTTTGTTGGGGGGTCCCCAAGTTCTTGGAGCCACAATTGTTTAAAATATTACTTTCTCTCGTAAAAAGGCCCAAACTTGGACAGTATAAAGAAGAATTTTCGTAAAGAAGTACTAAGTAAAAAGAAGAAGAAAAACGTGTAACAAAACAAAACAAAACAAAATTTTGAGGTTGAAAAATTGGTTGTCAATGGTGACTTGAGATTTCATACGAATACTTAAAACCGCTTAAAATAACAATGCAGATTAAAACAACTTAACAACGAACATAGTTTACGAAAAGCAAGATCGGAATACCAAGACTTCATTTCCTGGTGCGGATAACGCATAATTATAAAAACAGGTAAACTTTTTTACTCATCCATGTAAGCGAATTCTACAGGGGCACCCAATGACAATTTTCGGAAGAATATCTGTTCGGAAGACGATTCGAGATCTAGAATTTTCGAAACATTTGTTGTAAAATTTCTTGCTTGCCTGCCTCTCCTAGGATTTTCGAACATCTAAAAAATGGTATAATTGCCTATTTTTAACGGATTTTGACCCTCAAAAGATCACCTAGAATTTTCGGGAGGCTTTTTTCTGGCTGAAATTTTCGAAAAGGTATGTTTTGATCCCTATAATTTTCGGATGTTCGGATTTCCTAGCTGAAAGTCTAGTGAGATGAAAAATTTTTAGGGGATAAAAATATGCCTATATCTACCGTTTAAATACTAACGTACGTTTAACAATGCTATATTAAGTGGTTTTGAAAAATATTCTCGTTGGGTGCCCCTGATTCTAGGGTTTCCGTCAACAAGTCCATTTGAATCACTTGGCGTTCTAAAGGAATATTATTGAGTAATAGAGTTCTGATCACAGCTCTCTGCCGGTTATATTAAAATACGCTGGCGCCATAGTTTAAACATCTATTAATACAGAGCAGTGAAATAATCTAAATTTACTGTTTGACTAAAATTACAACCTAATTAACGACACAGTCAGGTGTTATAACAACCTTCAGCTGCATGATCATGGCATATCGTGGGATATTAACCAACCGTGCAAAAACAATATCCCCGGAAACCGTTTTGTCTCAATGCCACGCAAATGAAGGCATCTTTTACCCGCCGTCGTTAAAAACAAGGACGCCGCCTCCTTTGCATGGATTATTCGATTTGTTGATCATGCGTTTTTACTCATATCAAGTAAAACCAAAAGGCGTTTTAAAATCAATTTCTTTAATCTATACTTGCGTCTGGATTTAAATGGTGCGCGGTCTCTTTTGTAATAATTTGTTAACTATATCAACCATTTATCTTTTTTATCGCTGTTTATAAGTTTATAGGAATTACGCTTGCTTCTGATAATTAATAGAGCTGCACAGCGGTATACAGTATTGTTTAATATTCCACTCCACACGAGGAAAGCGGCGTCCTTAAATAACACAGACCAACGTAGACTGGTCTTTTCCTTTCCGGATTAACTGGTTAGGTGCCGTGAGAAGCAAAGATTTGACGTCATAATCACACGACGGGTGAAAGTTACCACAACTAACTCTTACACCACTCACAGTGCTGATCAACTTAACCTGATTTTGCTTTATCTTAAAGCGATGTGCGTAAACAGTAGACCAGATTGGGTATAGACCATTTTGTCTATGAAGCTTGGTGCCTTGAAGGATTTTAAAATCACTCAATTTTCGCTTGGCCCCTCAGCCTCTATATTTGCGCGGTCTGTGGGTTTCGGATCACGTGATCCGAGCGAATTTGTAGATACGTCACCAAAATGTAGTTGACCGAGAAGGCCTGGGGAGACGCCATACAGTGACTAGGCAAATAGGCCATTTGCACGATGACGTCATTCTACTACTACGACCAGAATCCTTCAGGATTTTGCCGTTCTTGTGCAAATTAGCGCTTTTGTAATCGAAACCTCACTGAGATTATCAAATTTAAATATGAAAGGAAAAACGAAAATAATTCTAGTTGTAGTAGTAAAATGACGCCATCGTGCAAATGGCCTATTGACTCCAATTAATGTTAAATAAAAAGCAACGCGAACTAAAGAAAACATAAGGGCGTTACACTCTAAAATGAAAAGGGAATACACTGGCAGTTTCATAAATTAACTCTTGATTGCATATTAATAAGTTGTCCGACATTAGCCAAGCTATTCCCTTCGGGAGCAATGCAGCCATATTTTGGGGAAATTGAAGTGAATTAATTAATTGACATTTTGGAGGACGGAAGGATAGAAAAGGGAACACACATTGTCCGCTTACAGGCTCAGTGGTATCTTTATGTTAACGGTCTTTCTGATCTTTGTCCACAAAGGGATTTACTTCAGTCCATAAATTTAAACACCAACCCCCCCTCCCCTCCCCCATTTTTCGTAATGTGATACATTCTAAAAACTATTTAAAAATTGTCAAACATTCATCTCCGATGGTGGCTGAAACGGAAATTGCTGCAAGATGGAAACGGACTTTCCGATTCGGTCGGCCTACTTCGGAAATTCACGATAAACACGTCCAACCGGAAAGTCGTTCAGGGCACTCCTCTAAATCGTTACCTTTGTCCAGTGGAACAGGCCTTATAGAAATACACTGCTGATCAAAAGCATCGCAGCCTCTGGAAACGAGATTACGACACTTACTCTACATCGCAGCAACTCTAAAAACAACGCGTCTTTTCACTTGTTTGTAAATAATTTATTTCTTCTCTTGGGTTAACGCATATTGCGCAAATCCCGCATTAAATTAAAACATTACATCTCATTACATCACTATCACTATAATTAATCAACATCATAATTTAATTTCCTTGTTGACTGTATTTTATGTAGTTATCATCATATGATCGTAAATATTTTAAGACACAAAACGAAACACAACTTTGTATTAATTTAGGCAATACAGTTATTTTACTAAAAAGTGAAGAAGAAGAAGGATAAAAAACTGTCAGGGCTTGAGCAGTGGATAAGGACAATGAACTACAGAGATGCCATCATTATTTTTCGTTAAGCTCCATGCACGCGAAAAAACGTTATCTACTAATTTTACGTAACAAATTCATTTGTTCGTCTACACAACGCAACAAGTTTTAGGAAGAAAACGCGCTCAGATAAGCTCCAGAAATGACGCTGACCAGCGGAGACATACATGGGAAAAAGGTGAAATTTTGGACAAGAACATTTGTCACAAAAGTTGAGTAAATTTTCTAACGTTTGTTGGCAAATTTAAAAAAAAACAAAAACAAAACAAAAATATTATATCCAGTGGAATAGGCTTAAGTGGACCAGGCTTTAGCGGCATTCGTCAAAGAAATGCTGTCATCGCCTTTTAGAAAGGCTAGTCTGAAACTATTAGAATTAAAGCAGTATAACTGCTACTCTCGTCAAAATGGTGTGTCGGTGGTACGCTCGAAGATAGTAAGCCTGTGAAATAATCCACTAATCTAAAGGAAAATACATTACTAGTTACCTATCCGTGGGCTCTGAAAGGAAAGGACCAATGAGATAATTATTCATAAGTTAAAAAAAAGGCTTTTAGAAATAAAGAACATTTAAGATCCTTTGGATGCTAAAATAAATTAAGCTGCGACACAGTTGTGTCTTTTTCTCTGTGCACCGAAAGCAATGATTGCGTGCCACATATGCGTTCTCCCTAATCCCACTCGTTTTCAAACATGCTCCAGGCCTTTGGTTCAAAAACTGCCCAAATCTATCGAAACAATTCAAAAATGAGACTGTTTTTGTTATCTATTAGAATAGCCATCTCGTTTTCTTCAAATAGAACTAAATTCTACTGGTCAGGAGTTTGTTTATATACTTACAGTATTACTATAATATCAAAAATCTTGTTAGGAAAAACAAAGACAGTTAGAGCTCGAAAGTATTTCCCAGATTAGACTGTTTCAGTGTTCTGACACCCTTTATACCTATCATTTTAATCATTTGTTGATCACAGTTCCTCTCACTCCATTTCACAATTGTTTCAGATTTCACGAAACTCTTTACTTTTAAATTAATTACTCTTATTGGGCTACGCAGCGGAACGAATTTTTGAACGGTTGAAAATTCGTGCGTTTAGCCAATCCTTTACACGGAAAACCTTTAACTATACGTAAATTTAGACGACTGGCCGTTCCAAAATTTGAACGCCAAAAGCGAGGTCAAATTTTCTGCCGGTGCGGTCGAAAAAAGAGTTAAATTCCATCATGTGAATTAAGTGACTGTCCGGTCAAGATTTTTCAGCCGATCGAAAATTCGTCCCATGCCTTTATGTTGTTGATAATCATTATCATCATCATCTCACGTCAACGTGCGATCTTATTGAAAATAGTTATCTTAAAGGAGGCCCAGGCTGAGGCACTCTTCTCATAAAAATTTATATCTTTACGACATCCATCTCAATCGCTAATGCACAACTGCAAGCTCCACTTGAGTCCCACTTCTCCTTCTGTGAGCGTAAACTGCCTCTAGTCCAAACTGGGTCATCAGCTTCTTGGCCTGTTAACAATTGACAGAGGAAGTCAAATAAAAAATGCAGTAGATATAATAAGCAGTAGAAAGCGCCGCACGTGCATAACACCTTTGGTAAATTTCTTCGCCGTCACCACACGACTACGATGTGACAACGTCTTAACGCGACGTTTTTGTGGAGGACGTAACCACAAGACAACAATTGTTCTTTCTCTCCTTGAACTAGGATGAGCTCCCAAAGGCCATGGTCAAACGTCGAACTTCACATCTGCCGAACCTAATACTCTAAAGCAAAATCTATTGTTCTCACTCACTGGTGTAAGGTTCGGCTTACGTGAAGTTGGACCCTTTGGCCCTGGCCTAAGAATTCAACTCCAGGACTTAACAGTGAATTCAGTGAATTTCGATAACCACCATGAAGTCTAACAGAACGTTAATTCACTTCGTAACTGCCATTTTCGTTACTATGGTCATCATTGTGCCTTAGCAGCTAACCTGAGATCAGGCTCTATTTTCGTTTCGCTTTGAAAATTACATTCCGGCGGGCAAGGCGAAACGAGCCGTAAGAGAGAATGTATGAGAACCGCTCAAATTGGGCCTGATCTCAGGTTACTTAGCAGCCAATAATCACCAACAACATCAGTAGTTTCTTTTCAATGTTATGATTGGTTCATGGTATCCAGGGCAACCATTAACCAATCACAACTATAAAACACTTGTCTAACTTGCCGATAACTGGTAGCCAGTTCTCTTATAGTCTCTGTACTGGGGAGTGAAGGCTTCACTTTTGCTTTTTAGTTTTGTTTGCTTATTTGTTTTTTTGCCGGGGATTTAGGACATGTCAACATCTTACCGCTGCCTAACCTCTTCTTCACTGGACCCAGTCTCCATTAAAATGCTCCCGTTCATGTGCGAGGAATGGTAATTCCCATCGTCTGATTGGCTGTCACCGTTTATCGCAACGATTGCACCATCCTCGGTTGGCTCTAGCTTTACTTGCACTTGAGACTGTGACAATTGACTGCTGCAGATGTAACAAAATAGAGGTGACCACCGGATCAACATTGATCCATCATAATGACCATTGTTGATTTACCATTAATCGCCCTTTATTAACCATTACTGAAATTTTCATGAATTTCTCAAGGGGGCACTGAATTATACTTGAAAGTGTGCGTAAAGGTTTATTCCATATCTGTGAACTAAAAAACAATTCTAACTTGATTATCAGCTACTACATACACAATGAAATCCTATTTCTGACACAAGCAGACTGTAGTTCTAGGATGTTGCCAAAATATTTTTTTCAAATTCTCTCCCTCTTATTTGCTCGCACCGTTCATATATCCCCGTCTAGAGAAGAGCGACTGGCAGAAGAGCAATAAAATTATCTATTCGTGTTGTCCAACGCCCGAAAGCCTGTATGCAATAAAAACTCTGGGTACACCGTAATTTTTATTATAACTCCAAAAATGGAGTAAAAATTTTAGGTACAGGATAACCCCTTTTTTGGGGTTACTTTAACTCCTAATTTAAGTCCGAATTTGGGGTCATTCTTACTCCTGAAAAAGAGTTCCTTTTACTCCCAGTCTGGAGTTACTCTTTTTGAAGTTAATTTAACTCTGAAAGTGGAGTAAAGATTTTAGGTACAGGATAACTCCTTTTTGGGAGTCATTTTAATTCCTCAATATCTGGAGTCACTTTTACTCCTGAAAAAGAGTTCTTTAAACTCCTTTTTGGAGTTAAAATAACTCCCCAAAAAATAACTCCATTGTAAGAAGTTAAATTAGCCCCACTAGAGGAGTTATTATAACTCCTTGAAAATTACTGTGTACTTTTCAAGTTTCCTTTATAACTAAGATGTTCACCAGCCACAAGTACTAGCTTTTCACTAGTTTTCTTACTTTATGTCTTTGGAGCAAAACTCCACGAGTTTAGTGATTCCTCCGACCACGCCCTCCACTTCTTCTCCGTCTCTCACATCTCTGCGCTTATGGGACGGTGATTCGTCCCCAGTGTCCTCGTCCGAGCTTCTCTTGCGACCACCATCCTCCTGACTGGAACCTTCATCCTCGCTGACGTCATTAGAGTTGGAGACGCTGACAGCCATCAAGTTGACCTGAGTGGGAAGGCCTCCCAAGGCTCCTTGTTGCATTAAACGTTCTCGCTCTTGCCTCACCAGTCTTCTAGCACGATGTAAAACGAAAATTAGAAGGTGCGTTGATAGTAGTTTTATTATATAGACACGAATGTTTTACTGGAAAATATACCACTCGTAAAATTCATAAAAACTACATCCGGCACCCGAGTGGTTTATTCTCCATAATCTCACACGCGAGTTTATCGATGACGTAATTTTGGTAATTTCCCTCTATTATTTTATCGATATCATTTTGTCTATATAATAAAAAGAACATTACACGGCGGCTTGAAGATATGAATTTTATTTTCTCGTGGCAAAAACAATAATTATTTTACCCACTCGCTGCGCTCGTTCATAAAATATTGTTTTGCCACTCGAAAATAAAACTTACATCTTCGCGCCACCGTGTAATATCCTCTATATAGTGTTACTCACGGGGCGCACAAACCCTCCTGGAAATTTCGTCTTACATTGCTTTATGAGACGGAGAAAATACCGAAAAGAAAGCTCACCGTGCTGCACTGCTGTGCGTCACTTTGGACTGAGGACGGCGTTTCATATACTCATCCTCGTCTACGATCCACACGGCTCCTTTTACGTTCTCCTTCCGCACAAAACATTTGTGAAGAGACAAATTATGGCGGACAGCGTTCTGTCAGAAGAAAAGAAAATAATCACATCTTTAAGTAATAATCAACGATTACGGAGTGCGTCGACTGTTCTCGATCCAAGACTCTCATTTGCCCCTGCGTGTTACATAAGCCAGATACGTGTCCTACGTTGTCCCGCAAAAAATATCGCATCAATCTGTATTAGGAGTGCGTTCTTCTACATCGAACGCAATGATGATTTTACAATGGGGCTTTCTCGATTTAAGTACTCCCACAAGCAATTTGTGAAAAGGAAGTTAACTCAGACCCCATCTTACCTTCCAAGTGGCGGCATTTCTTCTAAAATAAGCGAACTTGTGTATGAACCACGAATAGATTTCGTTCAATGTAAGTTGCTGATCGGGTGAGTCTAAGATAGCCTGTAGGTAAGCCAAAAAAAAAACAACCAAAAAAATAAATAAATGATATCAAATTAATATTAAATAATCATAATCACAATTACACGCACAAGTATATGCAGTTATAGATAGAGAGAGGTACGCCGATTTGAATCCGATTAAACCATTTCTCTATATTAGACTTGCTTGGTCTTGATTTGCCTTAAACTCCTTTTTATTGATCCAAAGAAAGATCAAAAACGTATTTACCTGTCTAATTAGCGACGCATAAGTGAACGGGGGCCTGACATCCGCCTTCTGGTAGAAATCTGCTGACCGCTCGATATCTACAACAACAATGACAATTTTCACAGATGATTATCGGGCGACTGTTGAATTACTGGAATGTTTAATTTTGCATTGCTATGTGATTTAAGCACAGCCCTAAGCGATACCTGAATGCGCAAATATAGTGACTTTCCGTCCGAAACACCGTAAATAAGACGAAAATCTGCAATTTACACCCATAGGAGAGAAGACGACTATCACTGTCACTTGTATGTGGGAGTCCCCCCCCTCCCCGGGGGGGGGGGGTCTAAGTTTCCACAACTCCCCCATGGCTATTCCATCTGGGTCGCCGTTTCGCCTCTTAACGTGACAGGGTTTTTCTTCCACCATGTGACACGAAGGCGCAGAAACAACAGCAATCGAGTCGGCGGGTTGTCGTGTGATATCATGCACAGTAATGTTGGGAGGCGGGGACTTCCTTGGGGAACTTCCCATAGTTGGAGGCGGGCTGTTTGGAGACAATGGCATCTCCTGCCTACCTCCCATAGTGGGGGAATGTTGTACCGGAGAGGTCGGCATGTGAGGGGGTGGGCCAGGAGTAACATGGAGAAGAGGCTGGGCTTGGGAGTGAGGCGCACGTTGATTTCCTTCTTCATCCATTTCTGGGTTCGATGATGGCGAATGTTGAGCAACCTGTGGTCAAAAGAAGAAGACAAGGATAAGTTAGGCATAGTGATATCGTTTTACGGTTTGCCAATTTATGGGACGATTAAGGACCTTAAGATCCAAAGACGGTGACAGCGGCGAAAACTTCGCTTAAAAAATTAAATTCGGGTTCTTTCAATCTTCATTGCGACAAACCCAACCCGCTTTTATCTTTTGTCAAATGTATGGGAACTCTCTTGCATTTGAATTGGTAAGAACCATATTCCAGTTCAGAAAGAGAAAGAAAATTTCGCCGTGGCATTTTTTTCACGTCCTCCTTAATTTGTTAAATTAAGATTTTTCACGTCGTAGTCTTGCAGTGATGGGAAAGAATTGTACAAAAAAACTGTGATGCGAGTATAGAGTTGTTGTTTTGCGAATTAAAACTATAATTGCTTTTTCGACGTTCTCGGTGCGACGCCGTCCTCAGTTCTTAAGGTCCCTAATTACGAGGGAACGACGGACAGGACTTTCAGTATGCGCGTCCTCGAACAGACGGATAGCAAACACCCCTCCTTGGCCATCCAGGGTCACACCGGCGGCTGACGGTAAGATCCCGGTATTAAAAGGAAGAGAATCTGGTTTCAAGAAATATCAGGGTGGCCCTTTAAAATACACAGATTGTGGGCAAAAGGTTCTTAACCCTGTGTTGCTCAGTCTTCTGTCACATGACCATGGTGGTCATGCAGGGGCACCCAACGTCAATTTTCGAAAAATATCTTTTCGGAAGACGATTTGAGATCTAGAATTTTCGGAACATTTTTTGTAAAATTTCTTGCTTGCCTACCTTTCCTAGGATTTTCGAACATCTAAAAATTGGTGTAATTGCCCATTTTTAACGGATTTTTACCCTAAAAAGCTCACCTAGAATTTTCGGGAGCCTTTTTTCTGGCTGAAATTTTCGAAAAGGTAAGTTTTGATCCCTATGATTTTCGGATCTCGAGACTTACAGCTAGGAAATCCGAACAGATGAAAAATTTATAGGGGATAAAAATATGCCTATATCTACCGTTTAAATACTAAAATACGTTTAACAATGCTATGTTTAAGTGGTTTTGAACTATATTCTCGTTGGGTGCCACTGGTCATGTGACCTAATACAGTCGCGATATAGCACAAAAAAACAGAACCGTGATTTTACCGAAACGTCAAGAGAAAAGGTTTCACGTTGTTGCTGGGGAATAAATTCATTTTCTGTGATCAGAAAACTATTGGTTTGGGCAGCAAGATTTATTTCTTCCTGCTGTCGCGACGAGTCAAATAACAGCTGAGTTGAACACAAAGTGTTTCCTTCTGATTTTTTGCATTTTCGAGGCCGCTAAAACGACATTTTACGAAAAGATTCGACGGACTTACTCGGGTTAACTAAGAGTCAATATATCTATCGTAATACATAAAAATGACCATAAACGCCGTTCCAATATCATTAGTTTGCTATTCACTGTCAAATAGATTAATTATTTAAATGTCACTCCATCATTTAAACCAAAACAAGTCAACAAGTAAAACTTTTAATTACTAGAAAACACCTGTCCTTTTTGTTCTCGATATTTGTTTAGGAACGGTGTCAATCAAGATATTTTTCTGCCGCCCCAGCAATAATCAATCTTGTTTTTAACTGACTTACACAAAAGAAAAAACAAAAGAAAGGGGAAAAAAAAAAGAAAGACACACGTCGCCGTATTACCTTTGGAGAATGGAGATGATTCATCATCGCTGATAGCCTCTCGCGTTCCTTGTTCATCTAGAATAAAATAAAATAATAAACATATAAAATAAAATGAATATAAATTAAAGACGTTACACTGTAAGCCGACACCATGGAAAGTAAATTAGAGGCTTTTGAGGTGTGGGCGTATAGAAGAATGTTAAGAGTATCGTGGATGGAACATAAAACCAATGAAGAAGTTTTAAAGATGGCAAATACAATAAGTTCATTATCACCAACAATAAAGAAAAGAAAATGCCAGTATTTTGGACACGTAATAAGAGCGAGGTAGCCCAGTTATGCTTAGAAAACTCCTTACAAACCCTTCCAAATTTTTTTTGGTCGACTCTCCAAAAAATTAGAAGGGTTTGTAGGGAGTTTTCTGAGCATAACCGGTTAACATCTCAGAGACAATTTGCCCCAACATGCTCATTTTTGGCAAGTAGGCCTCTTGGACATTGTTCTTTCAGAATATCCTGACAAATCCCATGATTTCAGAAATTTCATTTTTATAACATACCGGTATATATTTAGTACTCTATTACCTGAAGCTCTAAGTGCATGACAACTTGCATTTGTACTCTAGCTTGGGCAGTACTTCTCTCATCCAAAGCATGGTCTGCATTCAGGTGACTAAAAATACAACAAATATGCGTAAGTAAAATAGACAATAAACTTGTACTGGTTTTCTGTCTATTAATATTTCCAAAGAGACGGGAAAATAAATTAGATCGCTAACAGCGATGATTATGAATGATGATATTGATGACAATGACAATGATGAGGATGATGACGATGATGATGACGATGACAACGATGACGATGATGATGATGATGATGATGATGATGACTACGATGATGATGATGATGATGATGATGATGATGATGACGATGATGACGATGATGATGATGATGATGATGACGATGATGATGATGATGATGATGATGATGATGATGACAACGATGACGATGATGATGATGATGATGAAGACGAAGATGATGACTACGATGATGATGATGATGATGATGATGATGATGACACAGTTGATTATCTTACAGTTACACAGGGTATATCAGAACCATCTACATAACCATTAACCCTTTCGGTCCCAAGAGTGACCAACATCAATTTTCTCCTAACAACATCAGCAGATCATGAAGAGTAAAGGTTATGAGAATTACTAAATTGATTACCAAAGGGAGAATGCTTAGATCTTAAAGCAAATTCTTTCAACTATTCTTAAAAGAAATGTATGGAGATCAGTCTGGAGAATTTGTATGTGGATACTGGGGCTTAAACGGTTAAACTGAGAATGCACACTGGTTAGTCCAAAAATATCAAAGGCGAGCAAACATGTCAAGACCATATCTTAAAGAACATGTTAATTTTTAAAAAAATCAATAAGCTTTGCACCATACTTACTGCATAAATTGTTGAAAATTTTCACAAAACGCCTCACATCCTGGCCATTGGCAGATATTGTGGTGGAACAAGGGGTGAAGCTGGGCTGTAAATTAAACAAAAGTGACATTTTACATACATGAATCAAGTAGTTAAATGAATGCCTTTTTTTTCTTTTACACATACTGCCACCTGTATTAGAGGAGGCATCTAACAATAGAATTCAAGACTACCCGAGACCGTGAGACTCTTGTCTAAAAACAGGAATGTTCAGAGTCTGAGATGGACTGAAAGACACGTGCAATTATTATAACATACCATGTCAGGATGTGAATTGCTTCCAAGTTTTTTAGATTGGGTCAAAATTTTTTGAGACTTAACCTACAACTTTCTACTAAGATGGATCCAGTTTCCACCGCTTTTACGGAAATCGGTCAGATTTTTCATAATACAAATATTATGTGAATATATTTTTACTAAATAAAAAACTTTCCAAGTTGCAAGGATTCAGCCAAGGTGAATGAAACTGGCCAATATCCTGTCTGAATGTCTTGGAATCCCAGGAAAGGGGACTTTACGGGAGACCCTAGAAGATTGCGCCTTCGGTGCTCTTTAAGGAAATCAGTCAGTATTTATCCTAGGCCTACACTTGATGCCTTTTATGGTTTCAATACCATTCTGACTAAAATCACTTGACTATATAATATTGACAGAAATTTCCCAAAAAAACAGATATAATAATTCATTAATTTTGATCGTCAAGTATCAACATTTTACCTGCTTGGGCTTCACTAATAAAAGGTCCTGTTGACCTGGTTGAAATAGATAACACGAATTAGTTTATACCAAACAACCACAGCTGCATGATGCATGAAAACCAGTCACTAATGCTAATTACAAATATAATTTCATTTCATTACAGACACAGCATGTCAGCTAGTCAGAATCAGGTGACACATAACCCAATCTGCTGTGAAAGAAACAATGACTTAATAATAATAATAATAATAATAACAATAATAACAATAAGATATTTAATCCTCATAATTATCGTACTGAGTTTTACGAATCGTCTTTCACGCACTAGCCTTTATCTTTTCAGTTTTAAAACACAGTAACAGTTTTATTCAAACCTGAAGAGGTTTGGCTAAAACTAACAGTTGTTTTAAGGCTAAGATAAAGGCTAGTGCGTGAAAGACGATTCGTAAAACTCAGTACGATAATTATGAGGATTATTTCCAAGTCTTTCGAGGTTTCAGCAAGAAAAGTTACCCAGAGAATAAGATATTTAACCAGGGTAAACCCCGTCAGCTGAAGCTGTTATAAATGGGTGCCCTTGGCAACTAGAAAATTAACAAGTAAAGGAAAAAATACTTTCTAACTTACACTGACTAATATTGTTATCATATGCAAGATGTACATGTACTATATCTTCCACATGTCGTTAAAACCTTTGTACGACATAATCGCACTTTAACAATCTGCACAGCTGTGAGTATGTAATGTACAACGTACTACTAAGGGTGATAGAAGAGTGGCATGAGAACACTACCAACTTCTTTCTTGACAGTCCATCACTGATTTTCCTATAAAATGGCATTGATCAGAGGAATGACTGTAGAAATTCCATACTGATGATGTTTTATTACCCAAATCCGGGTAGTGCATCTGATTGGTTGAAGCAAATTTCCTGCACAACACACAGCCGAGTTGCCATTTCACAGGGAAACCAGTGGTGGTGTATTCAAGTGTTGGCTGTTTTCTCAGGCATATCTGAAAAACGAAACAAAAAAAAAACAAACAAACAAACAAACATGAATGTAACTTACACTGCACCTTCTGATGGCTGAGATCTTCCACCTGAAAATAATGATATCAATTTCAATTATTTAAAAAAAGATTTTTTGATTAAAATATTTATACACTTCATATTTTGTTCCAGGAAAAAAAAAATACTGCCCTGTTTTTTTCACCCACAATAAATACCATCCATAAATGAAGTTTAGTGACAAAAAAACAAAAACTTACAAAAACAAACAACTATACACACAATCTTCTTTTGAAAATGATAAATTATAATAAAATTTGTTACCAAAGTTAGAAAGATGAGGGTCTCCAAGACCTTTCCATTTGCCGTCAAAATAAGGGCGAAGCTCTTGCTCCAATATTGCCTGCAAAAGCCATCAAGTCAGAAACATGGTCTGTTAGTATTATTGCACTGTTCATAACACTATAGAGTGATGACAGATTTGAATTTACATTAAGTTACAGGGGTAATCATCATCATCATTATTGTCATCATCATCATCATCATCATCACAACATCATCATCATCATAGTCATCACCATGATCACCAGTATCTTTATAATTGATTCCCGGCAACCGACTGATGGTTTGGAAGGCAAACTGACGACTGTACTTTATTAATTTAATGGGGGACTTGGAGTTGCTGTAGAAGGCAATGGGTACGGGCATTAAGAAAAGTGTCAGACACTCAAGTTTGAAGAAACGACGAAGGCAAAATGAGGTCAAGGTCAAGGGTACCCTGAGAAAATTGCCAATACTTCGAGATGCCACCACTCAGGTTTCCCAGTAAAATGATGTCTGTTTGAAGCAAATTTTCCTCAGCCTTTTCCAGGCTCTGAGATAGTCGGGCCCTCTGAATTGAGAAAGTGCAAACAAGAAAAAAAAATGGGAAGAAACTTTTTCCCGCCCTGCCCCCATTTTCACGCGCCCTAAACTTTCGCATCTTCCCCACTATCTGAGAACCTGGAACAGGCTATTGCCAGTTCTGAGTCAACATACATCATCAGCATGTTATTTCTGAACTAGTTACTAAGGGAAAGTTCATTTAATATGACAAGGGGGGGGGATGAAGATATTGAAACTCGAAGCTTGAAATTTTAGCAGCCCCCCTCGCTAGCGGTTCAAATTTTTAGGAGCCCCCTCCTTGGTAGTCGAAAAAATTTCAGAGCCCCCCCCCCTCTCCTCCTTCAATTCCTTTGCTCCCCTGAAAAAAGATCGCTAGACTGTATTAAATATATTTACCGTTATTGTCTTCAATGGTTTATACTATGACAAACTTGAGATACAGTTGTGATACAATTTTCTAAAGCATTTTTGGGATGAACAAGAGTGTAATAATTACTGAGACTACATTTGTTACATCTGTAAACCATGTGATATAGCTGAGTTGCACAGGTCATTAAATTGTTGAGTTGAAAACTATCTGATCTGTATGATGATGTCATGTGTTGGTTTTGAAGTATACAAATTTTCGGAGCCCCCCCTCCTAGCGCAACAATTTTTTCAGAGCCCCCCCTTTGGGTGTCTAAAAATTTTCGGAGCCCCCCCTCAATATCTTCATCCCCCCCCCCTTGTCATATTAAATGAACTTTCCCTAAAGCATCATTTCATGGGAAAGCCATTGGTTGAGTCATGAAATGTGGGCTGTTTTTTTCAGGCCAGGTCAAGGGATGTTAAAGCTTGGTGCTGTTGTGCCTCCAGGTATAATGTTCATTCACCACAAATTATTGTGGACATGACTGTTGTCTCACCTGATGTTGTTGCATATGCTGAGGCTGAACAGGTCGCAATAGTAATGGTGGTGGATGTGCTGCCATGACAGTAACTGGTCGGGGTGGGGTCTGTTGATGCGGGAAGTGAAAATGCCCATCAACAAATCCAGGTTGACAACCACAGTGAGCATGCTCCATGAATGCTGCAGACTGCTGTGGATGACACCCAGCAGGTGAGAACACATGGTGGGTGTGTGGCCCAGGTGGACATGTTGCACAGTAGTGGACGCTTCCGTGTTTAGAAGACACTTTGGAATCCTGAGACGCAGCATTTGATGCATCAATCATAACATTAGTGACTGCCGGTGTGACATGCTGATAGACCATCCCTGGAACATGAACGTCACGGCTGCAGCAGCAAGATTGAGAGGTGTTATGCTTATTTTGCTGTGTGACCTTGTGTGGAGTGTGTGACCCACATGCACAATTTGAGGAGGAGCACAAGTCTTGGCTTCCTTTGGTTGTAAGATCCACACTTGAAGATCTTGCAGGAGTTTTTGAGGGAGAAGTAACTCTGGCCTGTGAGGAACAAAATAGCTCATACTGTTATTTTCTAATAATAACAGAGATGCCAACATCTGGAAATCTAAAATCTGGAGACTCTTTCTTTTGAACTAACCTCCCCCCTCCTGAATATCAACAATCAACCCCCCTGACCCCAACCCCCCCATAAGCACAATTGTATCCAGTCCCTTATCGGCTTAGGACATTATATGAAGTCTTACATCAGGTACAGACCACAATTAGGAATGTAATGGTGAAATAACCTTTGTCAGTGATGAAATACATGCGAAAATGCCCCAGAAACCAAGCTTTGAATCAAAGAAAATTCAAATTTTGGGAGAAAATGGGATAAATTCTAAATTAAAGTACAGAAAAACTCAAAACTCCCTGTACCGGAGACCGGGAGATTGTTGTCGTATCTGGGAGACTCCCGGATAATCCAGGAGAGTTGGCATGTGTGTAATAATGTATTCATAACGTGCATAATATATAGTGCTATTAAGCCAATATTATCCTCAGCGAGTCAGTGACTCTATTTTCTCCTTTTTCAACCGAGTCACAAAATCACTTCCCTAACTTTAAAGATTATCAAAAGTTATTAGCTTCTCTTAATTTCTATTCGACAATTGAAGTAGATTGGTAAAACATTCACTTTCATAATTCAAAAGTTACATGTAATTTAAAGAAAAATATATATCTTATAATCGGTGGCTACAAATTTTTGCCTACGCGCAATCATACCCTCCCTACCCCAGAAGGATTATTACTTTTGCACAGGGGATAACACGGTGTAATTTACTCCAACAAAGATTTTCGTTACATTTTTAATCGGCGGTTGGACAGCAACGAAACAAGATTTTGAGATGCTTTAACATTGCACAAAACTTTCATTTTTCAACAGTGGTTTTCATAATTTCGATATCACTAACAAAATAAGCTTATGTTAATCCAGGCGTAATAAATTAGCTCACATGTGCTGCGTTCGAAATGATTCCTGATAACTTTTTTGCATTTTCGTAGATTCTGCCAGGGGATATACGTCGCGTGAACAAAATGTAAGTATAAAGCTATTTTTAAACTCTTCTTACTGTTGATCCTCGCAGACTTGTTGTAGAGGACGTGACACTAACCACTGCTTCATTGTCGGTTGAGTTGTTCGCCATTGATTAACTGTTTTGCTTGCTCAGAATATTGAAGTGCCCTATTTCTCGTGGACTTCACTGCGTCGAAAAAGTACCCGTCTCCACAGCTGTTAAAAAAACGCAGAGCAGGTTATCATTTCTTAAACCATTTCTCTAAACATTTTACGCGAAGAAAGGGCGCATTAAATTCAAATTCTCGTCTCATTTTCACGGTTCAAAGATCTGCACGCGGAAGATGAGCGTGGAAGTACGCGAAGCCGGAAATTCAGTGGTTATGTCAATTTCTTTGCTGTCCGCAAAAATTCATGCTTTTGCAATTTTTTTGGGCATGATTTCAGTTAAAGGATTAGATCTCCTGGCAAAAGAGATAAGCAAACTGTATAACAGACTGACTACAATTGAGTCCACGGGAAAGAGCGCATTAATTGCTCCATGTGCCATATGGCTATGATTTGAATAAATTTCTGGCCTGATGACTCATTCTGATTGAACTCTTCCGTGTCTTGAATAGGTATATATCTTAGTAAAACTGCTGGAAACTAGAAAAAAAGAACTCCCCAAAGAATCAAGGAACTTTTTCCGCGATTCATATGTTGACTGTTACCTGTAGAAAGTTCTTCCGAAGCGCTTTTCTCTTCGAGTTGCCACGCCATAAACAACAACAATGGAAGCTTCGTGTAAACAACAATAAAGCTGGCAATTTCGCTTTCGATTGGCGAATAAAACACCAGGAAACCACTTTAACGATCTACCAAACTTGTTTCCAACTCAAACTCTTTCCGTTCCGAGCTCTTAAGCAAGCAAGATCTCGCTAAAATACGGCATGCAAATAAGATAAACAGTGAGTTTCTTGTTGATGGTTGAAAGCACGTTTACCTTGACATATGCCGCCAGGAATATCAATGAATGAAAAGCTGAAGTCACATTTGATAGACACTTGTTTCTTCGCTACAACGCGATTTCTTTCGTCCTTCGCCCGAAACTGAAAATTCTTCTCGGCGATCAGGTTGCGACTTCAGACAATAATAATGAAAATTTTCCTTCTAAACAATCCCGCGCGTTGTTGTTCATAAATTTACCCTGAACCCCAAACAAAGCCTCGCTTTACAGCGTGACGTCACGTAATTGGCACCCGTAAATAAAAACAAAAATAAACATAGGAAGGAAAAACAATGGATCTCCCACGCCTGCAATCTTCTTTTAGCCATCTAAACAAAATATTTGTGTGGGAGAAGACGCTCTCACGGTCTATTTCAGCAGTGTAAGAAGATTGGTTCGAAATAATTCTCACTCGAAACTAACCACCAAATAATTATTCATCCGTGTCGATTGTCGACTGCAACAAACAGTAAGGCGAAAAACCAAACGAATATTTCAAGCCGAGGTCGTTTTTGCCGAAGCTCAACTGATGGCGAGCTATTTTCTCCTAAGATGCACCGTAGACAAAATACGACCTTGGGTAAAGAAATCGCTTTCGTGAAGGACAAACCGTCAAAAAAGTCTTGGATGTGATTGGTTGATGCTTGGTTAGTAAATGAAAAGATCTAGTTTTGGCAAACATAGGATTATTGTTTTCTCAGATTATCTATCCCGCCCAGCTGAATTTGCTATCTATCTTTGTCATTTCGACATATTAAAAGCCACGTGTTTAGCGACTTTAAAGACTTTATTTCATTTTCAAAAGTCCTGGAACATTTCCGTCGCTAGGGGACATCCATTTTAGGAGTCGGAAAAGACGATTAGCAAAGAACCTAACATTCAAAGTCAAAAAGCGAAATGGGGCATATCGCATTTGTTTACCTAAGCGTCAAAGCCACGAAATTCAAACATATTTTGTTTTGTGTAGTCCGCCGTATTGAAATTTGTTTGTTATTCGAGAGTATCTGAAGCGAAAAGAAAAACATATATTTAAAAAACGCATAAAAAGAAAACCATATGTGGACCATTTACAATAATTATCTTTCGAAGTCCTTTATTATTTTTTTTTTTTCATGGCTTATGTAACTAAAATTTCTCGTAAACAGCTCTGTAATAATGTTGTCCCTTGACTTTGAAGCTTTTTTACTTGTTTCGTAAAACTGAATCCCGCAGCACTCGTACAAAAGTAAAGAAGAGTTCACCGTGACCTTGAGAAAAAGGATATCTCGACTGTTTTGTTCTCCAAGCAAAAATAGAAATCCCCGATGGGTGGTATTCACAATCTCTCCGACAATATCCATCAAACATACCGTTGTTCGGCTAAATGTATTACTCCGTTGCTTCGTCTTTACTCATTCTGGTGCTAAATCACCCTTTATCATCTAGACTTTCACGAGCTTGGTCACCGATTTAGAGAAGACGTTTGACTCACTGATTAATTATAAAAACTCGTAAATTATTTGTATTCTTGGTAAGACTATTGGAAACTCTTTGTTTACTGCTTTTCCTCGCCTAACGTCCTCACGCTACGTCTGGCCAAAATAAAATCACAGAATGAATAAAATATAAGACAAATTTTGGTAAAGCGTGAAACGGAAAGGATCGTGCGCTGTTTCCGGGTAGATTTTGTATGATCTGATATGAACTGAGAATTTTCAAAAAGTATGATGTAGAACTAACAATATAAACAAAACGCGAAAAGTTTATTTGACTGTTGCCCCTCGTAATATTTGCAACATTACTGACGAAGCTCAGAAGTAGAATGAGAAAATTTACTACAAAGTGCGGTCTCTTCTTGTCTAAACTTGGCGAATAATCCCATGAATCGGATTGCAGAAGAATTAATGGACGCAAACCATTGCGTGCAATACCAGATATAAGTTCCCGTGTAGTTTGTGTTATAGTGGCCCTTTTGGCGCCTCTTGGTCGGCTAACTCCATTTTGTTAGTTTTTTGACCATGTGCCTAAATAGAAACATCTTGGGCGATTTACACCTCGTCCAATCATATTGGTCTGTGAACATGACAATTTGTACACAACTGCTTGTGGCGGCCCAAAACAAAAATACTTTGAATCTATCAAAGATGTTGCCAATTAAAATTAATTTATATTTCCAATAACAATTCCTTGTGATTGCCTCAAGATTAGTAAAAGAAAAAAAATCTCATCGCAAATTGCGTTATTATTTCTAGTTTGATAATATGAGTTATATTTTTTATAGATTTAGTCCTTAGGAAAAAAAAACATTTATAAGGTATATCGCCATTTTACTTAATTGGTTATGCACAAGAGCGAGTTAAAAGGAATTGATATTGGATTTTATTACTTACAGGTCGCTTATTTCATGGCAGTTGATTCCGTGCGAGACAAGATGTTGTCTCTGCCTCGAATGACATTTAAACGGAAGCTTCTTCTATAAATAACGTAAATGCGTAAATGGAGAGCATAAACGTTCGAAATAAAACAATTGTTATGTCCATTAGAGCAGCTTCAATCATTTATTATCCCTTTTGCGTACGCAAAATGGCAGCTGGGAATTCAGAACTCAGCTGGCTCCGTTGTGAGGTTGACTGTTTCATGGGACCTTTGCTCAGTTACCTGCTGCCTATGAGGAGCACGACGGCAACGAAAACGGCAAAAAGCAATGGGCCAGATATTTAAACGGAGTTTAGCTGGTGTTTAACAAAACCGCGTTCCAAGCCGTTTTTAGTTTGCCAAACACTTTTATGTTTGAACACCATTTATCGTGGATAGTTTTATAAAAGCATATGGCGTAGACTTGAAAAGCATTCGTCTTCTTAAAACAGTCCACTAAGGAAGAGATCTTGAGGTCCTGAAAGATCTTCTAAACCGTGGTCTAAGTTAGACTTCGTTTAAATAACCGACCCAATAGGTTTAGATTAGCAAAACAATAACACGCTTTTATGTACGTTTCTCTGCCGTCTGTTGCGCGACCACAACGTGAAAAGTCCTAATTTCACGTTTGGGTTGGGGACATGAACTCAAGGCAAGGATTTTCTAATTAAAAATATATATACAGTACTTTAGAATTCAACTGCAGAAAAATTCACCAAACATTTGACAAACTGAACGACACTTGGATAACAGCGGTGAATTTTGAAACTGCGTGAATTCACTTTTCAACAGACGTTTTCGTCCCCGTCGTCGTTGCTTAAGCTCGCAGAATTTCAAGTCCCCTTGTCTTCTGTTTTGCTGGGATCCCCTCTTTAGCCGTTTCTCAAATCTGGATTACTCTCAACCAAGACATGATAAACTTAGGGTGGTCTCTTGTCCCAGCCTAATTCTTGCACACGCGAAATCTGCAAGATGAAATGTTTTGAATTTGGGAAGTTAAGAGTCGCAAACACTGACTGTGTAACTGCACCTGTGTGTGATGTAAAATTTAAGTTGCTTAGAACCTGAGCGGTCGGCAAATTATTAAACTTGTGCACGTCACGTGACGTCATTGCTTACTTTTTGGTTCCGTAATATGTTTACATTCAAAACTTGTAAATGGTTCTATGCAATTTAAGCTGCCTTAAACCACAAGATTTTAAGAAAATATCGATCGACTATCAGAAACTGAAGAATCGCTAGATGGCAAAGACGGCTATAAGTCATTAATTCTTTGCGAAAACTTTGAGTCTCAAAAACAAAATTCGAAATACTATACGGAGCTGATAGGGCATACTATTGTAGAAAAAAAAAAAAGCTGTTACAGTTTGCTCTTATTAGTGATGAGCGTCAGCGATTGCCTTCTTATAAAGCTTGAAATTGAACTAGTTTATGGCTAGAATGGTTATTTTTACTGCCTCGTACCCAGACGTCTCTCCGTCTCGATGAAAATTTGCGCGGGAAGGAGAAAACTGGCGAGGCTTCTCCTCTCTTCTTTCTCCGTCCCATGGTCCATTGCGCTTCGTCAACAGTCACTCGCTTTTTCGCGCTTTAAGCCTCTATGCGAAAAACGAAGCGTCTGAGGAGGAAGTAGTTATTGTTATATTTCTACTTTTTTCTTTTTTCTTTCTTTATTTCAATTTTGTATCTACGGTGGGCCCCAAGGGCCATGACAACACCTCACGGAAGCATGAATGAATGAGCTCTCCCATCGTGACAACGATCATGCGTTCGATCGCGAGCGGAATGCAAATTCTAAGACCAATTTTTTTATCTCATCTTAGACACTTTGTGGAAAAGTAATTTTCACTATCCCAACCTAGTCGCTTTCTGTTAATTCATCTAGCTTATAAAGCCTTTTAACTAGGCCGTCCTGAACAAACGCAAACGCAAACTTAAAACATTTCTTTTTATGTGAGCTTATGAATCGTGACGTTTTTATTTGTTATCTGATTTTTTATCTATTGTGTACATTTATCTATTTTGTAGTTAGCGTCTAGTTTTAATGTTAATTTCTTGCGATTATTTTTACTTTTTACTTCTATCTATATTTTTTGTAAACAGCGCCTTTGAATCTTGTAGAAAAGGCGCTATATAAATGGATTATTATTATTATTATTTAGGCCGTCCTGAACACAAACTGACACATCTGTTCAACTTAGTATCTACGGTGCCAACCCATTCTAGTAACTGTTTTGAAAATACAATCCCATGGTAGTCAATACATTCGTAAAATGCGTCCCCATCCTGCGGCACATCCGTATCAGTCTATTACAGAATTACTAGGAAGTACCGCACCCCCTCCCTTTACCCCCCCCCCCGAAAAAGCCAGCACCATCTGGCAAATTGGCAACAACAAATTGGCTGACGACGAGTTTAAAAGCCGTGGCAAAGTAGTGCATCGGCTAATGTTTGTTGTTGTTTACCTTATTTTGCCCTTATGTTGCCCTTAGGCTAGCGAACCATCCTCGAAAGTTCTTCTTTTACTGTTTTTTTTTTTGGTATCACAGACATTCGTGTGAGTCAAGCCTCAGTAAAGGCTAAGAACACGCACATGGAAGCCATCACTTAGTCTCGTCAACCCCATTAAACAAAGGGTCAAGGATGGCTTTATCAACAGTGGTATGAAAAGCGATACAAATTAGTGTGAGCCTTGATACTGAACAATTGTTTTTAAAAAGAACTTTACGGATACTGGCCGGCTACGATGGAGATTTTTGAGTCTGAATTTTCTCCTACGTCTAGTTGCTCCCCGAAGGCCAAACGGCTTTTTGCTGCCGGAATCGTCTCCTCTCTACGTACCGTAGCTCTTCGTTTGCTTCTCATGAACACTTTGGCCAAATTTGGTAGTGGTTCGCGCCGGTTATGACTAGTATGACCCTGTATACGCGGAACGTGCACCAGGCCGGCCTTGCCTTTGTGCAGCATTTTGTAATTTTAAACTCAGCATACTACAGTTCGAAAACGGTCATGAAAACACAAAATTATAGGAAATAAAAACAATCGTGTTAGGATACTGTTTGACAAGGGCGACAATGTTTGAAACAGTTTTTTTGTAATAATAAAGTCATCTTCGACTAACTTAATTGGTCGAAAACGTTTTTTATTTTTTTTCCAAGTAAAGCCTACAGTAGAGAAATAATCATCATCATCATTATCATCAACAAAATAAGTAAGTTTCTATTTTCGAGATGGCTCGCAGGTGCAAGGTGACCTGAGTAAGCCTATCAATCTAGTTCCCAGGGTTGTCAGTTATGAGGAAGAGAGAGAAATAGAACTGGAACCCTGGGAACAAGGTTGCAATGCCATACCGTAACTCCGAAAATAAGCCTCCGAGGCTGATATGTTTCAAAGGCCCTTTTTGAGGGGCTTATATTCCGGGGGGGGGGCTTATCCATGGAGGGAAATTTGCGTTTCAAAATCGATTGGGCTAGCTTTATAGTTGGACGGAAATTTACCGTTTTTGCTTTGTTTTACTTAGTATTTGAGGACAATTTCCAAGCACAAGCCTCCGGGGGTTTTATATTTGGAGGGGCGATTTTAACGAAGGGTTTTTTGCGTTACGAGTTTGGGGGAGCTTATATTTTGAGGGCTTATTTTCGGAATTTTACGGTATCCCTTATGACTCATGCAAACTGTATAGGGCTTGGGACAAAAACCTTTGAAAGCTTTGGGGTCCAACTGGACGCTACGGATCGAGAGTTAAATTTTCACGCTGGCAAAACAGTCGTGAACAGCCTCAAAGAAAAACTAAGATATGATCAAGCTACAGCGATTTCATATCAGTATGGTGTTATCTTTGAAGTGGATTTTTGTTCATGATTAGTTAATTAATCCTTGTTGAAAATGATATCCCTATGCGGTATTTCAAGGTTAAAAGCTTGACCCGACCTCCGCCGTTGAACAAGAAGGAACGAGAATTTTGCACGCAGTAGACTTTTTCCTCAATTCGATGTATTTCGATTACCCTTACTTCATAGTTATATCCAATGAATAAATATATAAAATTAAAATGACAAATCTTCTCGGATCCAAGCCTAGGGGACACCTGGGGACACTCCCTTTCTTTCTCTTTATTTATTTATTTCTTTATTTATGTATTTTTATTTATTCACTTATTTATTTATTTATTTATTCATTAGAATGCAATGATTAAAGAGGATATCAAAATGGACGATTTTAGTTTTAACCTTTTAAGTTCCCAAAAGTGACCAACATCAGTTTTCTCTGTGAAAGGTTCGAACCCAAGAGTCATTTCATAAGTAGGCTGAGTATGACCGACCGGGTGAACGTACTCCTACATAGGACTGTTGTCGTTGACAGTGACTTACGCCCAGGGGCCCCACTCACATATTTTAATGACGGTGGGGAGGGGGTTCGAAGGATTTTTTTGGGTCTGACATTTTGGCCAAAAAGGATTTTTTTGGGTCTATGAAAGACGCCGGGATTTTTTTGGGTGGCGAAAACAACAGAGGGTTTGTTTTGGTATTGTATTTTTCATCAGCTCAAATCAAAAATAACATAAGCACAAGTTATAGTGTTGTTTTTGACCAAAACCAAAGTTGAAGTTGGCATGTTTTAGCTTTCCAGAAGATAAATAATAAAATTTGCTGATCCAAAAACACTGAGGGATTTTTTTGGGTATGCTAACAAAAGTAGGGATTTTTTTGGGTAGACAAATTCTCAAGTTGGGATTTTTTTGGGTATAAAATATGAACCTCTGTCGGACTCCCCCGTCATTAAAATATGTGAGTGGGGCCCCTGGGGACTTACGTTTCTACAACCTGTGCGGTAGTCATCTTCAGAGTCAAGGTGAAGTGTGATACTGAATAGATATGGCGGCTTCTTTACCCTTGATAAATCTCCTCCTACCAACCATTCGAAAAATAATGGGAATTTTCAGTTTGTGCGATCCGGCACCCTACATTTCTTACTGATAAAATTCTACAGTCGTACCCCTCTTTACAGACAGTCCCTTAAAAGTGAGCCCTCACATTTTGTCTAAGTTCAATCCACTTAAGTACGGACCACCCGTGAATAGTTGTTATACGGACACTTTCTATGACCCCCTCAGTACAGTGTCCGTATGACGGCGTTTGACTGTAATTATAGTCTTTAGTATATACTAGCTTAGCTGAAATATATAGATGTGATTTTTATAACTGAAACGTGTATGCCCGAAAACATCCTTGGAATTGCGAATTTCCAACACTCTGATCGATCTGAGCTGCCAAGGAGGCCCTTCAATAAGATGAACTAGAGTTTCAATGCATGAGTTAACGGTCATCACGGGCCCACGAGGGTAAACAACAGCGGACAAGGATATACGTGGTTCTTACAAAAGGTTTTTTGTGATATTTATCCTATAGCTAGTTGTTTCTTGAACATTAAGTGGGATCATTCTATCGGCGAGTGACGTATAGATTTTTCCATAGACGAGAATCACTTGAGGGAAAAGTCCTAATCCTGGAGTTTGTTTAACAAAGTGGTGTCAGAAGGTTAGTTATACAGCTATTTCGAGACAGGTTGTCGGAAAAGTGCGCTCGACAGTACAACCCCGAAAGGTAATGTGGGTGATTTTGAGAGTGAGTTCCATTCAAAGAAATTTCATGAGAATTGTACGACAGGCCATGGTCGTGTGTTTGCGAGTGCTAAAGGAAAGCAAAAAAAAAGCAGTTTCGACAGCTATAGTGTAAGGAAAAGTGCCATTGATCATATCCCATATCACCTTTCGGCATTGTCACGTGCACGGTTTCTTGCGACACATTTTCTCGAAATAGCAATACAGTGTTATATGGAACACAATTAATTGTAACGAACTTTTAGTTTTATTTTCATTTTTCTTTTAGCCACTAAAGAAGGTTTACCGAAACATGATTGCACAATTTGTTTATTTACCGTGTTTCTTTTTTCGCACAAAAAGGGGGCGACTATTCGAGGGAAGGCGATTATTCGAGGGAGACGATTATTTCAAATATTGCTCGGGAAGTGGTGCGGCTTAATATTTTGTTTTATTTTCCCATGAAATAAAAAAAAAAAATAAGCATGTCAAAGAAACTGAACAGATTTAGTTCCTCGATTAATTTTCAGAGCCTGAATCGTCACTGATCAGATTTGCTGAATCTCATTGCACTTCATCTTGACAGGGAAGAGATAAAGGAAAGAGAAGATGGCGCGAGGGGCGTGGGAGGGGCGATTATTGGAGGGAGACGATTAATCGAGGGACGGCTATTATTCGAGGAAAAAAGGAATACATTTTTTGTTTTATTCTTTTGTTTACTTCTTCATCGCCTTGCCGTAAGGATCAGTTTGCCGTTTCATATTTTTCTACATGTTTAATTGTACTGATCCAGGTCTACAACTAGGAGATCCCGCACCATTCATTGGTTTGGTGCTGTAGACTTGTTGATATTTTATATAGACCAAAATGGGCAAAGTGTATATGCGTTTTCAGACTAAAACGGCTCAAAAACCCTACCCGATGGGGACGCACATGCTATCAGGCTTATATAAGGGAGTACCCGCCCCCACCCCCCCCCCCCCAAGGGCAGAGAAGGCACAACCGGCATCTCCATTTTTTTTAGTCTTTACCAGACTCTCAGATAGTAGAAACGTTGCGAGAACGAGGTCAAGGGAAAATAGAACGCTTGTGCAGGTGGAACAGGCTACCATTCTCTTGACGGGACTGTTATGCCCAGGGCAGGTTACTTTCAACTACCTACAGAACTAGAACTAATCCGCCCAGCTACGCAGACAGCGAGACTGGCATTCTTCCCGTAGAGTAGAGGGTGCTGGCCGTGTACATTAAAATTGATAGGTGTCATGTCTGGTGTTTATTACAAAAGAAAACAAAACAATTACCAACTACAAACAAAACAGAAGAACAACAGCCGGACATGTATGTGCAAGGTATCCCAGGGAGAACCATCCTCCTTTCGACCCGGGCGTAAAATAAAAATCTTTGTCAGTGAACACCAATAATTGCGAACTTAGGTCTTTAAAAATTTGGTCTAAAATCGAATCTTAAAGAACGTGTCCAACAACACGAGTTGCTAACACAGGTCAGCACCGTTATTGAATGACCCACTTTTGTAAACGAATTAGTGGTGACCTATCGCCATGATCCTACATACTTGGTTCAGTATTCCCGTGCACGTGCTATACTGAGATTCCGGGGGGGGGGAGGTGGTGGCAGTTTTCGATGGCTCAAAAGGGGCCGGAAACTCTAATCTTGCGAAGCGCGAGCTCACCACATCAAGGCGCCAAATGATAGGGAAACGTTTGAGAATAACCAAGCTGATTGAAACCTATAGCAAATAAGTATGAGCGACAGCTCACTGATAAAAACTGAACACCGATTAATTTAACAAGGCCATGATTCTGGGGGACCTCGAATCGTTCTTCATATAGTATAGTAGGTGAAGTCGCTCTTGATCTAAGCAAGCTAGGGATTAGCATATACTGTATATTTGTCTGTTTTCATCCCGTAGGTCTGAAAGATCCCCTGCTTCAAATCCTGTTTGCCAGAATTGCGGAACCTTTAAAATTACGTAACCCGACGAGAACCGGAAATTATCACGCTTAAGAGGTATTGAAATCCCAATTGTTGATAGAGGGGACGGGAACTCGCTCATTGTACTTTGAAGGCAGGGTGGTCTGCTTAATGTTGCTTGTCATAATAACCAAACATTTATAAAGAAAATAAGGACTTTTATTGTATAGAAAAGACTCATTTACAATATTGACAACTTGCCTAGGCACATAACATCCGGAATGAAAAAAATATATATGCTCACTTTTAACAGTATAACTCAACGAAAAATTATTTCTTGATTATATTTATGTATTTTCTTGCCGTGTGCGAGAAACACACGCTTCTTGAAAATACCGGAAAAATGCCTGGAAACTATAATAAACTGTTGAACAACAGGGAAATAACACTTTATACTCTCGAATGCTGTTCTCGAAAATAACATTATAAAGCACATATTTACATTAAACCTAAGAAAATTAGCATGAATGACTGTAATAACACCGGCTATGTTTTGCTTGCGAGCCGCGAAAAGGTGAAAAAGTATTTCCGTTGTCCGAAAAGGTTTTACATCCAAATTCAACCCGTGCATGTGTCGTCTCAACTAGCCTAAACCCTTTCATACCATGCCAGAGATGTATATTATGAAAATCTGGTTATTTTTGTGTAGCAGAATATAAACTTAAGTGGGGCGCTTGGAGGTTAAATAGTATGTCTTACAGGACACTAGCGGCTCGTAATTCCGGTGATATAAAAATCTAATTATGCACAGGGGGGCATATTGTGCAGACTGCTTAGAAAGTCGATTGTTTTTGTTTTTGTGCAAAATGAAACTTGAGATTGTTTTTAGTTTGTTTCGCGAAGGGATGACTAAAAAGGCTTAAACTAGCTAACTAACGGTTACATTTTCATAACGCAGGTAGAGTTTTTCCTCGTGCGATAATGCGTTTTCCTGTGCTTAGCTAAATGATCGGACCGAGAAAATCTCTTATCGCAGAGGTCACAAATAAATGGCTTTATCCCACTGTGAGAGCGCTTGTGGCGAGCTAACTCATCGGATCTTGAGAACCTCCAGTTGCATCCTTTCCAAGTACAGGCAAAAGGTTTTTCGCCTGTATGTCGTCTTATGTGCGCCTTCAAATGTGAGCTCTTCGTATATACCTTGGTGCAGCCCGGGAAGTTGCACTTGTATTCCCGCGTAGAAACGCGACGCCTGACACGTTCCCCCCTGTTTCCTGCCTGCCCCTTGCAGATTGCACCTGGCTGGCCGTCGAGCGGGAATTCCACAACTGCAGCTTGACCTCCGGCCCCGTAATATTGATAACGAGCTGCTAGCCCTTCCAAATTATCGGACACATCGCTACTAGCGTCGCTCAAAGACGCAGTATCGCTCGATTGGTCACTGTCAGGTAACAACAAGCTCGCTGATAGCACCAGGTTATCTTTACCACTGGTGCCCTTCTCAATTTCAAATGTTTGCTTGTAATAGGAGTTGAACACTGAGGAAATGAGGTGCTCTTTTAGTTCGCCTACTTCATCGCATTCTGACGCAAGGATAATGTGATCATCCATCGAGTCCACGATGCCCTTGGAAAACAGATAATCAAGGTACACGTCGACTGGACAAGACAAACCAATGGAATCGATATGTTGGTCAGGAAAACCATCTGGATTCTCGGAGTATCCATAAAGCGGATATTTTCCCTCCAATTCAGTGAAATCTAAAGCACTTGGATCCATGAACTCCTCAAACAGCAAATCGCAATCCATGTCTCTCTCAGTTCTCGGCTCTGCAAAGCAAAGTTTGGGCACGCTTCTGGAATTGTTATAAAAGACTTTGTTTTTTTCCGCGTTCAAACTCTCTCTCAAACCGAGCAAGCACTTTAAGGCATGTAGCTAGAGCACCGAGCGTTTGACGGTTTAAATACCCACAAGGTCTTGTGAGCGATGCTATTGGTTAAGAAAAACACCACCATGTATCATCGCTGATAGCGATCTAACAGAAACATTCACTTCCGATTCTCTGATTGGACGCAGGCGTCAATAATGCTGCAACAAAAAATCGAACTGTTGCAAAATTTTAAAGATCCCTAGTTTTGTTACCCAAGATTAATCCCTTGACCTTTTGACTTCTGAATCTGTTTTTTCATGTTCTTGTCAGAGCTTGTTCCTTGCACTGAGCAGAGGCTAATTTTTTCTTCATTTCCTCATCGAGCTTTACATAAGGCAGATACCAGCTTTGGCTGTTATTGTCTTGGAACATAAATTAACAGTTCAATGGTTTTCAATAGGTGCCAAAAGCGATTCATTCATGTCAGAAATTTGTTTTTTATCGCACATCAAAATCCTTTGTTTTCCATCCGATTAGACACATTAAACCTACGACAAAAAAAGTTGACCCACGGAAGAAAAGTATATACTCAGAAAAATGGCTTTACTTTCCGCAAGAAATAAAACCTGCTCGACATTCCGCTTTTCTTGGTCCAATTAAACTCCACGGGATGCCAATCTCTCGGTTTAATAGGTGCCAAAAATAATTGATTTTGCATGATTTTTAACACAAATTCTTCTTACTTAAAATAATTTAAACTCGGTAAGCAAACAAATCCGCCTATTATTTTCTTTTCTTCGTTCAAGTACGTGCATAGCTAAGCAAACATGGAAGAAATCTGATTTATGTAAGCGAGGCTTAACGTTTCGAGGAAACATGCAGCACGCATTAGCAGGACTCGGACAATGTGGCATATAATACATCTCAATATCTTTTTAATTTTGGTCTCACTTCATCTAGATTTACGTGGCACCGCCACGGGCGCTTAATATAAGACCTTCAGCAGCCTTAAACAGGAACCAAAGTTGTCAGCGCTTAAGGTTCCCCTGGCACGTGCTTCGCGTGAGTGACGTCAAAGGCATTTAAAGATAACAATATAAGAAATTGTTCCGACCTATAGTCAGCTATTTATTTGGCCCTTGACTTGTATTTGCACTCGAGTAGAGACCAAAAAGGGACGTGACTTTATTTCTCTGAAAACTACAGCGGAAATTTCTGGTCTTTCTAATCTTAAACTCTGCGGAGCACAACATTTATTAGGTGATACTGGAATTTTATTGGATTACTACCTTATATTGATTCCAGATACCTCCTGTGCCAAATCATTTTCTCGTGTGGTTATCTACCGGGGGGGGGGGGAGGGCATTGTTAAATGGTACATATTTTAGCAGCACAAGTACCACTTTATACGGAATTTTTAGCCTGTGTAGCAACCGTTTCCGCCCGAGGTCGTCGAGAAAATTGGAAGGGTGGCAAAAGGGCCAAAAGGGAATTTTCCTTTTATCCTCTCCCCCTCACTATTATTATTATTATTATTATTATTATTATTATTATTATTATTATTTTCCTTCCTAAGGTCTGTTTACTCCCCCCTCCGTCCCTAAGATAAGTGATACATTAGATAATAGCAACACTTTTCGGATATCAAGAGCGCAGGGTTATAGGCTCCCGCTGATACGTAAATTTTATTAGATTATTTCTCAGCGGCGAGGAGCAATGACAGCCGGCTGTATTCCAGACAAAATATTGATAAAAGATGATACCTACTGTGCTATATTCGTATCAGCCAGTCCGAAGGTAGACTGCTACACAGCCGTTTTTAGTGTCGTCACGCAATGCTGAGGAGCGTTGCGTGACGACACTAAAAACGCAGCAGACTAGTCCGAAGGTAGACTGCGAGCAGTCTCTCCTTTTCTTCAGATGTAGTAAGGGGAGCTGCACGCGCGCGCGAGCGGCGAAGCCGCCAGACATGCCATCAGTCACGCGCGTGGCCATTTGCGTGTCTCGCGTTTTGCTCAACGGACTACAGAAAAAAGAGAGACTGCTCGTAGTCTAGTCCGAAGGGCTTTTGCCTAAACTTTGTACCCATTCCGCTTGTCCATTCCAGGCCTTAATACGTAGGACTTTATTTTCGCTGTCATCAGGAGGGCTCCTGCTGTCATTTAAGTTTTTTTCTTTGGGGGACAAGAATGGCGGGGTGGAGGGGGGGGGGGGAGCTGGAGGGGGCTTTAAGTATAATCAGCGTAAAGTAGAAATCTGATAGAACGAAAACACCTTTTTACCGGGCAGCGTTACTCCAAGGGTTTTCCCTTGTACCCAGGCTTTAAATAGAATTTTCGTCGGAGCTTACAACGAGTCTTTGTGCTCTTACAAAATGGTTGAGCTTAAAGTTTTGAGGTTGGTGGTGAGGGGAATTGTCAGGGGGGTGGGATTAGTAACTGCAGCAATCTTAACCTCCTGTCTTAACCTTCATTCAAGAGCCTGTGTACATCTGCCATCCCCCTCCCCCCACGAAATAATGATCAAGAAAACCAACAAACAAACAGACAAAGAAAAAAATATATTAAAACTTAAGTCCACAGGTTATCATTGAAATGATGTCTTAAGACAGGATTCCAAAACAAGCCCAGATCATTTTGAAAACACAGAAAACCAAAAAATATAACACAAGTAAATTTATTTTGGCATAAATTGTCAAAACTGAAATGTTTTTCAGGTCTAAAACCGGGTTCTCTTCAGCTTATGATGAAGGTAAGGGAGTGTACATGCACTCGGTATTTTTTTCTTTTTTCAAGAAATTTTTAACTTTCAAATTTCCACAGCAAGCATTCCTTTTGAGTTATTTTCAGAAATAAAGCAGATTCTAGCTCTTTTGCATGATTACTGCAATTATGGGGGAAAAGACCCGCAAGAGAGTGACTTTATTTCTGAATGCCCTAGGCTACGAGCAGGTTCTCCTTTAAGGGGAGTCATGCAAAGTCACGCAAGAGCCACTGGCCACTTGAAATGGAGAACTTTCTTGTAGGCTTTGAATGTCCCAAAACAGAATAAAATATATGAACTAGGCCTGAATCTGACATTTCCACTCCCAGTCTTAAAACCCTAAAGTTAAATGTATATTGACTTTAGTACTGATGAAAAGTTCCTTTAGTATAGTTCTAAACATCTTTATTTGTTGATTGAAGAACTTAATTAATGCGGTGTGAAGCACTAGTTTTGAACAGGATTTTGTGCATTATTCCTACACCATCTTTTTCATTGTCCCCCTCACATTGGTGTTGTTTAGAGTCATCCAGTAAATTTATTTATTGTCTCGTTGAAGAACCAGTTGGAAGGACAGCTTCAGACTCTGGTCTATAAGTTTTTCATGGTGTTGCCTCCCAAGTTTTGTGTATTACTCAACCATGCCATCTTCATTGTCCTCCTCAAATTCTTGATATTTAGAGTCATTCAGTAAATCTATTTCCCTTTGCCTTATTGGAGAACTGGTTGGAAATAGCTCTAGACTCCACTCTGTGAGCTTTTCGTGATGTCGCCTTCCACACAGATGCTTCTTCTGAAAATCAAAAGAAACAGAAAATGCATTAACATACTGCGGCAAATCTAGGGTTGGTTCACTGGGATGGGTCAAACCTACTAAAAGGTTGAAACTACAAATGTTTCCCTGCATACACGACCAAAAAGATATCAACAACAGTACAAGGTTGATACTAAGTGCATTACAATAAATATTAGAACACCCTTACCCATTCTGTTTGTGAGTTTAATGTGAGATCACATGCCTGACAAACCCACACTCCTGAGGTATCTTTTCTTAATTCCTTTTTTCTGTGATTTTTAGAAGCCATGTGGTCATCGTACATCTTCAGAGATGTAAACCTTTTGTTGACACATAAATTGCATCTTAACTTTGAAGCGGCTTCAACCTTCAAAACAAATAATAATAAGCTTGAGGATTGCTACAGTTGGAAGTGGACAAAACACTGACCCCCTGGTCCATGGACTACCTTGTGAATAATTTTACTGGTTGTTACCTGTATCTAACACAATAGTGTATTCAAAAGTTCAGGGGTCAAAATAACTTTTGGATGGTGGCTGGACATGATGATGGGCCAAAGCAATTTTTGCACTGGGTAAAGTCTCCTTTTCTGACCTGTCAAAACATTAGAAAAAGTGAACTAATCCTTGTGTAATGTTCTATTAGTGAACATGATTGTATTTTTCAAAGAGACAAAATCTAAGATTTACCGGTGAGGATAATTTTTTGGCTGTTTGTTCAAGAATAAGAGTCTGTTTGACCGGTCAACATGACTGGTGAGTGGAGCTTTTGTACGGTCAAGATGACATTCCGACCGGACATTGTCCATTGACCGGCCATTATTTTGAGTGCTGAAGGTAGTCCATATGGCTGTAATATGGGTAGTCCATCAGGGTAGTCCATGGACTGGGGCCAGTGTTTTGTCCTCTACCGCCACAGTTTTACTCACAATATTGAACCTGTGGCTTATCATTTGTAATTATCTTTTAATATATCAAGCACATCAACGTTGATTTTTCGTTCCATGAGTAAATGCTAATCAATCCCAAGCATCATGTAGATGAGAACTCTGCCGTAACATGGCCGCTAAGCCGAGAAAACTTTTTGAAACTGTAGCTGTTTTGAATTGTGTGACAAGAGGGGAATGCACTATGTATAAAAGCGGACTACACAGATTCTCTGCAGGTGAGAAAATAAACACATGCCCTTTACCAATAAAATAAACCAAGAGCTCCTACTTACTTGAAGTCGTTTAAGTTTTCGTTTCGATACTTTTGTCCCCGACCCTGTAGCAATTTCTCTTCCGTTTTCGTCCGCCATCAATCGAACCAGTCTCTCTCGGCCTCTCTTGGTTAGAATGAAAAACCGCTGAGCTCGAGGGCTCTGATAAATCCAACATGGTCGACAGATCGGCCGACAGCACAGTGGAATACGAAGCTACAGAGAAACTACCCTCTTCCAAGCTTGGAACGAAAGAATAGTAAGCAGCATTGCCTACGTATTGTAACATATGTTTTCTCTGCATTTTTTTATAGCCACACTTTTTCCATTTTTTACTTTTCAATTTGAGGGCTCCAAACCTTGATACTTCTAATATTTAAGCTTAAAGTTTTCTTTAAGTTATTTTTCGTGACTTTCGTAGCGTGTTTTTTTTAGAATCATGGTCATGAAATGAGGTACACCCTGACTTAAACAGGGTAGTGAAATGGAGGATCCCCCCCGCCCACGGGAATACCCCGACCTCGTTCCCAGGTTCTCTCTCCTACTCGTTGAGATGGTTAGGAGATGGACTACCCTGATGGACAACCAATGGACTACCCAGGATACCAATCTGAGACATATTGAAGGGAGGTGAATGCTCTCAGGCCCGTAGGAACCAATTTGAAAGTGAGAGGGTGCGAAAAAAAATTAGCTGTAACAAAGTATTTTTTGAAACCAAAAGGGGAATTCAGTATTTTCGACGGTGAAGTGGTAGTCTTCTTTTTTAAAATTTTTGCCTAAAAAGTGGGAGAGGGGGGAGGGTTCACGGGCCTACTCGGCCTCCCCTACTCCTACGGGCCTGCTCTCATTGACTGCACTACCCTCTGGACTTTGGGACCAGGGACTACATGACATCATCATCATCATCATCATCATCATCATCTTTATTTAAAAACACGGTAAATACATCAGGCATTAACAATTTAATATAAAGCTACAACTTAAATACGAAAGTTCAGTTCAGTTTTTGAAAAATCCTAAAAACTGATACTTACTGTGAGCCATGCATGGTGACAGTCCAGTAGAGTTCCAGTAATGAAGCATCGAAGTGGCTGGGTATCCTGCAGGTCTAGATAGAAAACAAGTTAAGCTTGGTTTCTAGATGGTCACTTTAATATAGCCACGAAAAGTCTGTTATACCGTAGTCTTTATTTGGATTTGCAAAGTGGCAATCCAATGTACTTCTCTTCTTTTATTAATCTTTTTCATGTTATTTTCAGTTGGGATGAGGCCTACTCAGCAGAGCTTGCTAACTTCAATGACAATGGTGATGTTGGTGAAGTCTGGTAAATATGTGTCGTATAATTTCATTTATGCAAATATTACCTTCTGTTTTTAATAGTTTGTTATGTCAGGATTATTGTTGATTCATCCTTCCCCCCTCAAACAAAGTTGATTGTTATTGGCCTCTGCTAATAAGACAGTTACTTTAATGAGCCCCCTTAAAAAGTCATTGACTAACCCCAGGCTTTCGGACTTGACTTTCTTTGGATGCTGCTGAGAAAAATCTTGCCAGTGAATACTGGAACCTCTCATTTATGATCACCGCACCTCATGCAAGTTACTTTAACACAAATTTTCGGCTGCTTGTTTGAAACTTTTCTTCATTGTTGTGAAACAACCACTTGACAGATTTTCCAATCTGCTGTGGGCGCAACCTAGTGTCGTATTTATTTATGAAAATATTACCTTCTGTTTGTAATAGTTTATTATGTCAGAAATATTATTGATCTATCCTTCCCCCTTCAAACAAAGTTGACTGTTTTTGGCCTCTGCTAATAAGACAGTTACGCTAACTAGACCCCTTGATAAATTATTGACTGGCAGGATTTACAACCTTACAGTTCTTCTGTAATTTAAATTCCCCCAAAAAACTTAACCTCCTGTTGGGCAAGTAAGAACAGAATTAACCAGTACAATAGGAAAATCCACTAACCCCAGGTTTTTGGACACAACTTTCTTTGGACGTTGCTAAAAGAGAAAAATCTTGCCAGTGAATATTGGAAGCTCTCATGATCACCGCCACCTCATGCAAGTTACTGTAACACAACTTTTCGGCTACTTGTTTGAAACTTTTCTTTATTATTGTGAAACAGCCACTTGACAGATTTTCTAATCTGCTCTGGTTGCAACCTGGGTATTTCAGATCCATGCAACCCTGGCAAGACAATCAATTTGTTTTCCCATATTTATTAATAAATTAATATTTTTTTTTTATTTATTACAGTGCAATATTCTATATACCTATATATTTTTACATTTAGGTACTGTTCCTTTTTTTAACAGGTTTGGGGAAAGCAGCATGACGAGAATAGTCAAATGGATAAAAAGTAATGAAAAGATAACAAAGTCTTCAACATTTTTAGACATTGGCTGTGGGAATGGCATGCTTCTTGTGAAGTTGGTAGGTTTACTCACTAACAAAGTTTGATTCACTTTGCTTGCTTTTCTTTTCTCAGGAAAAAAGTTAGTTGGTAATAATAGTTTATAAATATATAGAGGATATTACATGGTGGCGCGAAGATATGAATATTGTTTTAGCCACAAGAAAATAAAATTCATATCTTCAAGCCACGGTGTAATGTTCTTTTTATTATATAGACAAAAAGACATTGATAAAATAATGGAGGGAAATGACCGAAATTATGTCATCGATAAACTCACGTGTGAGATTATGGAAAATAAACCAATCAGGTCCCGGATGTAGTTTTTATGAATTTTACGAGTGGTATATTTTCCAGTAAAACACTCGTGTCTATATAATAAAATATAGTGTTAACTCTGCAGGTGTAGTCCTGTATATAGATTTGAAATACCAGATTCCCCTTCCAATAACATTGTACATGCTTGTTAATCAAATTAAGGAAGAATTTCATATTTGGTAAATTGCATCTGAAGTCACTTAGCATCTTATTCCATGCACCAAGGTTGTTGTGTTTATTTTGGTTAGTTTCGTGTTTATTTCAGGCTCACCAT
This sequence comes from Porites lobata, assembly GCA_942486035.1. Lineage (NCBI taxonomy): Eukaryota > Metazoa > Cnidaria > Anthozoa > Scleractinia > Poritidae > Porites > Porites lobata. The sequence goes on from CALNXK010000280.1 coordinate 174,803, forward strand.
GGATACACAAACTTAACAGGTGTGGATTATTCACAGAGTGCTGTAGATTTGGCATCATCCGTAGCAGCAGAGGAACAAGTCAACATTAAATATCTGGTGAGTGTTTTTTTTTTTTCACTGTGAAGATTGATTTACAGTCACATCTGGCAAAGTCTACCATGTCCATAGATTTCATTAATGAACTGATTATTTGAAAAATGAATCTGTTAGTCATTGCTGCAGCCAGCTTGAATTCAAATCTTAGTTCCGGAATGCATAATGAGCAGTGAATTTTTTGGCTACAACTTTACAGTATTCAATCGGATGGGAAAATCTTTGAATGGAGAAATAAATTGCTTTGAAGACGCTAACTTATATCAAAGTCAAGAGAACTGAGCTGTCAGAATTTTCATAAGTACCTCAAGTGTGAATTCACTGTTCAGGACAAGTGAATCTGAAATCTACAACTACTAGTGGATTAAACTTTAAAAAATAAATTCGTAAATGAAATCTGCGGAGGAGGGGAGGTTTGCGCTTGACCTGGCTTGACTGTAAGTTATCCTAGTCAAATATCAAGACCTGGATTCCATATTGAATCTCATTAAAGAAAGATAAAAAAGCATGCAAACAACTGTTTGACAGTTAATGTTATCATAGGAATTTGTGTATTACAGCATGCAGTATAATAGCTTTCACTAATGCAAATAGTTACATTTGAATTGAATAGAGTAGTACTTTTGAGGCTGTGGACCAAATTCTTGAGTCAAAGTGTAACCATTTTACTGAAATGAAAGGTACTGAGCACTGAGTACTGAGCACTAACTATAATATTTATTGGTACTTAGAGTCTATTATGCTGTACTACGAGGTGATTCTACAGTCATATAAGTTTCAGGGTGTGGTTGAACTCCTAGAGTGTGGCCATTCAAATGAAAGCTTCTGACTAGTACTTTCTTGCAGTACCAATAATTATGCTGTACTAGGTGGTGATTCTTACAGTAGATGATCAAATTTATTTGCTGACAAAACAGGTGTGCGACATCCTAAATACAGAGAGTGGTGGCCTGTGCAGTGATCAGAAGTTTGATGTGTGTCTAGACAAGGGAACTTATGATGCCATTAGCCTAAATCCAGATGATGCCACAGGCTGTCAAACAAAGTATATTAACAACGTTTCCTGCTTACTGGCTTCTGATGGAGTGTTCATCATTTGTTCCTGTAACTGGACAAAGCCAGAACTTCTTGCTCAGTTTAGTAACAGTAAGTGGGATGACTAATGTCTGTTAGTTAGATGTACATGTTCGGATATAATCGTCACTTTGTGAGTGATCTAGACTAAAATTTTTTTTCCAAATTTGTTTACTCTTGTTTCCAGAGGAATTTCTAAAGAAATAACTGTTAAAATGTAAATAATGGCATTATTTGCCATCTGCAGTACCTACAGTATAAAAATGCTAGTGTGGTCTAACTGTAAGTACTGCATCATTTACCCTCTGCGAAACAACCTTAATTAAACCATCTAAACAAATGTTCAAGTAAAAGTAACAAGATAACGGGGAGCTTATGACGCTCTTACAAGGTTAGAAATGCCAACTGGTACAAGGCATTAAATAGTTGGCTTTTTCTAAGTGTAGCTAGACAACACTCCACCTAGTGTGTGGGGCGGGTCTTGAACACGGGGCTTCCAAATTGCCGGCCCCGTGCACGGATCACTCGGCCACAGTGTCCCCCTCCCCTCCCACCACGTTTATGTCAACAGGAAAAGGCAGACAACTATCAAACTGGGAGAGTTTGCTTTACAGGAAAGATCATTTCGACTTTTCTGTAAACTGAATTTACAGGAAATATCATTTTGCCTTTTCTGTAGTTTCAAAACTGAATAGTTTTAACCGTTTTTGCTTTGTTATACTTTGTATTTGTGGGGCTTCCCTTCGATTTGGAGGGGCGATTTAACGGAGGGTTTATTTTGCGTTACGAGTTTCACTTATATTTGTATTCCGAATTTTACGGTAAATTGAATTTTGAGTTCACCATTTGTATTCCGTTACAGAATTTGAGTTTCTGGAATCGCTTCCTGCTCCTTCTTTCTCGTTTGGTGGTCAGTCTGGAAATACTGTCACAACATTGGTGTTCAGAGCAAAAAAGTCGTAACAGATGAACACAAAATAATGAGAGATAACCACTCCGGCGGTGCGCAAAATTTGCATCTACCTCGCCGTCTTAACAGCTTAAGAGAAAGAGGGGAAGAAATTAATGAACGCTAAATTGTACTAGACCAGCCGGGAATCCTTGCGCGAAACGGTATTGGACGAAATGGTTTGAGGGCGAAATGACCATAACCCTGCTTCACCATTCAGAAGAATCCAGCGAATTGTCTGGGGTCGAATTAAACGAGTTTAAGGGCGAAGTGACCAAAACCTTAGCGGGTCATTCCGTGAGCCTTGAACGACATGGCAAGGGACGGAAAAGAGAAGAAAGAAGTTCTGTTAGCCTGCCAGACCAGCCAGCAAGTCTTAAGAGAAGACTAATGGCTGGGTTGAAGTGGTTTCCCACAACCCTACTGGAACTAGAAGCGATAGCTGTGTTTCATTTATAACCGAACTCTCATTGAGCGGTAGGACTTCGTGTTCACGTATGCCACGGTCATATCCCAGCTGGAAAGGTTATTCAGTTCTGTTTGTGAGATTTACTCTGTTTGGATGAGCGCTTCATGAGCGTTTCAGTTAAGATGTCGTATTTGACACCCTCTGCTTAAACTGTTGAAATTCTCTTAAGGAAACCTCTATAACAGGGACACTTCTCTATTTTGACACTTCACTTGGTCCCAAAGATATCGAACTTATACATATAGTTCCAACCTGTATAAAATCCGTCAGCGGTGTCTTCATCCTTTTTTTATACAAAGGGTACCATTTTAAAAACATTAAACCAACAGCATTCGTAATACATTCAGCCTGCATAACCGCAGCCGTTATTTTATTTTTGTTTTTTGCGTTTTCCAGGCGAGCGAAGGCAAGCGCGAAGCGAGCGAGGGGCTCGAGAAGAAGAAGGTTGTTTTGTTTTGTTTTTTTTTTTTCCTTAATCTCTGTCTGCAGAGAAAGGGCGCATTACCGGTATGCGAGTGTTTGAAGTGAACGTTTCAATATTTATTTAGGCTTTTACCTTTAACGAGCGCGCAGACATACCTACAATTGCGAATATTCAGAGTTGCTTACGTCAAATCCAATGCGCGCGCGCGAAGACAAACGTGCAACTGCAAGGTGCGTTCGAAATTTCTCTCCTTTGTGATTGGCTGATGTTAAGACAACAATTAACAAAGCTGCAACTGCAGGGTGCGTTCTATAGTTCCCTCTTCTGTGATTGGCTAATCTCTTTGCTTAACGATCAAAAGCGCGTGCGTCTGTCCTTGGTGAAACCAACGTCATAAAAAACGAGGAAATTGAAAATATGGATTTTTTTGATCGAAGTTTTTGAACTGCTTTGACGTATTTCGAGAAATGTTTTAACATGCTGACAACACTACCCCGCCTGAGAGACACCAAGGGTATGACAGCTGACAGATTGCCTCGTCTAGCATCGGACAGAAGAAAAAAGGTAATTAAGCTCTTATAATAACTCTGTTCACTTTTGGGATTGAACTGGTTAAATAGGTATGACAGAACAGTATATTTTTTTACACCTTATACCGGTGAGGTGAAATATGCGGCACCGGAGACACATAAATAAGTCATCTGATCCTGAAAGCGTTCCAAAGCATTGGGCTGAAAAGCTCTCGGTCGACGTTTATATTTTAACCCAACAAAAATGATAGCGAAAACAAACGGCGGAATTGGTAAAGTACATCAGGGCCTTGTAAAATTTTTGGCGATATCGTAATTTATCTCAAAGGGTGGGTAACGGATAAAACCGTCTTTAAGAAATCTGGGTGTGGAAACCACTTTGTTATTGAAATTTTTATTTGCTTTATTGAACTCAAAGATTGGGGTTATGTTTGTACATTAGTACATGTACTATGGAACGCACTTCGAGCAATTGCTTGCCTATCCTTGCTATTGAATTTATCTTCATTCAAAACTGCTTAATGAATTTGTAAATTTGTGAATTTGAATGTATTTTCACGGTAATGAAACTGATGACTGCGTCAATGGACCTATATTTTCTGGTGATAGCTAGCAAAAGGTGTCTTAGTTATGAAAATTTTCAGACACTCAGTTGACATTTCACTTTCATATCATTCCAGATTTCGCAGGTGGGAAAAGTATTTCCCAAAACTGTCGTGCAAGAGAAAGTCGACGAGAAGCTAGATTTTCATTGTGTCGGTCTGGATAAAGACAAAAATGTTTCTTTTCCAACTGTGGAAGGAGAATGGTCGCCGAGTGGCCCTGGCGACGAGTTGGGCTCGCTCTCGCCCATTCGGGAATTTGACGACGGGACCGAAGTCACTGTAAGTACGATTTCTTTTTTGTAATGGCTACCTTTTGTCAGCCAAGGTTATAGGGCTTTACTGGTTGCCATTAATATAGACTTTCAAAATTTAATGTTACGCCAAAGCTTCCTTGTCTAGGAACACGCAGCTTGCTTCCCAGGCGTAATCTAACCCCTGTTATTAGCGTATGCGAAGCAGCGCCGAGATTCTTTTTCCAGGATCTGCGCATGTGGTGATCAATTTAGCGTGGATCACGCAATGGTGTGTCAGCGCGGCGGGTTCATTATCCAGCGCCATAACGAACTGCGCGACCTGAAAGCAGGGATGCTAAGGATGGTCTGTAATGATGTGGAAGTTGAGCGGGTCCTTCAGGAGGTCACTGCATGGGGAGACATTAAATCATGGCGCTAACAAAGCTCCTGATGCCCGTTTGGATATTCATTCTCGAGGTTTTGGGAGAGACAGAGATCTGCATTTTTCGATGTTCGGGTGTGTCATCGTAACGCAGACTCTTACAGAGACTTGACTCCTAAGCAGAGCTTTAAGAAACATGAAAACGAGAAGAAGAGGGCTATATAGGTATGCGGAAAAGCAGTTTACTCTAGGATGGAAATCGGCGTTTGGGGAACCTTCATTTTTTCAGGAAACAGAATTTTCACGATTTTGCACAGGCGGAATGGCGGATGAGCCTGTAAAGGGTACAAAACAGCAGCACTTGGTTATAGGGGTTCCAGGGGAGCTGATCGCAAATAAGAAGGGATCGAAACGCTAATTTTACGACCACAGGCGGAATGGCGGATGAGTTTCCTGGATAAGAGACTTAAAGTGTCTTTTGCCATCGTACTAAAGTGTCTTTTGCCATCGTACGCTCTGCGATACTCTACTTGAGAGGCTCAAGATCCAGAAGACGACAGCTAGACATTGTTGATTTAGAATTACATATCGAAAACATTAGAGCCTGCCCGAATTAATATTTTTTAGGAACATTTTAAAGAAACTTTTGTTAAAATTCTAGTTACCATTACTTTTAATCGAAATGAATTGTTTTTTAACTGAAATGAAATGTTTTTTTAATTGAAATGAGTTTTTCTAATTGAAGTGATTTTTTTTAATCGAAATGAACAGGAGCCCATGAAATGAAATGACTTGTAAATAGTGCTTTGACCGAATAGTTTTGTTTTCTTCAGCGAAATTAATTTTAAATAGGTTTTAATAGTTAGCTTTGTTGTCAATAAAAGGTTATTATTATAATTATTTTATAATTGTTATTAGTAGAATTAGTATTAGTATTCGAATAACGGTTTTTGATTGAAATGAATTTTTTTAATCGGAACTATGTGGGTTTTTTTAATCGAAATGAATTGTAAATAGTACTTGTACTGGATAGTTTTTTTCTTTAAGCAAAATTTAATTGTAAATAGGCCGGATTTTGTAGTTAGTTTTCTTATCATTCATCATTAATTTTATTTTTCATCATACAATTTTTTTTTGGGTGGAGAGGAGGGGGAAGGTTGCAATCTTTCTTGTTACGTTTAATCTGTTTTCACCAGATCTTCTTCTTCTTTTCCTATCTAACGGATGCACCACTACTGTACGTAAGTCTAGGTTTATACAATCATGTATTTATAAAGCTTTGAAATGACAGGAACCTAAGGCAACAAATTTGGCTGGATTTCTTAGCAACAATTCCCAGGCTTCGATGGTCGATGTTTCGCTGGTCAGGCGTTTGCGAATACCTGGCCATCGAATTCAGGCTGTTATTTCTACAATGTATGGAAAAAAGATTTAAAACTACTCAGCACTGAGCAAAGTATCTGTTCAGCTGGGCTTTATGTCGGTCTTCCTCTCCTGAGGACATTTTTCACAGCTCGTTTTATCTCCCTGATTCTCCAGCAATACACAAGAGGATTTAGAAAAGAGTTGATGAAAACGGCCGTTGCAGCGTAGTCATAGGCAATCCTAATTGTTCTTGTGGGTCCAGTGACAAATACGTCTACAATTTGCACCACAACATAGGGGAGATAGAAAACCAACACTATACCGTAAATGTAAAGTACTGTAATAGCCGATTTTTTGCACTTGAATGCGTTCACTGTGTTGCTTTGAAGACGTCTGATAGGCACAGTTTGGTCGTTGATCTGGCGATGGTGTCTTCGAACAATCTGAAATATCTTCAAGGTGCTGACTGTTATGACTAGAAATGTGGGACAAAAGACAATTGTAAGGATAAAATACGATGGGAAAGTCGCCCAAAATCTTATAACATTTATTGTGATGAAGAAGGCATAGATGGCAGCAATGGTTTGCAATACGCGAGCGTTGGTTACAATCGTGTTATATCGTAAATGAAGGGTCAAAGCGAGAAGTCGATCAACGGACACTGCAGCCAAAAGAGAAAAAGAGACACCTGCTGTTGTCCAAGTTGATAAGGCATTAAGCCTCTTCAGTGTACAGAACAAGGCAAAACTCTCCTTGAGTTCGGCTATTTTTTCTGCCACGAAAAGCGGTTGACATATCAGTCCGACGAGAAGATCTGAAGTTGCTAGACAACCCAATAGGATAAAAGATGGCCTGTGGAGATCTTGCGTTTTTCCTATCGTCAATGCGATAAGAAAGTTTCCCGTGCATGTTACCAGAGAAAATAAACAATTGAGGATACACGTTAGAATGTTTGCGACGAAAATTTTTTCCCTTTCGTCAAAGTTACTGTTCTTGTCTGGAAAGTACAAACAGGTCCTGTTTGTTTTGTTCATGTTGAAGAAAACGCCAGAAACGGAATGAAGTTGACTCAAACTTTCTTCTGATCGCGATTAAGGTTTTAAGTGCTGGTTTTATCTTAGTGTGCGAGACAGCTGTTAAAATAAGCACGCTCCTACCGAGCTAAAATTATGATGGAACACATTAATTTTATCTGCCAGATATGAATTTGCATCCGTAATCTTGGTAATAACTTAAATAAATTGTATTTTTCAAACGATGATGATAGACTTGACTGTATTTTTGGCTTCTTTGGCGTCATGTTATTGAAAAATTATTAACCTTGGTCTCTGTGACAGTTTTGATTGGCTGCATGCCTCGAAATTTTAAAAGATGCTGGCTGCCCACTTACCTAATTAACGCTAAAATGGCGGCTTAATCATTTTGCTGTTGAACCTCACCGAGTGGGTTTAAACTGACGCGTAATTTCGCAGAAAACATCTGCAATGCACGCTAAGGAATTATGGGGACAAGAAAGATGTTAATTGTTGAAAAGTAAATGGAACGCGGCTTTTCGTGTCTTTTCAGTGGAAAATTCCGGGATCAACGAAACATCTAGTAAGGAAATCCTGTCTTTGATACCAGTTTCAGGCTTCTGCGGCCGTTTTTCGGTAAAAGGAACTAATTTGTGCAAATGGTAAAACACGGTTCCGAAATAAAATTTGCCAGTTCTAAATTTTTCCTTACGCAATACCATTTTCCCAAAACGTGAACTGACTGGCTTCCCCATGTAAATTGTAAACAACCGTTGACTTTTAGACGTAGAATAACTCTGAATCTGAAATTGAATGTTATTTGTATTTAAATTGAATAGCACGGGAATAGTATTAAACTAACGATATTCTTAAAATTCTGCATCGATGCAGACAATCGTTTGTCAGTTTATAACTAATCAGTTGTATTTTTTGTTCAATTTTTACTTAGTTGCCTGAATTACCCGGCATTCTTGGTTGCCGTCGAAATAATACCACACCCAGTCCTGATGTAAGTGAACCGCTGGATTTACTGATCAAGGGCGAGGCTAGCAAGAAATCTCAGACCCAGGTTTCCCTCGACGCTATGGAGGAACCTCCAGTCGTCCCCCCAGAAGAGGTAATAAGGAGCGACGTTTTTGAGCGGCGCACGCTGACCGGAAGTGAGCCTTTTTCTCTTTCAAAATCCCTTGAGGCTACCAAACTTGCATTGCTAAGAGTCTCAACTCTTGTAGAGACGATTTGCCCAAAAATTTGTGCAAAATCACGGTTCAAGAGTTCAAAAAGTCCACTTCCGGTTAACGTGCATCTCTCAAGGACCTCGCTGCTTAAACTCCTTAAAAAGTTTTCCAGTTGTCCGACTACATTATTTTTGGTTTCATTGTTACATGCAGTAGCTGCTGTAAGAACTGTATTAAACTGGTATTGCAAGCAAACAAACAAAAACAACGAACTGGACGCGTTAAAAAGTCATGCCTTTCACGGCGGCATACCCATCTGTCTACCCCATCAGTATTGTAGTATAGAGCGTGTTGACATGACGTTACAGCGGCCATATTTGTGTTCCAAAACATGAAACGGCGGCCATATTGGTGTTCTAAACCAATCCTGTGGATTATTAACTAAATTTGAATAGATGCTGGCCTCGTGAGTGAAACATTCCATAAGTTACGCCAAGCATAACAACTTATTTATTTATTTACATTTAATCAGGTGATGAGGACCAATCTTGAGCCCATAATAGACACTCTCTTTGAAGAAGATGAGTTGTTTGCACAAGACTTTGATCAGGACGGTCTCAATCGCATTCTTTTCATTCGCAAAATGGGTATCTATGTCGAGGTTAGGTTTTTACAAGTTAGCTACAGCCTCCCTTCATCAAACCCGTGGTCTGTTCTCTGTAGAGGTCGCTTAGGTTATTCAGAACGGCGAAAAAACGTGAAAAATGGAGATTTAACGATCATGTTTTAATAGAGCACTAAAGTGTGACGTCACAAAAAACTAAATTTGTGAAATTATGGGATTTGCCAAGATATTCTCAAAGAACAACGTCCACGACGCCTACTTGCCAAAAATTAACGTTGTGGGGCAAACTGTCTCTGAGATATTACCCCAGTTATGCTTTGATGATTCCATACAAATCGTTCTAAATTTGGCTTGGGTCTAAACAAGTAGGCGTCTTGGACGTTGTTCTTTCAGAATATGTTGACAAATCCCATAATTTCACAAATTTAATTTTGATGACGTCACCACTTTAGAACTCTATACACGCTTCGTTTTGCGTCTTACCCTCTTTATATGCGATCAAACCTCTATAAAGCGAGCACCCTCGGCGAAGGATCAAGTGGTTGCTTAACCCTTTAAGTCCCAAGAGTGACCAACATCAATATTCTCCCAACAATATCAACATACAGTCAAGAGAATAGGTTATGAGAATGAGTAAAATGATCACCTAAGGGAAAATGCCTTGATCTTTTATCAAATTCTCTCAACTTATTCTTTATGAAAATGTATAAGGACCAGTTTGGAGAATTTGTATGTGGATACTGGGGCTTAAAGGGTTAATAGAGACTTCGTTTACAGTTATTTACTCTATTATTTTGGTGGTAAACTTCAACCCGAGTTTTAGCAATGGGCAGTTTCCGAGCACCAAATTGGTTATCATATTACATAATTCAAAAGAGATAATCAGGGTGCAAACCTGGTTCAACCAATCAGGGTTTTCTGTCTTGAACCATATGTGAATAAAACCTGGTTAACCAGGGTATTCCTGGTAAGCCTGATAATCTTGGTTATTCTAAGAGCCCGGAAAACCAGGCTTTAACCAGGCTCTTGAAGTAACGAATGAACTAGGCTTACAGGCTTACTAGACTTGAAGCATACGTGCAAAAATGGGTGGTAGCCAAGTTATTCCTGGTAAGCATGGCAAGCCTGGTTGTTCTAAGAATCTGGAAACCCAGGCTTTAACCAGGCTCCTGAAGTACTGAATCAGCCAGGCTTTATATTTTACACTACCTAAAGCTAGCTGGTGCAGGGACAGGTGATACAAATTCCTGACAGCGCTGCATGTTTTTCTCGGTTACAGATCAAAACGAAAGATTATCTCCAAGGAGTAGTATGCACGCCCTTGTTTCACTGTCCGAGATGTAAAGACCACTGGATGGAGTTTGGGACGGTGCCTGAAAACTGCCAGTTTGCACGGCAACCTACTCGTGGGCCGGCCATACAACTGGCCAGCAGTAGAAAGCCTGCTAGAAAACGGAAGGCGAAAAGAAAGCTTGGGTTTGTAGATGTTATTTTATTTTAGGATAATCATTGAACCGCGGTATGGATCAAGAAGTAAACAGCGACTTCTATATTCCGCTTGCGGATATTTGCTCGGACAAAATGTTTTTGAGTCAAAAATCGAAGTTCACTTGAGATAGGTTCTGCTCTACTCTAGTGTGAACGTAGCATACACGTGTGGTGGTTTCAAAAGAATGGAGAAGCAAAATTTTCATTTGCTTTACATTCTATTTGCAGAGACATAAAGGAAGGTTTCATAGTTTCCGGAAGTGGAACGGTACTCAACCAAATTGACGAAAACGATTCAGAGCAAACTTCGCCCCAGTCCCACTCTAACCGTGGTAATACCCAGTCCACCTTGGGAGACGTAGCCTTACCTGACTATTTGAAATCTGATGACGTAAAGCTTGAGGATATAAAACTTCAGGAGATCGACTCGTTTACGATGATGGAGGCATTCAAGGAAGTAGCGGACATACAAAAACTGGATAAGGAAACTTATGTTAGAACCGTAGCAGAAGTACTTGGATTTAGCGAGGATCAGTACGATGAATTTGCAAGAGTCACTATCAAAAATGCGGAGGACAATATCGAGCCCAATGACAATTCCTGTAACTTTAAAGCACCTACTCTGACTCGTTTTCAGTCCTCTCTGTTTGGATCGCACGCGGAGGATGGACTAGGGATGAGTCAGGCACCTACTGCAAATAAGGAAACTTATGTTAGAACGGTAGCAGAATCACTTGGATTTAGCGAGGATCAGTACGATGAATTTGCAAGAGTCACTATCAAAAATGCGGAGGACAAGATCGGGCCTAATGACAATTCCTGTGACTTTAAAACAACAACTCTGACTCGCCCTCAGTCCTCTCTATTTGGATCGTACGCGGAGGATGGACTAGGGACAAGTCAGGCACCTGCTGCAAATAAGGAAACTTATGTTAGAACGGTAGCCGAAGCACTTGGATTTAGCGAGGATCAGTACGATGAATTTGCAAGAGTCACTATCAAAAATGCGGAGGACAAGATCGGGCCTAATGACAATTCCTGTGACTTTAAAACAACAACTCTGACTCGCCCTCAGTCCTCTCTGTTTGGATCGCACGCGGAGGATGGACTAGGGACAAGTCAGGCACCTGCTGCAAATAAGGAAACTTATGTTCGAACGGTAGCCGAAGCACTTGGATTTAGCGAGGATCAGTTCGATGAATTTGCAAGAGTCACTGTTAAAAATGCGGAGGACAAGATCGGGCCCAATGACAATTCCTGTGACTTTAAAACAACAACTCTGACTCGTCCTCAGTCCTCTCTGTTTGGATCGCACGCGGAGGATGGACTAGGGACAAGTCAGGCACCTACTGCAAATGGGACAACGCCCAGTCAAATAACTATTAATCAAACTGTAGATGACATTGGGGATAGCTTCGGCGAATTTACAGCACCCTCTACTAATAAAACAGCGAGAGCGACTGGCACAGACGTAATGGAGAAATTTAGTGACAAAGCCTCTCTGAGGTCTATTTTGAACACGTCGATGTTGAACTCCATGACGGTCAAGGATCTGCCCGACCGGATAAGGGGCAAGCTTTTGTCGATACTTCGGTTCCAGAGGAGAAATAGACAAAAACAAGCCGCGCCTCAAAAGGCTTCCACCAACAAGAACTGGGTATCTTTTATCGTGAATATCGATAATGAAGAGTCTAATCTTCTGGATCTGTCATTCGAGGATTTAGCGAATGACATGAGAGAAATCTCAGTTGTAGTAAACAAAAATAAAAAAAATTCACGAGCAAAGCAAGGTTCAAAGCAAGGAAGATCGCAAGGGCAAAGTAGTGATGGCATGAGTGACTATCTTGATTCTCGTAAGTCAATATATGAATATTTTAATTTCTGTTCTTAAGTTACCTTTACGCCATACTAGGTTCAGGGTAGTAGCCAGACTTTAGGCATAAAAGATGCAAGATCTGAAAATCCTGGAGGGAAGCTAAGCGAACCCATTGGAAAGTCTGCGAGTATAGCCTCAGAAAGTTTTGAAATTTGGAAGCTCTGAAACATTGAAGAGGAACTAAAAATTACTCGGGAGCAAATACTACTCGTCTTTTTTCGTCTAAAAACTTAAAGGTACCGTAACAATTCTAAGGGCGTTCACCTTAGATTTTACTACCCTAGGCGGTTTCAATCCACCAGTTTTGCCCTCCCCTCCCCCCTGAAATCTTCAGAGAGCACTCTCATCTTTTTCATAGGGTATTAGCGAAACAAGGGTGGCGTAGTGAGGTCAGGATCTGCAATTTACACCCCTAAGCAGGTAGACGGCGGCGCCCTTCTCCTTCACAAGCGAGTCCCTCCTTTGGGTTGTGATACTGTGACGAAAATGAATAGCAGTTTGCATTGCATAGACAACCTGCCCTTGCTGATGGGGTCTACATTTTCTAACATGATTATTATCATTTTTTGACCCCAAAGCTGAGACAAGGAGAGGTTTTGCGGAAGGAGGTTCGAGAACAGCGTCTGCCAGCGGTCAGAGATATTCTGTTTTATCGTCTTTTGATTCAGATGAAGAAGGACCCTCGACTTTAAGGTCCCCCAGTGATGTCCTAGCTTATAAGGAGGTGATTGGTACTCAACTAAGTGAAAACAGAGGATATTACATGCCCGCGCGTGGATACGAATTTTATCTTCGAGTGTTCAACTCGATATCTCACTCGTTCGCTGCGCGAACACTTTAAGATAAAACTCGTATCCACAAGCGGGAATGTAATATTCTTTTTATCATATAGACACCGATGACGAGATGCTGTGATGCTCTTTTCTGATTGGCTGAGACTGAAGTAGCCATGACAACCATGATATCTTCACATGTGAAGGATAAAATACCTGGAAAAAACCTGGTATTTCATCGGTGTCTATATAATAAATAGAGTGAGGGGGTAGCACATATTCTTCAATTACATTTTCATATGGACCTGGGGTCAATTTAATAAAACTTTTTCAAGTGTCATTTACAAGTGTAGCGATTGTTTTCAGACTCTAAACCAATAGCTACGCCTGTAAATTACACTTGTAAAATTATTAGTAAATTGAACGTTGATTGTGGGTCCGCCATCCCCTCTGAATAGCCCACGTTCGATACATTAAAGTTGTAACATGACTCCCAGGCTTTCTGGCCATTTTTTGTTTTTTTTTTGTGCTCAAGTCTCTTTTGGAAAGTGTGAGACAACGGAGTCATGAAAAATATGCAATTTTGTCCCAAATGCCTCGGATTCATGTTACAATTTTAATATGGCGAACGTGGGCAATTCTGGCAGCTAACCAGTCGTCAGTAATCTATTCTTTAACAAGAGTATTTTAGCGCGTATCTGCTGATACTTCTCACGTACGAATAAACTTGTTATAATAATCTGACCTTTTTCACGTTTTAGTTACAAAGTCAAAAACGTTCCAGAAAGAAGAATCCATCAATGAGGAACCGAACAGGGCAGCCAGATACTCCCTTCCAGAGACTGGGTCGACATTCCGTCTCTGTGCCCAATAACAGCGCGTCATTTTACTCACATGACGATGGCGACTCTGATGAGGAGAACTGGGGACGAAGGCGAGCTCCAAGAGTTGGTTCCAGCCGCGCCCATATGTCAGATTCGCGCGCATCGATTATGTCTGATATGTCACGTGCCCCACACGTGAGTGATTCACGGACATCGATGCTCCAAAAGTATAGTAGGGTTATGGGAAGTGCGCGTGCGCGAAAAGATGTTTCATTTTCCAGTAAGTTGTGTGTTTTATAATGATAGTACATGAGTGTTTCTGAGACTGTAGAGTAAACGAGCATAGCGTTGGTTACCATTTACAAAACGTTTCTAGAAATTCCGGTTGAAATTCTCGGGAGAAAAGAAATATTATTGGTCGATGGAATTCAAGGTAACCGTTAACCAATCATAGGCAACACTTGTCCACCCAAACGATCCGAGAAATCATTGCGCCGAAAGCTTTAACCCATTCTCTATACAGTTTTTGGAGTGGGGAATTCAAGGATTCAGGAAGTAAGGCTATGCGTACCTCCCTAAAATGTCTTTTTCAAGAGGAAGACCAGGCCTCAGGTACAAGCTGATACAACACCAAAAAATAACAATGCTTTTACTATCTTTTGCAGACTTAGATGACCGTATGTCTTACGGTTCCCTTAGAAACGGTGATAGTGTTTATGCCATTTATGACGATGAGGCAACTGGGGGCAAATCCAATAGAGCTCGCCGCTCGATAAGGAAGAAGGAGAAGGGAGACAGTGTCAAGAGACCTGGGATGTACCATAGCAAAGTCATTCAAGACATGGCAGTGGTTCAGGGAAGCCCTTCAATAAGTCACGTGACAGAATCATTTGGCGATGCCAACATAGCGTATGGCTCGAACGCTAGGTTGAGTCAAGCGCGTATTTCTCTAACGGAAGCAAGCAGTAGTGCTTTGATAAGTAATTCCACCTTGATGAATAAGCCCTCTATGCGACCTACAAGTAGCGTCATTATAAAGAAACCGCAGAAGCGAACAGAAACACCAGAAATGGAATGTGCGCTCTTGCTAACTGAAGAAAGTAAAGCTGTAAATAGCATAGATGAATTACCGCCACTCGAACCTGCAGTACTAGAAGCCAGCGTCACTACAACTCGAACACATGAGCAGGAGTTGAATAGGGAGCAGAAAGAGATGAGGGAAAAGCTTTTTAAAACAGTAGAAAAGAGGAAACCGCTTATATCACTGGCAGATTTAAACTTCATTCACAGACTTCCTGTTTCGAGTGCTTTCACATATTCATTTTTTGAGTTACCCAGTCACCACCGAGAGCACAACGAATCTATCAAGAAAGCTGCTGGCCGGATTGGCCGCCGTAGAAAAAAAGAGTCCGGTCACTTTCGAAGTAAAAGCGCGCCCTAACCGCGATTTCAACTTTGGAGAAGAATTTAGAAATTTTTTATCTTTCTTTAGGTGTAAAGGGTCTTTGTTGATTATTTGTTACTGTTTGTTGGGTAATGGACTAATTCAAAAAAACTTTCCCTTTCATCAAAGGATTTGTTACCATAATAGAGAATTACATTATGAAATGTTTCCTTGGGCAATGGGTTCTAGTTTATCTGCGACAGAAAAATTGTTTGGTTGAGTACTATGACATTGCAGTAACCGAGAGAACGTCACCTTTGTGAAAGCTTTTTATTGCAATAACACGCGTCACTGCATGAAGTTAAATGCGTGTTTCAAGTCATGTGAAGTTTCACAGCGTTACATGTACGCTGACAATCGTTGTGGTTCGACATGGAGTCGTCGTTAACAAAGCATGCGTATAATATAAAAAACTGTATATGTTCATGTTGATCAAAAGTTTATTTTGTTTTCAAATTTAATTTCCAAAGAAAGCATCATTGCGTTCCAATTTTTTATCCAGCTGTGCCCGTTCTCAGGACGACTGATTTTGCATTTTTGAGTGTTCAAGATATTCATTAATTTGTTTAAAATTTAATTATATGTTGTTTTTAATGATATATAAAATTTTCAAGGGTACTTTTGATCTTGTTAATTTTAACCACGGTTCTCTATTTACACTGCCTATTCTACATTGTCTTGAACCAGCTGCAACCGAAGGAAATACGTTTTTAGCCGATCGGTCGTAAAACAAAGGCGACAACACCCGAGCTAGTTAAAAACAGGCCTTTTCCGAGTTCCTCCGGGCCTCTGTGTCAAAACGAGAATAAGTTATACGATTTTTTATTCTGATGTAAATACAACTGTTTCTCACAAGAAAGGTTGTCCACTTGGCCTCATTTTGAAAGTGAGGGTTTTTGGAACTCGGAAATGACCTATTGCTTTCGGACGTTTCCCCGCCCCTCCCCTCCCCCCTCCCGGTGGCGTGTCTTTAGCGGGGAGGGTAAAGACAAGAGACCTCTCGCAGACTTGGTCAGAAGCGAAGTATTCTTCCCCAATGATTTAAGGCTAAACTTTTTCAACGCTTGTTACCATTGGCTGAATGTCTCGCTCGTTGCTTGCATGATATTTGTTCCCCGGGAACATCAGCGGCATAGTCCAGCTATATTCTGTACCAGCCCTAAGACTGCGTGTTTCGTAGATGTCTAGGGCACTTCCAGACCAATAATACCACGAGAATAGAAACCGTAAGTGATATGTTTAAGCCAACGACATAACCAAACAACTCTGCTATCACTCCCGCAAGGAACAAAGACAATTGCTTACCCAGAATCTCTAGCGCGCCTAGAAACGAGTAACAAGTGGTACGCACAGACGGTGGTGCATTCTGGGAACATCGTAGCATAAGAGTGTAAACTGGAGTAGCCTGGGATCCGTGAACCACGTTGAGTAAAATGTACACTGTAAGGAGTAAAGAGAAGTCTTTTCAACAATTAAACTAAGTGTGTTTTTAAATACAATTGTCATCGTCCTCGACGAATGCAAAAACCCCTAGATTCGTTAGTGTAGTAGCTGTGTGGACACTTACCTAAGGCGATGTATTTGGTGTTGTTGAAACAAACCACATAGAGCTGTACACAGACGGAACATACAGTCAGTAAAGACGACAATACAACCATCTGCGCCGGAGTCATCCTAAACAGTGATCAAGGAATTATTCTTCAGAAAATTGCTTGCTATTCTAACTATAACTACCTCGTATTTTGATTGTATACAGTGATATTGTAGCTTAAGAGCGACAAACAATGTTTCGCCCTAATTAATATTAGGTTTAAAATTCAACAAAGCGTTTTGAAGTCGTTGTTGAACATGAAGCGCGGAATTTTCGGCCAGTAGACGGACACTTTCGTGTTTCAGCCGTCCTCTTTTCTATCTCTTCGACTCACCCTCACTCAGACTCCCGCCGTACCAGGGTATGTTCACTACACTCACCCCTAGCACTTCCAGTCTCAGCTATACTACGAGCAGTCTCTTTTTTTTCTTGGTCTGTCTAACAAAACGCCCGAGACACGCAAATGATCCCGCACCGGACGGGGGAGGCACGACTGCCGCCCCCGATTCTCGCGTCTCGCGGCCTCGCCGCTCAACGCTCGCGCGCGTGTGCACTCCCCTTACTTAATCTGAAGGAAAAGAGAGACTGCTACCAGTCTAGTCTCAGCAGGATGGTGGTCAAACATCGACAGGGATAGCAGAATCTAATGGGGCAGATGCCTTGGACAAAGAAGTGGTACACTTATAACACATACAATAATCAAATGGAGGTCGCATTGATAATTTGTTATGGTCTTACCATTTAGCAGCTAAGATCATCCCGGTCACCGAGGCAACAGCAATGGATATGAATTGACCAGCCACTCCAGACAAAAAACCAAGGCGGCTTATGGTCTCTCCATCGTCCACCAAGAACATGGTTAATAACGACTGTGACGAATGTGAGGCGAATTTGTAAACGCATGCGCAGATTATCATCCATTGAAATTCAGAAGAGCGCGCAAACCCAGTCATCCGCGGACCGCCTGGTAACAAGTTCGTTTCCACTTCCGGTTTGTGAACAACTTCCGGTTTAGCAGATCTTTTCGTGACCCAAAACGCGAGTGACAGGATTAAATATATTGCGGAGAGTGGGACGAGAATTTCCTTACCTATGAAATAGATATCTGCCAGCAGCAAGGTTAAACCTCCACCGAACAGAAATCCTGTTTTGTAGCCGACGATTTGAACAGAGCTGGCTTTTGAGAGTTCGTTGCCATGATGGTCAGTTATAAGTATTTTTCCGAGAGTGAGATCAATTGTCGCGGAACAAAAATTAAGCATGACCAGAGACAAGGCAAATATCCATCCAGCGTCGGTGTTAGCCAGTGACAGGGAAACTACTATACCGGCGTAATTCAAAGACAGCCATGTATTTTTATCGCCGTAAGCATCAATGATAGGTGCCCAAAGAGATTTGACTAGCCAAGGAAATGTCAACAAATTCAGTGAGCCCACAAGGAAAAGAGATGACCCGGTCTTGCGTAGGATGATAGGAAGATATCTGACTTGAAGTCCATATAATGTCCCCTGTAAAACATACTGCAAGGCTAATAGCAGATAGCTCGACATCCACGATCGCTGAGTTTAAGACCTCGGAGTTTAGCGTAGACACAAACTCTCTCCCACTCGTAAGATTGGAAATCATATATGCCTTATCGGAAACCTCGTGATCACCACTCTTCCGGCTCCTCTTTGACCGTGGTTATTTTCAAAGTTTATTTCCGCTCTACAACACAGTCTGTTTGCATAATCACAGATACATAATTTCTCTGCATTTCACACTCCTCGCTATTCCTCTATTTTATGCAGGGAAGAGGTTCAATTTTGCCATTTTTCATATATTCAACATTGATTTTCCCAATATAAAGGTTTCTCTATTTTCGATTACGCAATATGCCCGGGGGGGGGGGTGTCCGGATTTTAAGTCCGGATTTTAAGTGACAGGGATGATCGAATCGGGGCAGACATCAAAACCACAGAAAAATCCTTAAGGCTCCAAACAAAACCCAAAAAAATCCCTGCACCAAAAGTTAACTCCCGAAAATTCCCATTCCGAATTTCGTAGCCACAAAAATGTCCAGAAAGCATTAAATGGCATAACACAAAAAAAATATGGGGGGGGGGGGCAATATGCTTTGTAGGCGACTCTGATTTGCGGCTTCCGGTCAGGTGATCGTAAGGAGAAACCACTTTATCCCTCTCGGAAGTGGCTTGTGGACAGGCTTCACGCTATCTGATGGGGAAAATTATTTCAATAATAAATATAAAAAAATCGCCCCTTTTGATACTGAAATAGTTAAAAGAGGGTATCAAGAAATAATAGACAACAGCAACAGTATAAGAAGAGAAAACAAAGTCAGACAAAAAACATTTCTCACAAATTTATCACCAAAGAAGTTTTTATTTAGATGCAGGATTTGGATGATCTTGGATTGCTCTTAACGATGCAGACGTTTTCTTAGAGCTCGCCAGTACTCTATTCAACCCGGTTCCTAAAATTTGGCCAGTGTGTTGAAATCCGAACAAATTAGCCTGACTACACTTCCTAGCTGGGATGAAACACTGGCTACTTTTGTGACCGAGTAGGACTAAATTTCTTTTAGGGGAGGGGAGAGAGAGGGCACAAAACTTATATGAGGACGGAAGCAATTCAGATTCTTAAGATTCTTGTCAAACCACATGTTATTTCGCCCCATCTCAAGTAAGGAAAGCAAGGACAGTCTTAGATTCTGGATTCCACGCCCTGGATACTGGATTCGTGGTACTGGAGTTCAGTGGAGCTTGGGTTCTGGATTGTAATCAGTGGTGGAATTCTGGATTCCTTGAGCTGTATTCCGAATTCCAAAGCCCAGGATTCTGGATTCCACAAGCAAAATTTTCTCGGATTCCGGAATCCAGATGCAGAATCCAGATTCTGTTTGTGTTTGGTCACGGAAGTTACATGAGGATGAGTTACTCTAGGTACTGGTCGAATGCATAATCCCTCAAAAATGGATAACTCTGGATCGCCTGTGTTACTCTCATCTTCTGTTCTTCAGTCCAAACTACTTTGTTTCTGGTCACTGATGGTGCACCATACATGATGCTACTGCATTTATCAAGGTAATCATCAGAGCACGTGACCCCCAAATGGTCACATATCTTCTGTATGGTCTCTCTTGGTCTGAGCACTGTTTCGTGTCCTGGAATGTCAATCACTGCGTCTCCGTAACGTTCCCGGACGCGCTGATTAGCGTCTGCTAATTTGAAGTAAAAGTCTATGGATTTGTCTAGACTTTTTGTGTTATTAACCTAAGAAAAAAGGTAAAAGCACGAATTTATCTTTCGCACTCTTAATAACCAGAGTTATTATTTAGTATAGGATAATGCGTGAGCTCCGAGGCCTTCTTGAAAATAATGACCGAGTGCGTATCGCGAGGTTATTATTAATTTTAAGAAGAGTTAAAAGTCAGGGCATTATCCGATTTAATGCACCTTTACATTTATATAGAACCAGCTGGTCTATGACAGCCCTGTTCCACTTCAGTGACTTGCTCTTCCATTTGTTGAAAATAATAACCTGTTCAAAACACTGGAAAGGTGTATTTATCGTTTGTGATTGGCTTAAATTTCCCGGCTAATTCAAAGGGAAATTGCTACTAATGTAACGTCAGTCGAGACTGGACAGGTATAAGTGAACTTACGCAACAGGACGGGAGAGGAAAGAAGACGGCAAACCTTGTGTGACAAGCGTGACAATAATTTTATTTGAAACAACTTTTGGCCAAACTTCACTTTCCTTTAAACAGATCTTTTTGTGAAAACCTTGGTGATGCGACAAAACCGACGGCTCAGGTCCTCTTCTTTGGGGTAAAGTGACAGCAGAACTGGAGAACTGGAGAAAATGGCAGAAGATTTCGCCCGTTTGAAAAAGACGAGATAGACGATTTACTGCTTCAAAAAGAAAAAGAATTCACAGAAATGCCACCTTTGGCAGATAACGGCCTTCTCAAACATTTGCTTAATATCTGACTGGTATTCAAAATAATTTTCCTTACTTGTAACCTTATCTCACCTTTGTATTGCCTTCTCTCACTGCATCACGACGTCCTAAAGCACGAAGAGTCATTGTTGCTATGTTATCAAATGGGTTCCTTGTGACGTGGATGAATTTCATTGGTACTTGAACAACTTCGGCTATTTCCTCAAGAGTTTTCATTCTGTCTGGATTGGCTAAAATCATTGAACTTTGACCACCTTTCTTGTCTCCAATAACCTTGCCAAAATAAATGTTAGAAAGGATCAGAATTTACTAGAGCCCTTATCGTCGTGTTCATCTGTCAACACCAGCCTACTCTCTAGGCATGTGACGTCACCGAGAGCGATTCTCACCCACCCTTTCCCAAACTTCGCGCGGACAACGGGGAAAGAGAAAATGCCAAGTCAACACCAAGGAGGTAGGCGGTTTTAAGCTAAACTATGTCTTCCAATTCACATGTCCTGTACAACTACTGTATGGATAAACATATTGAATCGTTTTCTTCTGATTTTGCCAGCTCAGGTTTAAGAATGGGTAAGATGATATCATGATGTGAAACGTAAGTTTTTCGCATAACTAAGTCATCAGCAGCCTCGCATTCACTCCAAGGCCAGGGTGCAAAGCATAAATATTTCAAATTATCCGTTAGGTTTAAATCACGTTTTCTCTTAAATCTTTGCGTGGAAGAAAACTGACTGATAGCTTAAAAGGGGCGTGATATGGGTGATAGGGGTGGCTTTGTCAAGGCAGTCTCGCCCATTCTGTTGAGTATTGCTAGTTGTAAACAGACAAATCTGTCTCCCAAGCGTTATGGTTGAAGTTACACATAACAAAGGTAAACTTTGAAACCTAACTCTTCAGCTGAAAAATGTTGTAAGCGTTAATTAAAAATCCGTTTTAATTATGTCCATCCGTATTTGTTTTGTATTTGCTGTGATATTTAATCCATCTTTCAACGTTTCTTCTGTTTTTTTTTTTTTTCTTTCTATGCTTCGTCCCAGTTTAGTGAACCCTCTAAAGGGAAAATTTAGCTAAATTTCGTGATACGGGTCCTCTACCATTCAGTAGCTTTGCATCTCTTTAAAGCAGCTGCTTTTGTTTTCGGGCTAGGTGGCAATGTTAACTTTGCTTGTTAATTGTTTTACCAATCAAACTCGTGTGGTCCTCAGAGAGACGCAAGGTCACCCTTGCCATTAACTTGTCCAAAGAGTCAGGATAGTGTAAATTGGTTTAGTTTTTTGTTGTTGTTGTTTAAAGTGTGAAAAATTGTTAAAATTTATCAAATAAAAAAAAATGCTTTGATACCTTTATTCTATGCTGATACCCGCCTTGCCAAAGTCCAGGGACATTATATGTGTACGTGTAATCACCAGTCAGCATAGTATTGTTTTTATTCGCGCGGATTCCAAACACTGCTTGCCTCATGGAAAGCTGCTGAAGCTTTAAAAACAGAGAATATTTTTGCATATGTTTCTTTGAAGCCGTTTGCGACTGTAAAGATTCCCATTGACCCAGAAGGTTGAACTCGTGAGGTATGATGATTTCAGGATGAGCATCTAATATGGCGCCAACTAAACTGTGACGACTACGAGGATAACCAATGAACAGAACAAACGTCTCCACTCCATCATAGAGTTTATATAATTTTTCCACAGGAGACAGCAATGAAAATGTCCCTGAAAGACACAAAGAGAGAACAAGGTTTGCGCGTGATTAGCACAGCCGGAAAAGGATAATAGTTTCTATTGGGATATACTGCCCGACAAGAAGGGTTGTACAACAATTAGTCGAGGTAATACGGATTCCCGAATTCGCGAAAAGTTTTGACTGTGGAATCGTGAATCTGTAGGAGAAATTTTTGCTTGTGGAATTAGGATTCCTGGGACTTGGAAGACGTAATCCAGCTTAAGGAATCCGGAATCTCGCTAACGATTGGCGTGAACTCGGAATCCAAGTTCCACTGACAAGGAGTCCCGAGTCCACAGAGTGAAATCCAGAATCCGACACTGTCTTGGATTACGTTACATGGAGGGAAATTGGGGCAAGCAAATTATTCTGGGAAACTTCCCACCTGCCCCTCCCCTAAACCAACATTTTGCCCTAAAGGAAAAGTAGGTGTTGATGTTGTCTTAGGCGAGGGGTAGGTGGGCAGTTTCCCAGAAACTTATAATGATCCAAAATTGTTAAGGATAGCTGGGCTTCGGATTACGTAAGGAATGTTGTGGAATTCCGCTTACGATTGGAGCCAGGAATCCATTAAGTTCCATTGACACGGAATCGCGGAGTCCATAGCGTGGATTCCAGGATCCAACTCTGCCTTGGGTTATCTTAAATGGGGCGTCAAATTAGGGCAAAAATTGTTGAGGATGAAGTCTTCGCCCCGGGGTGGAAGGGTCACCTCTTGTAAGGAATTTGCCCAAGTCAAACAGTAAGCATTTCCGGGGATAGGACAGGATAGATAGAACTGTCTCCGGGAGCCCATTACCCGGAGCGAGCAACTTTCATGCCCTTGTGTCACGGCGTTTTTACGGACCAGTCTATTTTTAAATTCCACAAACCAGTAGGCAAAACCTACAGACCTAACAATGATATGTTTTTCCTTTTAATAACGTTTAGTTTTCCTTTTTGATATCTTATACTTCGAGTGCGCTCATAGACATGGTGAAGATTATAATTTCGGGGGAAAAATTGCCCTAAAATGTCTCTAAAAATATACTGGTCCGTAAAAAACGCCGTGACATAGGCCTAGTATGGGAGTTGCTTGCTCCGGGTTATAAGCTCCTGCTGTCTCCCACTCGCTAAAGGCGCAGTTGTTTTGCTTTGTTACGACTTCCTCGCCAGGAACGCGGCGTAGAAGGCAAATTCAAAAGTCATGAACTTAATTACTGCTGACGCCTACAAATTACTCACCGACTCTCTTAACTGCTATGTTTTCGAAAATGGTCATGAGTTTTGTTCTTGACGTTACAATTTCCTCTGTTCTGATTATAAAGTATCGAAGAGCTAAAACAGAGGTAGCTATAACTCCAACCAGAAAGAAGGAGATAAGTTTGCGTCCAAGGAGCATTATGTATGATATTAAAATCTGAAAGAAAGAGAAGGAAAATCATATAAGACACTGTGAAATGTTGTGTCAGTAGGTCTTTAGCTACTTTTTCAATGATATAGATCTTGTTTTTTCACATGACGTCACGTCCGTCATGTTTTGGTGTCCCTAAACAAAACGGCGCTCATTTTGGTGTCCCTAAGGCAATCGTGTGAGAGTTGAACCTTTGGAGAACCTGGTGAAAACTTTCTTTCCTTCCAATGGATCGGCGTAGCTGCTGGCCACGTAAGTGAAGGCTCATCGATCGTCTTGTACAGTACAACGTTCCTTTGAATGTATGGGGGAGTCAATAATCGATCATAACATTCGGACTCATTTCAGAATTCACCCACAGATAAAAAATCGTTACTGTATAGTTTACCAAACAATAGAAAAGAGAAAACCTTCCTACAAAACTTAATAAAATGTTGCCAAACCTCAAATGGTTTATTGTAGATTCCGCGACTTAGACGAAAGATGAAGATCTGTCAGTTCGCACTTTGCCTGATAAATATCTTCATATAGATTTTTATATAAAGTTATTTTTTCTTCGCTACTAATCTACTTCTGCCGAGGTTTTAACTTTATGGTTTTTTGGGTGCCTACGTCTCAAAAAAAAAAACATCATTCAAATGCTCCAGCAAGGCAACATACATTACCGGCCATGGTTATACTTCAATTCTAGGCAAAAACATCGCACTCAATTCGGCCTTATCTCTTACGACAGTAGATTTTAAAATTCAAGGTCTCCAAGAACCTTGTTGACCAAAAAATATATATTTTTAGCATCGATGAAAAAGTAATAAAAATGAAATAAAATGGTAAATTTGGGGATGAATGTCTCACCTGTTGTTAGTGACTTTCCAGGAGTCTCTTCAAACGTTTAATCAAATTAATATATACTTCTTTAAAACTATCACCGTCATTAAAAAAAGAGAAAAAAAACTTACTTATGTAGACGCTGAAAGAAAAGAACGTAATTGGACAGTGTCAATATTCACATGTCAAGTTTGTTAACATTAGAAAAGAATGTCTCATGTCTCAATTGGAATAAATTGTAGAAATTGAGTTGAAATGGCAAGATGTGACCATTTACATTCTCGCCAATGAGACATTCGCTCACACGATTTTAGTGCTATTGTTTCCTTGATTGTTGTTAAGAATTGCAAGAAAAAAATAAACTTAATAGTCGCCTTCATCAAAGGCTCACGTATTTACATAAGATGAAACACCAAATTACATTAGCAGTTTCTGGCCATAAAGTATCGGCGATAAAAATGCCAAATATCATTGTCGGAAATGTTTATTTGGAAGATTTGGCCACATTAAAGTTTATCCTCAAAACAATTAATAAGAACAAAAATAGCACCCCCCCCCCCCCAAAAAAAAAAAAAAAAACGACATCGGGAGAAATGGCTATTGCTCTCGAGACATTTACTTACTGTCAGTTAAAATTTCGAGGTCTGTCATATCGCGCACTGTTATTCTAAAATGCTAAGGAAGAGGCAATTTAACCATAATTCAAGCCTCCCATTTTCATCTTGAGAGTGTTGAGACTTTTCAGTGTGCCTTTTTTTGTCCCGTACTAATTGGATCTGTTGTTTACACCTTTTAAGTATTTTCCATTTTCGTCCGAGTGGTCCTAATTAAGAAAACTAAGACCTTACATGCGAATGTGGACAATCGAAATAAGTTTTTAAGTCGTAAGACCCTGGAAATTACTTTTTTAAGAAACTGTATGATTCGATGTGAAAAGTATATAATGATAAGAAAATAATGATTATGAACCGTAAGAGTCATCAACAACATTAATTTCGTGTACAATTAGTAAGATTGTATTTCCCTTGGGTAATTAATGGTAGTGTAAACTGTTGCTCAGGAATTTTGTATTTTAAAGTAAGAATGTCTCACACATGGAGTTGCAAAAAGGAGACACAATACTACGTTTATTAACACGGTGTGTGGTCTAGTATAATGTTTATTTTAGTTATAGGTTTTGTTATTATTTATAGTTTTTTGGTTTTGTGTTGCGTTGTTTTGTCTTGTTTTTCTTATTTTTCACAAGTTTCAAACAGAAGAACTTGAAACTTGTAACAATCAAGAAACAATGGAACAACTCAGTACGTTTGCAGGTTATGATAAATTAAATTCCTTTTGGAGAAGGAAGTTCATATGATAGATACAGGGACTCTAATACGACTGAAACATGACGGGGTGTAAGACAGATGTTTAAACAGCGAGGCCGTGAAAATAAATAAATAAATTCTTAAAGTATGATCAACAAAAACAGTTTTGATATCACTGCGGTTATCTTCCTCAGCCGTCGGCTCTGGCTAATAAACACCCTTCTTCATTCTTCATAGAGCAATTTTCGTATGACCTTGAAATGAAAACGCGCGAACAAAACACAAACAACAAACGTACGGAAAGACAGTGATTTGATTGGTTTGTCGAACTGATACAAAGGCGCGTGGCTTAAGATTGGTTAAGCGAACGCTCGGGTGAAAAAACTTCATGCCCGATAACTTTCTAGAAATCAGTCGCTACTTGGCTTGACGTCATACTGCCGAACAAGATTGGCCAATCGAACAGTGCCTTCTCCCTATTAAGGTTTTCGAAACGAAGAGTCCAAGTTTTGATCTTTTCAACCATTGGCTGATAAAACAAATAAGGAACACTTTCAAAAAACATTTTTCAAGGTCACACGAAAATCACTCTATCATAAGTAGCGTTAACAAGGAAAATTTCTACTAAACGTAGTGGAAACGTATTCAATTTTAATTTGCTAAAGGTATAAAATCCCAAAGAAATGGCTAAAGGTATAAAAAGGTATAAAATTGGCTAAACGTATAAAATCCAAATTAAAATCCACCCTTTCCCCCATAAAAGATCAGACCCTTGAATGCAAATGAAGGTATCTTATTGACACTTGTCTTATGCACCAAGATCAGGTGTTATTTATAATCTACTTATATAATTTCACCGGATAGATGCCTCTTAACATGTCTATAATGTACTTATGTTTTCGCCACATCTATTTTTAAAGCGTGCCATGATTAGTTGGTTCATATTTTGTCTTGATTGTGTGTTTGATTGAAATCGTTTTTAGGGACGTTTTACTTCAAGCAAAAAAGTGCACACCAAGTTCGACCGTCACTTTTCAGTCCAAAAGAAAAAGAAAAAGATGTGAAATAAAAAAAGAAAATTAACACAATGGAAGTCCTTCAGGGATTTTTAAAGAAATTTGATTAGCACTATTATGATTATAAATATTTTATTCTAGAAGCTTGAACAACAACACTGAATAACAACAACAACAATACCTTTATTCGCCTTGTACTTAATTACATACATGAAAGAGAAAAAATATATACATGTATTTATTTGTACTTAATAAGACCTGGAGCTGAAATAATCCTAAGATTTTCTAGCCAGTTCTCCAGAATAAGACGGCAGAATAAGACCGCATGGAAACTGGAAAGTAATTATATACATCTGGTAAAACAAGAGATTGACCTTCGAGAAACGTACCTATACGAATAATAAATAATTCAGAGAGAAATTCAAAGTCAAAATTTTTAATATGTAGTAGTGTTGATTACAGCGAGCTAATGTATTCGTAGTCTGTACTGAAAGGTCTTTACAAGAAAAGGATCTTATGCACTTAGGGGTTTTATCTAAATGGAGCAGAGAAACTTAACGGTGTCCTCATAGAATATAGTCATCCCGTTTAAGCATTGGCCCCTATTTTTGTATCTCCTCCAAATTATCTGAGTTTAATAATACATCATAACCTACTTAAATTAATTTTTGCAACTTTAACTACTGGAACAGACAGCAAGATTTCTAAAGGCTAAATTTCGCAATTTGACCAAGAGAAAAAGGGAAAATTGATAATGAATTTAAAATTTGGCATTTCCATGCAATTATATATAAAAAAAATGGATGTTAAAAAAGCAAAGTCTAATTTCCAAATATCGAATAATCGCTAGCATTTGTTAGTTTGCATAACGCCTAATTCTTTCTTGTAAGAAAGGCGCTTTCCAAGGGCGGCGCCCATTTATTCGTCGGGCTCTTTTAACGAACCAATTAGGTTGGTGATTATAACGATGTTCACTCTGGATATACATCGAACGAATAATCTCTAAGAAACGGAAACTCCTTCATCTTTTGCGTCACTCGTCTCTTCTGTTCTTCAGTCCAAATAACTTTGTCTCTGGTCACTGAGGGTGCACCATACATAATATTACTGCATTTATCAAGATAGTCATCCGAGCACGTGACCCCCAAATGGTCACACAACTTCTGTATGGTCTCTCTTGGTCTGAGCACTGTTTCTTGTCCTGGAATATCGATCACTGCTTTTCCGTAACGTTCCCGGACGCGCTGATTAGCAGTCGCTAATTTAAAGTAAGAGTTTATAGACAGATCGAGTCTTCTTGTGTCATTTAACTGCGAAGGAAGAATGAAAAAAAAATATATACATATATTAGTAGTCTTATGTAGCATTTGAAATCCATATGAGGGTAGTGCTATTTGCTAATTTGTGAATGGAAAGGTTGTCATAATGGGACGCGTTCAACTACCCATGTTAACACATAGTGCTTTTTTGGAAGTTTTTTGGCGCGATGTATATTGGTAGAGCTTTTTTTCATATTATTGTCAAGATCAACTAAATTCATTAATTTTGCCTTAATTTTTCCTGGCTCTCGGGAAGATCAGAACGATTCTGAATGTTGTATATTTACACAGAAATTTGACCATATTTTGATCAACCCGAATAGCACAGGAGGTCCAAAATGATCGTTTTGTTCTCCTATACACATTCCAACAAACACCTCTCAATGAAGTGGACATCCAACTTGTCGAGTGCGGGTGGTCTGATGCGCTTCCCCCTCCCCTCCCCCCACAATGTTGCAAGTCATTCCTTGGAGAAAACACGGAAAGATGACCGTGTTAGGTCTTACTGTTGCAATGTGGCAAACAATATCGTAAACGCTCCACCTAATTACAGTCTCCTAACTACCCGCTGCAGCTCTGTCCCAATCTTATCAGAAAACTTTGCTTGTGGAATCCGGAATCCTGGGCTTTGGAATCTGGAAAACAGCTCAAGGGATCCTGAATCCCACTAGCGATTGGAATCCAAAAATCCAAGTTCCACTGACAAAGACTGGAATCCAGTACCTGGAATCCGGATATCCACGACGTGGAATCCAGAATAGAAGACTGTCCTGTATTCCCCTACATGGGACGAATATTACCTTAATTCCCTCTTCTCTCACATTATTACGCTGGCTCGCCAAGCGGAGTGTCATCGTCGCTATGTTATCGAATGGGTTCCTTGTTACGTGGATGAATTTCATTGGTAATTTAACAACTTCAGCGATTTCCTCGAGAGTCTTCATCGAGTCGTTATTGGCAAAGATCTTTGAAGTTTTTCCTCCTTTCTTGTCACCTATAACCTTAAAAAAAACCAGTTTTTGATAACGGAAACAGTTTTTAAGTCTGGCAACAAGAAAATTAAACATTGTAGAATTTCCACACACATTTTCCTCCAAAGGCATTAAAACTGGAAGAAGTTGCCTCAAGTTTTTTCGTCCTTGTTATCCTTTGCAACAGGCGACATGAAACAACTTCAGCGCCTAAATCTAGTGTTTTATGGATGATCTAATAGAAGGTGTACTTAGGGGCAAAGGGCAGTGGTATGAGAGACTCCGACCTAGCCAGAGCTTTCATACCTTGATTCTTTGCTGATATCGTCCTTGCCATAACCCGGGCACGTGGTATGTGTACGTATGTTCACCAGTCAGTCGAGTATCGTTCTTACTTGCACGAATACCAAACTGTGCTTGACTCAGAGAAAGGCTGTGTAGCTCGTGAAAGAGTGAATATTTATTCGGCGCTGCAACCTTTGACAATGATTTCCATTTACCCACAAGGTTATACTCATGAGGGATGATGATTTCAGGATGGGCATCTAATATGGCGCCAACTAAACTGTGACTACTACGAGGATAACCAATGAACAGAACAAACGTCTCCACTCCATCATAGAGTTTACACATATTTTCTGTAGGTGACATTGTTGGCATTTTCTCTGAAAGAAACAAAAAGGAGGAATCGCTTGGACGCTGTTATAACATCTGTCGCATGGGAGTTCTTGAGGGGCGCGAAGGAAGAAAAAGAGTAGGGCATTTGGGTGATGGGTAGGGGGGACCCTCCCACGTACCAATTCCGCCTCCTCCCATCCTGGTAAAAGGGGAATAGATTCATCACTCCCACAACCCTTCCCTCCCCCGCCTTCCCCGGCATTTCCACTGGGTTATTATTTTTTGGAAAGGATGACGTCTGGTGAGTTCCACAAGATGATATAAATGTTATGGTATACAACACCACTCGAAATCCATTCAGAATGGCTGCCTTCCAAGCCGCCATTTTGGATTTTACCGAAATCACTATAAATTGATTCAAAATGATCAGAGTCACTGCAAATTTCTTACTTGAGGTCTTGACTTATTTTGCTAATCGTTCAGCTACCATCTGCCCCCCAAAATGGCCAAAAATATGACTTCTGGAATAATTAAACAGGTTCTGGGCGGAGAATCTTCTTCCCTCAAAGTCGTCACTACAAATGTTGACCAATGCAATGTTGGGGGGCGGGAGGGGGTTGGGGTTGGGGGGTTCCAGTATTGTCCGTTTTAAACCCTCTTCTTCTTTGTAGGTACAATGGTAACAAGAATACAAAAACTTGGTGTTTTTCACTCGTACGTTACTAAAGAAAGTTCTTTATGAGTGAGACTTAACTCTGCCGAAAAAAAATATATATATATATATTTATCGTAAACCTGGTAAATAGACCGGACTATGAATAGATAAAACCTTTCAAAGCGTTGACAGTTGCCTGTCTCCTGCAGCGACCGGTCCTTACCTTTTTGGTGTGCCTTTAAGGTGTCGGAAATGTCCACGACGTACGCTTTCAGCATGAAATCTTTCTCAGTGTTGATTGCGAAGTGTTGAAGAGCCAAAACAGAGATTGTAACCAAACCAACTAGCAGAGCCGAAATATGTTTTAATCTCGGAAGCATTATATGGGATGTTGAGACCTAAAAACCAACCAAACAAACAAAACCGAGATTGCAACCAAACCAATTAGCAGAGCCTAAAAAATCTTTAATCTCATAGGCATTATATGTATTGTTCAAACCTAAAAACCAAGCAAACTAACAGAACTGTAATACTTGCGTTTAAGGTCGGAAGCTTATGGGGCAAGTTCAAGTCTGCTAGGTGCCGTTCATTTGCCCGCAGACGGCAGGCTCTTAACAACGTTTGATGAAGTTTTATGCGAAAATTTACACAAACTAGAAGACAGTCAACGTTGAGAAAAGAAAAAACTGAACAAAAGTCAAATAACCAAAAAAAAACAAACAATTTTTTTGACAAAAACAAAACGAAAAATAAGGAATTTGTAAGTCTACTAATTTAATTCGGTTAATACAATATAGCGATTTATTGTGATGTATGCAACTTAAACTTAAAGAAAAAAAAAACAAACAAAAGAAAATAACAACACATAAAAATAAGGATTGTACGGGATTTGATTTTGTTAACTAAAGTACCTGTACAAACTTTACCGTTTGTATTCTTCAGCTCTTCTTATTCATACAGTTTGCGGATAATTTTATGTACTGTATTTCGTTGCATAGGGACTTCTATTCTTCGGCAACAATTTGCCATACAATTTCGACACTCTAATTAACTGGACAGTGCACCTGTAGATTGACCAGAATTTCATTTAAGCCATGTACATTTCCTTCACTGGTGTATATGATAGTGGGTATAACCCACAGGGTAAATAACTTGTTAGGGAAATATACTGATCATCCAAGAACTTATTAGTCCCTGATAAGTTATTAAATAAAATAATTTCACTTCAGGGCTAAATACCACTTGCTCTGTGATACAAGCGAGATATTTTGCGGTGAATAAATGCCGTTTTGTTGTAAAATACAAATTAAAGTCGCAGAATATACGACGACAACATAAATATCAGTCAAGGATATGAGTTAGAATGGTATGCTAAAGCCAACAAAATATTACTTATAGGACAAATCAATTTGGTCTACAGAAAATCGATGACAGTTTATTGATAAATTGATAATTCATCATAGGCCTCACAGAAGCTAATATTTTTTCTTACTGGGGTACTTACTTGCCAATAATAACGAGGTCCTTCTCTCAGAAACTTTCAGGACGTAACTTCCTTTAGTCTACATGTTAACGGAATACCTCGAAAATGCATTTATTCTTGACAACAACGTCTTCGTTTGAATATTGTGTCATTGCTTAGAGACGATGATTATAAAGAAAATACGTTTACCGCTTATTTTGAATAAACATTCAAACAACTTTTAAGCGATGTGAATGAACAATTCTGACTAACTGATCATGCGTGAGTGACTTTACGTTGAGGTGCTGCACTTTGTGATGATTTATGAACGCGGGAAGGGGGGAAGCAATGGTGCAAGTACTAGGCTTCGTGGCATGGCGTAGTGAAACAAACGAAATCAGACCCAGTTCTGCGGCACACATCCATTTAGGCCAATAAAGGAAGTGCCCCCTCCAACCTGAAATCATACGATGTAATCAGTTTTCTCTGTGAAATATTTATTTGTCTTTTCAATGGTGTACACATTAATCAGGCATTAAAAAAAACACACGCACACAACGTATTTTAAAGCTATCGTTTATTTATAATCAGTGAACTGGGATGTTTAAGACTTTGATAAATCGCTAATAGTATCAGAGAACGTCGAAACATCCTCACTCGTCGATTCGTCCAATTGAACGCGTTAAAATATGTTCAACCTCAAACCGTGAGCTCTGTATGGAATTGTGTAAGCTCAGAATGCGGAGATAAATCCCCGAATATTATGTTCTATAGAATAACGTATGGTTATCCTGCCTACCGATTTCTTGGAAACGAAACGACTGCTGCACTGCTTAATCAACGTCAATTCAAATTTGCTCTCGGTAGTCTAGAGTTCAAATCCTGGAGGAAGCTTGTAAAATAGCCAACTGGTTCGCCTCCTATCAACTGGAATTGTTAACTTTGTTATTTCCAATTTGAGGTATTTGTTTCATTTCACTGAAAAGCCCCATAGGGGGATAGGATAATCGTGTATTACTGTCCGTATATAGGCACGCAAGGCGTGCAGACAACTACAGTGAAACCCCTATTAAGCGGACCCCCAATTAAGCGGACACCCTCGATTAAGAGGACACTAAGCCGGGTCCCGAAATTAATGTCTTATATATTTCTCTTTATAACGAACCCCTATTCACCGGACACCTCCATTAAGAGGACGCGGACACTGAAATAAATTGTATTTGGTTAAATTTCATTGTTAAAAACCTCTATTAAGCGGACTCAGGACTGAATTGACAAAAGTAGTATTGGATAACGTCCTTGAAATACGTACTGTACTCGATAAATAAAGATAAATCAATACATTTAGCTGTCAATAAACTGTAGATTAGACCGAAAGTCTCGCACAAAGAACAGTAAAGCTTCCTTAGCTTTCCTAATAGCATGGATCTTTATCATTTTACAGAGTAACCGTTGAAAGTTAATCGTCAACAAACATTGCGCCATTTTGCAAACCTCTATTAAGCGTTCACCCTCTGTTAAGCGGACACTGGGGTAGGTCCCAAAAGTGTCCGCTTAATAGAAGATTCGCTGTATAGCATTTCTAACAATCGCCCATCTGCACGTGGAGGCTAAAATTAACTGTCTTTCAGGTGAAATGCGATGATGTACTTTTCTCGTTCTTCTTTCGTGAACCGTTGGGCTTCAGATTTGTTTTGTCGATAATTCTCCTCCATGGCATTCAGCAATGTTATCATCGTAGTCATCATCGTCGGTGGACGGTGGTTCAAGAACGTTGTAATCCGGAGGTGGATTCTGTTCATTTGAAAGTACATTGCTGTACGCCCCTGAAAAATCATAGATAAATGATAGCGTCTTTAAGCGTCGTTTCTTTTCAAGTCATTTTACAACGACAAGATGGGATTTCATTTAAAGCTTATTTAACAGGTTATTGTTGTCCAGTACTTTTGTATTGTCATATATTAGGTTTTACTCAATGCATGCAGCACTTCCTCTCTGTTGATTCTGTAAATCATATGATCACAGGCGTTAAGTGTTACAATTATATTTTGCTTGTTTTATTTTGGAGAATATCAACAGAGGAATGAAACCTCAACTTCAATTCCCTTTACCATAATTATTATATTTTGCTTGTTTTATTTCTGGGAAGTAATTGAACATGTGGATTGCATTCTCGATTCGCTTTAAGAGTATCAAACGTGTCAGGTACTTGCTTATACTCTAAAATACTCACTGTCTGTCTCCTGTGAGTCCTTTGCCAGCGGATGGTAAGCTATGGTCCTTACTAAAACTGGTTCTTCATAGATTCCTTCCTGGAAACGGCAAAAAGGAGTCTGTAAGCGTAGGAAACCTTTTTTCATTCTTGTAATTTTTAAGAGACGAAGGGGACAGGCAAGGTCAAGTGTTAAATCGATGAAACGACCGGCACTCATCCCTAGTTGGACAACCTAGCCACTTTGACTAATTTGTTGAGAGAAGGGAACTCAGTAAAGATCTTGAAACTGACTCGTTAACTACGGCCTTCCAATTGCAATGTGACTATGCTAGTCACACCCGCCTCCTCCCAGGTGTGCACCACTAGGGAATGGCGTAACTGACTGGTGACGCAAACAAATTTGGATACAGAATACCAGTTTTATTACAAAGGGGGAAGTAGGGGGGGGTGCGCACCCCCTGCACCCTCCCAGATTCGCCCCTGAATCTCGTCACTCGCAATCGTTTGTTGCATTAAAGGTGCGTTGGTTGTAATTGTCAACCTTCGCCTTGTTCTGATCGGAACTACAATCGAACATACCATAGCGACTACGGGCTTGCTAATAATGGTAACTTACCGCAGTAGGCAGAGGTGGTAGTGGACCCATTTTTACTGTCTTAGCCGCCAGGGTGTCAGTAGCATTTATGCTTTCTTTACTGATTGACAGGACGCAATCCGAACTGTAAAACTCGTTGTCTGTGCGACGAAAGAAGGAAAAGAAATCATTACAGTGGTCTCGAATGGTTTTCAATTTTACAGCCAGCAATAAAATGTAAATTATGATGTTTTTTTTTTAAAGTGAGCACGGAAAATGCATGGTTTTCAACTACCGGAATTTACGTCAGCAAGTCTGCGTTTTCATCCTAAATGCATACGCGGTATCTAGAAACGCCATTTCTCTAAATTAAGTGTTTGACACTTACGAAAAGATTCTGTGTTTACTCCTAATCGAGGAGGAGGACGAGAAGGCTCCTGTGAAAATACATGAAACAATAAATATATCAATACAAATGTAAAATATACGAAGATATATTAAAAAAATGACTAGATAAGTAAAAGAAGCAGAAACTATTATTAAGACATTTTTGACGTACTCAGTGGCTTGAATAATAAAGTGATTATATAAATGCACATCAATAATTTCTTACCTCATAGGTCGCATCTGTAAAAAACGAAAAAAGTGGAGACTTGTAAGATTTGGGTAAGCAGATTTTGTTATTTGTATCAAGTATTGAAGTTCGAGAGAATCGTATTAAATCAACAAATTTTCAGTAGTTCTTACTTGGTGCATTTCTTCTTTGATCTTTTTCCCTAAAAATTAACCGAAAAGGTAAATAAACGAAATAGAATAGAATTAAACGGTCTGTTCCTTTAAGCCCCGTGAAAACGGACCGTCAACATTGTTGGTAAACAACTCCCAGTTTTGTTGTATGTTACATGTTACCCCCGTTTGCACACCCTGTTGTATGATGTTGCTTTTTGGGGGGAGTTGTTGCGGAAAGTTTGAAACTGGTGAAAGTTTTGAGCCAACATTTCTTTTGTTCCGTGATAGCCGAAGCGTAGCGCTACAATGTTGGATCCGTTTGCACAGCTCTTCCAAAACTGATTGGACCACGCATGCGCATTGCATATGGTTTACAAAGACTAATGGGTTGTATCCTTCCCACGATGCTCTGCAGGTCCCAACACTGTTGGGAGTTATTGCAACCGTTTGCACACCACTGCCAACACAGAAGAAAAATGTTGGGAGTTGTTGCGTCTGTTTGCGCGTAGCTTTATTACAGATCTTAAAACTATTCTTCCTGTGGCCAGATTGAGGAATAAGGAATCCTTGGCTTTGGAATCAGAAATTCAGCTCACGGAATCTGGAATCCAGCTTACGATTGGAGTCCGGAATCCAAGTTTCTACTGACGAGGAATCTGCAATCAAGAACGCAAGGCGTGGAATCGAATCTGTAGAATCCAAGACTGTCTTGGATTACCTTTTTTTTTTGTTAGAAGGGGCGAATTATTGAGCGGTTTTTCTTTAACTGTGATACCCACACAACAAAATAAGGGTAATGCAATTCTCTCAGATTTGATTGGCGTAAAAAATGTTATATTATAATGACTATGACTTACGTTTCCTCGTTACGTCTTTTCTTCACCATAAGCAGTAAAGTAACAAACACCAGTACAATTCCGAAAGCTAGTGACACTGTCACTCCAGCGACGACGACTCCAGTTTGCCTTGCCTCCACCTTTTGTTTGGTGTTTGCTGCTGGATCCAGATCACCGTTGTTTCCCTTAAACAAAACATGTCTTAATCCTAAGACCTTTCATTTCAGACAGGGATTCTCATTGTGAGAAAAATATGTCTAAATACCATGGGAAATCAGAAAATTAAACGACGCAGAGTTTTGGTTTGTCTTGGCTTTTTTTTTTTTTCATTGTCAGGTGACAATTCACATCAAGATTTATCCTGTGTGTAGCTTTGAATGGGTCTTCTTCAATGATCATGGCTTTAATTGCTAAAAAAAGTAGAATATTTGCTTAGAATCAAATGTATTTGCCTAAAGTTTTATCGATTGATTCAGGTTTGGCAGTTGTCTATTGGAACAGCGTACATAGGAAAGCCATTTTTGTAAGGGAGTAAGGTTTAATTTCTGGATAAAGTTCTTACATCACACTTTCCTCAGTTACTATTTTAATTCTAACCTTTCCACCCGAGTTGCCACTCGGTAGTGTGGGACTTGTTTCTCCTCCTGTAACACCAATTCCCCCATCATTGGATCCCAGTGGAACCAAAGAGCTTGACAACACTGATGGAAAGATCATGTGAAGATTAGGGCAAGTTACTTTGTTCATTGTACTGATAATTTTAAGCATTGATAATCAAGATATTTGATTACCCTGATAGGATTGTCGAAATTTATATGGTGGGTAAAGTGTCTAGAAGGGCCTGAAACCTATCCTTATTTCATCATCATCATCATCCGTCATCAAATTAAACTTCGACTGCCGTTGAGATGGACGGGAGAATGTCCAAACGCTGGATATTTTCTCCATTGTTCTTCTAAAAGTGTATCAAAGGTACGTGTGCCTGTTATTTCCCGAGATTGTGTTGGGGTGGGCAGAGGAGTCTTCTTGCTCTTATTTCGTCATAGTCTCTTGGGAACGAAGGATGTTCTTTGGCATTGAAACAGTGGCCTGTATTAAACTCCAGTTTGTCCCAATGTCGAGGCGATAGATGGATATACAGACTGAACTTCTTCATAAGTCTATGCTCCGCCTGGTAAGATAGTTCTTTTTAGCTGGCTAGGTTTTGAAGAACTTTCCAGCCCTCAAATCGTAGCTAGTCCATGTTTCTGTTAGAGAGAGTTGATTGTTCCTCTAAAACAGCCATGAAAGAAGCGAGGGATATGTGAAGGCCGTAATGACCTTTTTCTTGCCAGAAAATCCTTTACGTTGTTCACAACAGATGTCCCAGAATACCTGAAATCGTCTACCACTTCAATGTGAAAGCCGATTCTCAAGAGGATAGGTTGTTGCTTCACTTCATCCTTCAGAATTATGTTTTTGTCGTCCATTAGAAAGCTGACCATCATAATTTGTTGACTTCTTTAGTGACGAGCCTGACAGCTCTATCCTGCATATCTTACCGCCAGTGTTCTGCCAGCGGTGAGATTCTTGGTGGTGATGCTGTCAACCGATGTCTCGGAATACATTATCCACGTGTTTGTGAACAGGTGTCATACTAGGGGGAAGAATTTTTCAGCAACTGGTAGAGTGTACAGACATAGCCAGCCTTAGGTAGTGGATTAAGAGCCGCTAAAGAACTGTTGGCTTATTGCCATTGAATATTTCACTCCAGAATTCTGACGTTACGTAATAGAAAGTTTACTTCTGGCAACATGTGGCAAGGGGATCAGAGACTAGCACCATCAGAGTTGATGCAACTTGATACGTTGACACAAGTTAAAATACAGAATGAAGCAAACCATTAAGATTGGTGGAACTCGTTATCTAAATGTTATTCATATAATACCTTCGTTAGCTGTCGTATAGTTTCCTTTTGACTTCATCAATACGCAGCCAGTAGTGCGTGTATTTTGACACGTGAAGACGAACTTTAAAACCAGTCCAGTATACTTTGCGTCGAGACCTTTATCCCACTACGGATGATAAAGAAGAGAAAAATATAACAGGGAAAAATGAGAGCATCTTCTCTATAGCTTTATAAGATTCTTTTTGCTCCTGTTACTCAAAAAGTGAGTAGATTTATATGCCGAAAAAGTCGTCTTAGGTCATCAAGTCCTTTAAAGCCATGATCTAATAGTGTCTATTACCCGTCTATTACCCTTTGCCGGAATTTCAACTAAAACGTTTACAACGTGTCCAGCTAGTAGCTGCTAGTTTTGTCCTGAATAGGTATGTTAATGACGTTGACGATATTGTTAAGATAGGGTGGTTACTAATAAGACGACGAAGAGATTTCCTCGTTCTCAAACTCGTTCACTAGGCTTTGTACTCCCCCAGCTGGCCGTCTTACGCACCACTACATACAGTTAAACATCTGCCATCTTTGCGGTCAGGAGCAGCAACAAGATTAATTATACCAATGGAGAGGGGCACCTTTTAAGACTCTGCTGCCAAGTTATTTAATGTCCTTCCGGCAAGTATTAGAAACTGTAGCGATTTCAAAGTATACTGTAGGGAAGTTAATGCGTATCTACCAAATAACATTTGTAAATAGTTTGTAAATTGCATATGGGGTTGTATTACTATTACTAATCTCTATTACATTTTTTTTTTGTACAATATCCTTTTATAGTCCGATATTATTGCTCTTTATATTGTAGATTTCAATTTTTTTTGTAGTATATTATAGTTTTTCATTTTTTATATTGTAGTTTGTAACAGGTGAAGAGCCACTAGGTGTATACACTGTTAATAAACCATTATTAAATGTTATTATTATTATTTTAATTGAAAGGTAATGGTGGTGAAAGGGGGTATGGAATAAGGCTTAAGTGCGCCCTAATCAAATGTCAAATTCTCTTTTTGCTTATCAAGTGTAAACAAAAAAAGGAAGGATAATCTCGCAATTTATCCAAGTCACTTATTGTCCATGTCAGGCACCCCTTTCGTAGGCCTTTTGAAGCTATTCCTAGAAACGTGGTTCAAAACCACCACCTTGGACAGCAAAAGGCGCACTGGGACAAGACAAACAAAGGTAGCTAGTCACCATTTTTAGTGATGTGAGATCTTTGCTTTTCTTTGTTTTGTTCACTGTCACATGACACCTCCATCAACTGTGCCTACTTTTAGGCGGATTGTAATTCTTGACAATGAGTGTTAAAAATAAAATATACAGAAAACGAATTTAAGTTAACACACTTTGAAAAGTACTTTATCACGTATTTTCATGTACAATTCCAAGGTTAAACGTTGACATTACACACCTGCAAATTCAAGCTGCTTCCGTCATTGGGAACGGCTCTTATGCTGAATATATTCCGTGGTCCCGCGATCCACTCAGTAGAAGACAATCGATAGTACCATCCGCTGTTTTGCACTATTCCATTGCACCCCGGATTAATAAACTGAAGATTTCCTGGTTTTGTTACTTCCTTGATGGGCAAGGGGAAATCCTCGCTAAGTGTATTTTCTATCTGACATCCTATTCAAATAAATAGAAGGGTAAATAAATAAATAAATAAATAATAAACGCAGAGAATCATAGTCAAAGCATATTCATTGGCCCAGTTGTACAAAGGCCGATTTACATTGAAATTTGGCTTCATGAAATGAGTTGATAGAATCACCTTGTCACCACTAAAAAGAAACATTTATTCCACCCTGATCTGGTAATGTTTAGAATTCGGATATATGTAGACAATGAGCCTAAATCAAAGCTTTCGAAGGGTGCAGTCCTTTGAAACATATCTTAGTTGCATTGGGTTCCATTTTGATACACAAACATTTATTGACTCTCTTGATGTGTTGCTTAACGGCTAAAAAAATTCATCTCATAACCCAAAGTGGTGCTTTTTATTACGCGATACTAATTATTTTACGAGGGTAGTATGATATTCTTGATTTCAAAAATAAACAGATCCATACATCTCGATAACAGTCGAAACTTCAAGTAACTCTTTAAATGTGACCTGAGGTCTACCATCTTTTGTTATTCTTTCCTTCCTGGGTATTCAAGACGCATGTCATAGATTAATACAAACAGTGTTGTTAACTATATCGCCGACAGTATTTCTCCAAAGGATCAGTGATCTTTAACTGAGGACAGATGGGTTGGAGAATTATGTTTCTGTGAGAACACTTTGTTCTTTCAGTTGTGGTGAAACTGTTTTCTTTAAATGGTCACAACGATTTATGATTTTTGAGACTCACAGATTCAAACGTTATTGAAAAACATGCAACTTGCTCTGAGTCAGTACCTCACAAGAAGGCAGCAATAGTATTTCAGTAGAATTTATTTGGATGGTCACGCTAATTAAGCTACAATTAAAGCTACAATCATCTGGTACTTAAAGGGTTTTATAATATTAAACTCGCCATATTCAGCCTTAAAAATACTTAAAACATTCAGCTTACCTGTATCTACCTCGTCGTTAGTCCTACATACTCCCTCAGACATGACATAGTTCGGTGTGGCGTCATTACACTGGCAAAAGCAACAGTCCGTTGTCCAACAAGTAGCAGAACGAAGGCTTCCACATAAAGCAGGGACACAATCCGTGTTAGAAAACTTGTCAACGCCTCCCCGTCCTAATGGATCGGTAGAGCGGATTACGGTAAGACTGTTCACACCACTGATAAGTACCGAAACTACGATGATCCAGTTGTAGGCTGGCATTTCTATGAATTTGCTTCACGGATCCCCACTTAACTGTTAACGTTGTCCAAGAAGAGTTTTCGAATAAGTCGTTTGTTGAAAGTCGATGTTTCAGAGAATATTGTGTTTACATAGAACTTAGCTTTACCGTGTGGTTCTAGATGCGGTTTGCAAGAGCATAGTAATTTTCTTCACGTCGACTGACTCGAGCTCCCGAAGAAGATCATTGAAGTTCGGTTCAGATATTCAAAAAGCACTAGAGTGCGCCATCTGCTTTAAGATAAAAACAACTCAAAAAAGCTTCATTCATGATGGGAATTCATCCTTTTCTTGTTCTACTGTCAATATCGGTTTCCATGCATCTACTTGCTCAAAGGTTGTTTTTTAAAGTTGCATGGATACTACAGCAAAATTTCATAGCAATATTATGGCAATATTGATGAACAATCTTTTTAAGGAAAGCGATTTTGGCGCCTAGCCATTCTAAGCACGTTATCAATATGTGTCGTTGTGATCAAGGGAGACGAAAAAAAAAAAAAAACTTTTGTGAACTGAAATGAATACAGTTTTAAATGCTTTTTAGCTTCTCTACCATTCGACTCAAAAAGATGGTTCGAAAATGTGCATATTTTTTATCGCCATATTGAGCCTGTCGTCATTTCAGAGAACAGCTGATAAAATCTTGTCAAACGCTGATCACGAAATTTAGTTTGGGAGAACATAAAAATAATAATCATATATTATACTTTATGAATACCGTTGATAATTAAGCTTTTACAATGAAATGTTTTACATCGATTTTCTCTACCAAGTCGTTATGATTTGTTCAGTTTTCCTCTTGTGAATTTTTGCCATTCTTACCCTAAGAGGTAAACACTTTAGTCAAAACCTGGAGCTGCGATCTCGATAAATATTAGTTCATAAAAATGGCCCCGAGTCAACACAACGTTATCAACATAAAAGGAGATTTAAGGTTTAGATAGAGTTTGTTAACTTTCTTTATTGTAAAGCCAACTTTCTAATTTTAAAACACTCCAATAATCGTTAAGTTAGTCAGATGGGGCGCATGATCTTCATTATTCCACATTTAAGTCAATTGGTCATTTGCCACTGATCTGACTCATTAGTTTCTCTTATCAAAGCGGAAGAAATCTGATAACATGACCAAAAAAAAAAATACTGAGCATATATATAGAGAGAGCCTTAACTGAAACGGTGTCATTTCTGCAGACCCTAATATCGAGAACGTGAAACTATTTCATGTTTTCTTGGGAAAAAACATTCAAAGTGACAAAACCATTTATGAGTAACAGACTCAAATATTTCTCAATATCCAACATAACAATTTAAAACTTGAATTCGCACGCTCTAATAACGTCACATGCTTTTTCATTCCATCCCCAGTGCCGGATTCAGACCATGAGATAAGGAGGGGGCTGTCATCTAGATCCTTAGATAAGGAAACGGGAAGGTGGGGGGGGGGGGGTGTTAGGCGGTCTCCAAAAAATTTTTTTGGGCTCTTCATGCCTCAGTTTGGTCCAAAAAAAAGGGGGGCGCGTT
Source organism: Porites lobata (assembly GCA_942486035.1). Taxonomy (NCBI): domain Eukaryota; kingdom Metazoa; phylum Cnidaria; class Anthozoa; order Scleractinia; family Poritidae; genus Porites; species Porites lobata. Next base: position 217,639 of record CALNXK010000280.1, read on the forward strand.
CCCCGGGCCCATCTCCTAGATCCGCCACTGGTCCCTACGTAAATATATGACTGCACCACTCCTGCAGGCCCCAGTTGTTCAAAAGCTGGATAGCGCTATCCACCGGATAAATCACTATCCGGTGGATAGAGATTTATCCCGTCGATAGCGCTATCCACCTTTTGAACAACTGGGGCCTGGTGGTTTAAAGCGGGGGTAAAAAACTACTCCTGGCCACAGTATTTCCAAAGTTGGATAGCGCTATTCACCGGATAAATCGCTATCCAGTGGACAAGTATTTGTAGGGAAATCAATTGCGTTACCCACTGGATAGAGATTTTGTCTGGTGGATAGCGCTATCCACGTTTTGAACAACTGGGACCTGGTGTGCATGTGGGGAATTCACTTTATAATAGAAAACAAGAGAGAGGTCCCAAGTTGTCTTTCAAGCTCTGGTTTCTGTAAGGGCTCGTTCAGCTTCTCGGTTTTTAGCAAACGTGCATTCAGTTTAAGAGTGGAGGGGCTGGTGGGGGAGGAAGAGATGTGCCCGGGCAGGGTGGGGTGAATTAGCGAAATACAGAATGATGAACGAAAGGACCCGCATCAAAAAAACAAACTAAGAACTTTTAGGAAATTTAAATTGATAGCCGTAAGAAACATCAATCATATAGCAATCACAAAGCTAAGATTGAGGAACCACAAACTAGCAACTGAAACTGGACGATACGTTAAATATCAACCACCAGACCAAAGAATCTGTCCATTATGTAAACCTGAATTTAATTTTTTTTTGATGTTGTAGGGATCCTAACGTTTATTCTTGACTCAAATGACTCAACTGCCTTTGCAACTGTATGAAGCAAGGAGGGAAAAAATTAAATTATATGAAGATCTTTGTTTAATAGTTGTAAAACACATTGTGTCTTTGTAGGCATGTGTCTGTTGCTCTTGATAATAAAGCACTTATCCTATCCTATCCTATCCTATCCTATTGCAAAAGATAATCAGTTATTTCCGCAAAGTCCAGTTGAAAATTGACCACATAAGAGTGAATCCCGCAAGTTTTGATATAGCCACAATGCTGCCGTGGGAAAAACACTTACTAACCGGCGCACCACCGCAAATTATAAGTACAAGCTGTAATTTTGAGCCACATCAAAGGCGCTGTGTCTCGGTTGGTTACTTCATTTTGTTTATGTTTACGCGTCGTTATACGCTATATGGAACATGGGAAATTTCTTGTGAATGAGAAAATCACAGCTTCGTGTCAAACGAATATGTCTCCCAAGCACTATATCAAACGTTACAAGCAAAAAAATGAACTTTGAAAAACTGCTAGTTTTAAAAAATTGCAAACCTTTTCAGTCTTCTTCTAGTTAGTCCGATTCGTGCATCCTTTTGTGTTTTCTGTCTGATTTTAACCTTGTTTTTAGCGCTTTAAGAGTTTTCTTTTTTTTTATGTTTCACTCAATTTGTAGCAGTTCCCACTATCTGAATTTTGATAAATTTTGTCACCCAGCTCCTTTAATCCCTCAACATAAGCACGGGTACATATTTCATTGCTTTTTTGAGAAACCACTGACGACCACCCTTTCCGCCCCCATGTCCCCCTATTTGTGATGTTTTCTCTTATGACTACACGTACCACAAAAATTATTAAACGCTATTTCGGCTGTGATGAATGTGTAATGACTGTAATAACATTATTGTGACGGTAAAAAATATATATTATATGTAGGTATAAATGCTTGGATATACAAAATTTATATAATAATGCCCTTTTGGAAGTAAATTATGTATATAATTGCTTTAACAATCAATATAGCTTTAAAAGCCTAGATAACGTTGAAATCGAAATGTATTATATACATATTTCATTTGAAGCTTACAGACTTTATACGCAACAGTGAAAAGTTGTTATCTTGTGATTGAAATTTCTTGAAGTGTTTTTTTTTTGGTTTTGTTTACTTTAAGGTCAAAAAATTCTCCTCTTAAAACGTTGTTGAGCAAGTATCTATAATTGCCTTTGGAAATTTGCCGCCCATGTATTCACCTATACTAAAATACAATATAAGTCACAAGAAAAATAATGTTTGATGTTTTATTTTGGTGGACGCTTGACGACTTCCACAAATGAAAATAAGCAGCATAATTTACAAATATTGGCTATATTTTTTTAGCTATATTTTTAACACAATAATTTTGTTCAAACCGTCATTAGGACAAATAGAATTTCACATGGTCAACGAGTGCAACAATTCGAGAGTATTCGCTTCGCTCACATGCATATTTATATATCGAATGGATTTCTAATATAATCTTTTGAAAAATTTTTGCTATCCTGAAACACTATCCTTTTATAAAAAAAAAAGGCAATTTGATTGTCCACGACTTTGAATAATGCCACATAACTTTAAACCAACAATATTTGTTTGTTCAGCAAATTTACGTGCATGTTTTCTCGGTGATGGAAAATGTGGAATAAGAGAAATCAATGCGAACTCAGGGCTAAAAGATATGGATCAGCATACGCTTTCTAATGTGGATGCCAGTTCTGGAGGGTGTTAGGCACCGAATCCACTAAAGCTTTATAACACGTTTCACTCCCCTTACAATGTCATCTTGACAAGACTAAAATTGGACCGTTATATTTGCCCTATCGCTTTATCCTTTTTAAAAAAGATATTTTGAAAACTAGAGAACTCGAGTTTTCACTCCTCCAAAATTTTATGGCCTTGCAGGGAAATAGTAACACGGACCGGTTATCCAATTCACTATATTGAATTGCACTGCCATCCAGACATCAGACTTTCATCTCATTACTCATAATGATCACCATGATCATCATTTTCATCGTCGTCCTCCTCATCACCATCATCAAATTTCTTATCTGCAAGAGAAGTGTGATTTTAATGGAATTATTAAATATTTATTTACAAGGGGTCATGATAAAAGTCTCTTTGTAAATCGCCCTAGATTGAAAGTAGAAACTTCATGGTTGGCATTTCAAATTCGTTTTTCTATCTATAGTACTAGTAGACAAAGTACTTCATGTGAAATTTTTTTCGAGTTTATGTCTTGAAAATTCCATTCGTTATATATTCCTATATAGGTTTCCTCACAAGAGAAATAAGTGCTGAAGTAATGAATGAATGGATAATAATAATAATAATAATAATAATAATAATAATAATAATAATAATTATTGTTATTAATTATTATTATTATTATTATATTATAATAATTATAATATATAAATGTATTGCAACCAAGGGTCAATTGAATACAACTATTACAAGTATAATTAATTTAAAAGTACAGCTCACTTTCAGACTCTAAGACATTGGACACACTTGTAAGTTACTCTTCAAATTGGCACAATTGAGGAAGTCTTGTCAATAATTCCAGAGTCTTCCTCCACTTTTCGAACACATTCAAAGAGATTACAAATATAGAAGATCTGCGGGAACAGGCTTGCAGTCTCTTCTTTCTCTGGCATCCAAGATAGAAACAAATCAGTTCAAAAGACTTACTTTCACTCGTTTCCAGCTCCTCCAAAACATGGTATTCAGGGCCTTCCTCATCAATGTTTGGAAAACCACTGCAACCAGATTGATCTGCATAATCTGAAACCAGTACACTTCTTCTTTTCCCCATCTCAACATATTCCTCGGGATCGGTTCTTCTCCCCGTCAAATGTCCCTCGTTCTCTGCTGATAAGTTTTCATAAGATCCAGCAGACGGAGATTTATGCTCTGAACCGCTGTGTGCAACATTCTTCCCTTCAGTGGGTAAACCGTTCTTTACATTCAGGTTTTCTATGTCTTCGTAATTTTCATCAGTATTAGTTAAAGATGTTATGACTTGGTCATATGGTTGTCGTTGTTGTTGTTGCAACTGATGTTCACTTAAGGCAACATCACTGAGGTCGTCAATAGAGACCTGAACGATAACCTGCTCGGTGTCACCGTGAGAGAATCGGAATAGTGTGTTGGGTTGCAAAGGTTCCGTGTAATCATACTCATAAATTCTTTCAGGAGGAGAAGCTCCTCCCATCAGCATATATCCTGTGTCACTTTCCTTAGGACAAGACTGTGGAGAAAGAAAAAAAATGTTCTCATTAGTGAATTTGTTAATTCTTTTTCATACAAATCCTTCAATACGGTCATTTTTCTAATGCGATCGCTTCCTACTTGATCTCGAGAACTTAACGTAACAATCCTACAAGAAACGTCGTCAACTAAATATCCTTCATCCCCGACTAACTTGCCCTCGGGAGATTTAACTTGGGAGAGGGCAGATGAACTGAAATGGACTCCCTGGGCGAACGGTCAGGAGTTTCTGTATGCACACCGACCTGTGAAAAGAATAGTTTTCTAAACCTTCCAATTAGTAGAACATGAAAACTGGTTTTGTCTTTCTTAATTGTGGCCCCTTCACTCGCCACTCTTTTGAAACTGAGAGATCAACTTGTCACTGCCAGCAAAGGTTCATCAATTACCAATAAAAAGATACCGTAAACAAATTTTCAACAAGGAATATTTAAGCCTAGCCGCGTTGAGATGAATTCTTGTAGCGTGCAGTTGACGGTAATCAAGTAAGAAGTTAGGTTTCCATGCAGCTTTCATTCGATAGCACACGCTCATCCTCAAGCGCCAACTCACCCCGTATGAAGTAATACAAGATAGTCTTGGATTATGGATTCCATCTCACTGAAACCTGGATTCCTGATTACTTGAGCGGAATTGAGGATTGAACGGTCTTTCACCGGATTCCGGAAGCTTACTTACCTTAGATGGGTCGATAAGCAAAAAAAAAAAAATATAGAAAGAAAAAATAATAATAATAAAAAAGAATAACAGTTGAGGGGTTTAAAAAATTCTTACCGTTGGATTTCTTTTCAAGGATAAAGACTGGTATGGTTTTTGAGATGTTTCATCATACAATGAGACATCTGCCTCAGGCTTCTCTCCATTGTCACTCCCCTGCTGTCCGCTACTTTCAGTAGAGGGCACCGTCTTTATAAGCTTCTGATATGGAAACTCCTCCCCTAGTCCCACAGTTGGTGAGGTGACTGGTGCGCTTACATTACCTTCAGGTGGCGGTGTGGATGTCACCCTTGTAAGGAGTCGCTGATAAGGCAGGCGAGGTGGATTTGCTTGTGTCGATTGGTTGGTTTGAGTGGGGTTTCCACTGCTGTTCTTTGACCATATAACAAGCTTATTGTCTTCGCTTCTTTCGCACCTGCGCTTATCTAAAGGGATAGTTAAAAATTCTATTGTAAAATAACTTGCAAACGAATGCTTCATTTGTAAATACGGCGCAAGAGGCGAGCAAAGACATGATCAAAATAAGTCCTACTCCTATAACACCTGCTTGCACGCCCCAAAAAACAACAACAACAACAACAAGCAGGAAACAAATAAACAAAAACAAAGAAACAAATGAACATCTCCGTTGTGTAACACTCTAGAACGTTTTTATCTACTTGTCTTCCTAGCATGTATGCAACCACAGGAACGAAAGGCCTGCCTGTTTTGGTCCTACCTACTTGCCGTATACAAGCTCATATTAAAGACAATTTTTATGATATGTTTTTTACCATTATTTCTAAGCTGTTAATATTCTCGCCAAGTTGAATAACATGTGTTTTAATAGCTGTCAGTGTAGTTCATGATAATAATTATTTGACTTACCCTTAGAGAGAGTGCTGCCTCTGTCAACAAGACAGGGATAGTGAACATACTCGTAATCATGCATGGCTGCATTCTCCTCTGACGCGTGCTGCGCATGTTCAGAAGAAACTCGAAGAGGGCGGCGAGGTACTAAAATGAATCAAAGAAACCTTAGAGCTTTAAGGGGAAAATTAATGTAGGTGTTACACCACTACCTATTCTAAAAACATTAGCATGCTTATGAAATTTGACAATGCCCTGGTGATGAACAATCGAACTTGTTTATTTAATAAGAAAAAGGTATAAATATATTGCTTCCGCTATAACGAGGGGCAAAAGTGTTGGACACTTCGATAAAATGGCCCCTTTTTGCCTAGTGGACAAATCTATCCCCTCGTCCTTTGAACCTCAACCCACTCACCCCCAGCCCCTCCCCCCCCCCCCAAACCAATGTTGTATAATTAAAAACGTCAGGTCTTCCTCCAACCACAAACAACATTGATTCGGGGGTGGGGGATTTACGGCATCTAAACAGAATTATACAATCGTGTACGATAAAATGGATGAAATTGTCAGCGATAAAAGCGCGCGTTTTAGACAAGTGTAGCAACTACTTTAATTTGTCACTGATTGTAGCTTGTTAAGGGAAAAATCTTACTTAAGGGTTAACACCTAAGATCTAAAGTTTACCTGATCTATCAGGTTTGCGACAATTGCGTCGACATTTCACGACTATGAATCCAGTAATGACGCTACCAATAATAAGGAGGAGAGCTGACAGACCAAGACATGTTATAACCCATATTTCCCTGCTACTTCCTTTAGAGTAATCTTCTGTTGGAAGTGAGGTGTAACGTACTGGTATTGTCCCAGAGCCTGGTGTTGTCTGTGATCAAAGAGAAAGTAAATATCAAGCTTTCTCCAACGTATGCTTGATATAATGGTATCCAACTGTAAAGACTGTACCCCCGGGGAAGGAGGGGGTACTCAGTGAAATTTATACGGGGAGGCTCCATCCCAAGTTCAATCCTTAACCTTTCATATTCTTGGTTTTCGCATGAAGACACTAAAATTCAAACTACAAACTATCAACTAATATTTATACAAATTTTCGCTTTGAAAGGGTTCATGGTTTTGTGATAGAATGCGCTTGAATTTCTAGGCTATTGCGTGACGCAACATTTACATGACGGCCGAAAGAGCTGTCATGTAGGTTAAGAAAGTGACGTATTAATTTTGCTATCCGAGCAGTTCATGTATTAATAGAATATTACTTTGATGTTTTATGAGTTTTTCGAGAGATAAATTCAACGTTTTGTAGCAAAACATGCGCGGTGACAGACGTTTTTTTGGTTTCCGGCCGCCAAATTGTGCCCATCCGGTTGGGCACCAACATGGCGTCTCCATACAAATCTCTGTAAATTTGGGTAAAACATTTCTCCTGATATCTCGTATATGAAACACCTCTCTGTCCTGAATCTTGGCGAGGTTCTTTTCATATTTACCTCCTTTCATTTCTTTGCAGACTCTGGACTTCTTCCATTGAACGGTTTTGATTTTAACTTCGATCAATTTTGAAAGACGTGACACTGAAAATCAGCAATACCATTTTTGTCAGAAAAGGTAACACATTCGTATACCTTTCATTGACAAGTGGTACCCCTTTCGCAAAATAGTTGAGAACGCTGCATTCTTTTCAAATGCTATAAAATATAATGCCTCGTCTTCTAAATATGAATAAACTACTAAACCACGAAGTTTTCTCGTATTTTTCACAGCCATAAAATGCGCCTGTTAGCCCTTTCAGGAACTTTCACAGATTGGAATGACAGATTTCCCTCCCCTTTTACATATTTCAGGTAGTAAAATCCCTACCCTTTCATTAGTACCAAAAGCCCGAAAAAGGTGCCCCCTTTCGGCTGAGCTTCCCTGTAAAGGCTATTAAAGGGGTAAACTGCCCCCTCGGCTGTCCCCGATTATACTGCTGGGAGATCTCTTCCCAAAGTGTGCGCTCTAGTTGGCTATTTCGATATCACGTGACATCCCACATGGAAACTTTTAACGGCCACAAAAGTCTGAGCTGGAAACATTGCAAAATCTATCTAGTACGTTTACAAACCGAAGCAATAGAGCATTTTTACACGTGAATCTTGACCAGCAAGGGTTATATGCACTTTTAGAAATTCGTACAAATAATAAAATGTAACAGATTCAACAACCTTATTCAACTGCTCTTCGTCAAGCCTGGGCACTAAAGAGCCTGTGACTGGCTGTGAGGATGGCGTGAATGGTGTCGTATATGTTGGAACTTCATGATCTATGACTGAAAAAAAAGTACGTTGATTTGAAAAACGCACGTGGTTTTCGTTTTACAGGTTTCATAAGCAGTATGACTAATCCGAAGGCAATAATTAAAGTAAGGTTATCAAGTTAAGGTCGACTGCGCGACTTATGTGTACCAGTTCTTTTCAGAATGATCTCCAGTAATACAAACATTCATTTGCGTCTAGTGTGTTTTTATCATCTAACCCCACCATTCCATCATAGCTTTGTAACCAACTACATCAAACGTGAGTGAGTCAATTGGCTCAGTTGATTTTATTCCACGAGAAAGTGGCTGATTTTTGCTGAACGATTTTAAATACATCACCGCGTTGCCTTGTGAAAGTTTATAAAGATAGCACGTGAGGACAAGAATTCTTACCTAGTTTCTCTAAGACCTACACGGGGTGCCAGAGACTTTTCATGCGCGGTTTCTGGTTACGGTCAAGTCTTTATGATGACCCACGCTTCGCTGCTCGTTATTTCGACCTGTGTCCGAAGAGCTGTCGGCCTGCGTCCGACACCGAAGCATAGTATAGGGTACCCAGGGTTTCCAAGACCAGAAATTCCTCTACTTGTTTTAAAACAAAATATCAGCTACATGAAAAGGGGAGACTTTATCACTCTTTAAAGAGCTGTAAGAAAAGCATAATACTTACAAACATGAGTTCCTGCAGCTTTAAGCATGACACATCCATTGTCTGTTTTCCCGCCATAAGTGCAGCGAACTATTACTTTGATCAGCAAGCCTCTGTAAAATGGTGCTAGATGTCCATTCCACTACACAGAAAAAGACAGTTATATTATTTTCCTCTACAGCAGAAACCTTTTCAAATCCAGTACAACTGCCCAAGGTCAATTAGTAGACACTAGATTAAGAGAAACTTTGGAGCTGAATCTTTAGGTGAAATCCCAAAGCAACAATTCATGTAAAACAAAAGCCACCAAACCATATTCTGTTCTATTCTATTTGCTTTACAAATCTTTAGGTCTGCTAACTAAAATGTTCGCGAGTAGTATAGTATTTAAAAGCTCCTAGCATCGTATTTGAGGCTTTTTTTCCATACAGGGTGTGGTTGGAGTGCATCATCTAATCTCATGAGAGGGGATTTAACCATAACCTTTATACCGACAGGATTCACGTGACCTGTCTTCTATCACCTTTTCTTATCTCTATCTAACCTGTCCACAGACCCCGTCTTTCTCTTTAGAGGTCCAGTCGAGCGCGCGTATGGAAGTAAAAACCGCGGGAAAATAAAATTGAACGCAAGCGCAAAGGGAATGGGGGGGTGGCTGGGTAAGGAGAAAATAGTCGAAAGAAGAAAAAACCAACGTCTGTGTACAGGGTAATCTTTAACAGATACCTGATGTTGACTTGATTTTAACTCAACCCTTAATCGCGCATCGCCATGTCTTATCATTTACTTCAGTTATCGCACCCAGCGTTGACTAGCTTATCACTCTTAGGCTGCACTTCCTACCTTTAGAAATGTTCGTAACATACTCTTTCCAGCCCCATTGTGTCCTATAGTGTTTGACGAGAAGGTGTCATATGAAGAGGAAATCCATGAACCATTATAATAATATTTCCATTCAGATACTTGGAGATTCTCACAGGAGCCATTCGATTTTATTCTCGCTTTTCCGTCAGTGTGAAGATTTAAAACTTGTAATTTCTCAGCGTTGTCTGTGTAAAAGTTGCATTTATCTGTAGAAAATTGAATTTTAAAGTTACTTTTATTGGATGAAATCAACTTCCAGTTCTAGTTTTTTTTTTTTTTTTTTTTTTTTTTTGCATTTTGGGTGGGGGCCCTATGGACTAAAGGAAGTGCTAACTTAATTAATTACCAGTTTCCTAGTCCAAGTTCCTTTTCTTATAAAAAACCGTGAAATTTTCCTGTTATTAAGAAAATTCCTTCAAAGATAAGTCCCACTGTAAGAGAGCATCACTCAAAATCCCTAGGATCAGGGGAACAGGATTAACAAAAAAAAAATACATTGAGCAATAGTCTGAGACAGGAAAAGCACTCTGGGTTGTGTTAATGGGAAATATTGTCATGAATGTTATTTTAATAGTGATCAAAAAGGTGAAGACCGCCATTTTAAATAAATGATATTACTCAACCTCTTTCGGGACAATAACGTATTTTTTTTCTCATGAGAAATCATGTACAGTTGTACCAAGGGCTCGGATTGTCTGACTCTCAAAAGATTTAGGGCAAAAAATATGTTTGATAGCTCACATTCTTAGTATTTTCTGAGGTCCTCCTTGTAGCCCTTTTCTGACTTGTTGAGCACACGGCCAGTTTTTCAACGATTTCAGATGAAGTGAAAAGTGTTACATCTAGCTAGGATGCCTGATCATGCCAGTGATGCTTACCTTCGTTTGTGTCAGCCAAAACCTCCATATCTTTGACACAGCTTTCCTGTCCTCTCTTGGTCCGATAAAAAGAGGGTTTTGTCAAATTAGCGCAATAACAAAAACATTTGTGGCTACCACCGTTGTCTCGACGATCGCTCTTTTGTAGAAAACCCCCAAACCTTTCACAACTCGTCGCACAAACCGACTCGTTTGCCAAGACCTCGAATACATCTCCTTTGTCGCTTGAGTGAGTTACGCTTAAAACATTTGTCATCGAGCCATCCAAAGTGTTGATAAATTGTACAATAGTCACGAAAACTAAATGATTCAAGGTGAAAGAAAAACATTTCTCAGTCATGTTTTCGATTCAAAACAGCTCCACTTCCTAGCAAGCGGGGCAATTTCTAAACATCCTTCGATGTAAAGTTATAAATAAACTTTTTTTCATGACTAATTCTTATTATATGCGAATGATGTGGACAGGAAATTGACCGATAACTCTAATTTTACGCCCAAACCACACTTATTGTCTGACCTTTCCGACCTCATAATCATTTTAAATCTGCTAATAAACATGATATCTTTATTCCGGGCTTTATTCAATCATTTTATTGAAAACCGTGACCATTGAATGACTTGATTGGAAGTTCACTAATGTGCAGTTAATGATTATCCATGACGTATTTCCGTCAAATTGAATTGGGCGTCAGAAGAGGAAGGCGAACAAAATTAGAGCTTTTAGATTAGAAGGCGCAGCAAGTTTAATTTTTTAGCCAACAAAACCAAAGCGTCTTTGGCAGAGGTCCTTTTTTAGTTTAAAGAACAAAAGTAAAAACATAGTTCATGAATACAATTTAGTAGTCGGAAAAAAGGCCAAGGCGTCAGCGCGTTGCCTTATTCCACCTTCCGTTTATCGTTTTACCGACATTCGATTATTTCACTGCGGATGTGGGTTCCATGGAGAGCTTGCCTAATTTCAGTTTCAGAGCCTTCTTTCCAAAGGAAAGAGATGATATGATCAGGATCGGAAGCAAGGAAGTTCCATTGCCCACGATTGAGAGGACTCAGTGTCAGAACTTGACATATAATTGAGACTACACTGAATGCGAGGGTGCCGAGAATGAGCTGGAATGCGTGGGATAATAAAATATTATAGGTAAAATATTTCCTTTGTCCTTTACAAATACAAATCATACGTCTCTGTTCTGTTTCAGTTTGCCATCTTGACTACGGCAAGGGAATTCTGGAGCAATTTACAATTCAACTAGGGTAAGCGGCCGGGGCCCCTCGATAGATGTATCTAGCAAAATCAAAGGCACCCTTGGCACCCTCCGGGCCTGGCCTCAGAGAAATAAATCTTACTTTTCGTGAGAAATCACTGATTCAAGTGTTTATTCGCATGTTTTTTTAAAAAGTGACAAACTGATATATTATATATAAAAATTTGAAATCTTTGGCAGGGCTTCAATTGATAACAGGTGCTTATTGGCATCTGAACGGGCTACGCTGATATGAATGAATAAACGATCTCTCTCTTATATACAAACAGTTCTGATTCGCGTCTAACCGCTGAGTTCATTACTAATTTATTATTGTTATATCGACACCGATGAAATACCAGGATTTCTCCAGTGACGCAAATTTGGTATCCAGTGAAGATACAATTTTTATCCTTCACATGTGAAGATACCACGGTTGTCATGGGTACTTCAGTCTCAGCCAATAGGAAACAGCATCACAGCATCTCGCCATCGGTGTGTATATAATAAACGGAATATCACATGCCCCCTTGTGGATAGGGCTCACTCGTGAGATATCGAGTGGAACACTCAAAGATAAAATTCGTATCCACAAGCGGGCATATAATATCCCCTATATTTAATTCTTATCAGGGCTCCAATTGATAGGAGGTGCTAAGGCGTCTGAATGGGCTACCTTGATATGAACAACTAAAGGTCTCTCTCTTATATACAAACATTTAATTCCTTCTAACTGAATTCATAGCTAATTTCGGAAGATGGACTCTATCTCTTCCAGTGATCTTTTTTTTGTCTCAGGGACGAAAATAATGACAAAGATATACGCAAAGAAGCATAGTCCTGCGTAAAACCACATAACGCCTTGATTACTCAGCGCTCCTGCGAGTGTAGAATACGTCTCTGTGACTAAGAACAGCGTTACCCAGCAGGCAACGGTGGAGATACCAGTTCCCAGTCCTCGTGCTCTGAGAGGGATTATCTCGGCCATAACTATCCAGGGGACTGGACCCCAAGACATGGAATAGAAAAAACAATATGAAACTGAAGATAATATAGAAAGCCAGGTAATGGAAGAAAAAGTTTGGTACAATTCAAAGTAAACTCCTAATCCAATAAGAGATGCCGCCATCCCTAATGCTCCGCTATACAATGGGATGCGTCTACCTATTTTGTCCAAGGTTAACAAAGTTATCATGTTCCCAATGAGCTGAACTCCAGTCAGAGGTAACGAAGCGAGTTTTGGCTCCTTTATTCCCGCTTTGGAGAAAATATCAGCGGCGTTAAACAGCACCGCATTTATTCCGTCAAGCTGCTGGAAGGAGAGCAGACCCACGCCAATCAACACAGGCTTTACCACCGGAGCGGTGATGAATTCTTTCCATGACATTCGTTGGTCTCGTTGTTGTTCTGAAATATAAACACGGAATCGATCAGGTCAAGTTGTAGTCAGGAGAAACCAATTACCATGATCGACAAAGTTACTTCAGTCCTGTTCATTCCTTCTATTATCAATGCTGCGTTCTGATTGGTTGAGCTACTACTAGGCTATATGTTATAGCCCACTAGTAGCGAAAAGCGCGGGCTTTTTGGCGGCAAAAAAGGATTAAAGTGTAGCTTTAACTAGCTAAAATTTTTTAATTCTCGATATTCAATAGCACATTCGGCCTTGGGCCTCGTGGGCTATTGACTCAGAGACCATTCAGGCTAGAGGAATAATTGTTAAAAATATTGAAAATATAAAGCCCCTTCTCCTCTGTGTAGGAAATGGTGGTCCCCACGACGAAAGTCACTTCCCACTCGATGACAAGTGGAGTAAGCTTAATCTGCTTCAGGAAGGTACGGACCGGCAGTCCTTGAACATTTTATTTCCAACACTCTAATTAATCTTCTAAGGATATATGTTTACCCATTGCGTTACCTAGAGTCTCCTCCGTCTCGCGACATTCCTCTTCGATTTCCAAATGACTACCGCGTAACCATAGTAACGACTTCAAAGCATCACTTTTTCGGTTTTTATCTAAAAACCATCGCGGGCTCTCTGGCATCCATAGCATGAGGAGTAACACTAGAGCTGGGGGGAAGGAACCAATTATGGAAAGCCAATCCCAATAAAACAGAAACCCTGCGATATAAGCCAGAAACTGGCCTGATGTGACTGCCAAAATGTTTATAGAGCCAAGCCTTCCGCGGAGATGCGGTGGGGCTATTTCAGTGATGTACACCTACAACAGAATGAACATTGGAAGTTAGGATCTTCATTTTGGGAGATCTGCGGAAAGTGATCCCCAGGGATTCAGTTCATGGATCTGTTACGATTCCTGAGTAGTACGCAGTTAACCAATCAATTCCTTGCCCGTGTTGCTTACTTTGTAGCCTCCCAAGCACACGTTCTAATTAGGGATTCGTCACACGTTCTTGCCCGTGACGAAGCAAAAGAACGCCTGCGTGGGAGGCTACTCAGTTTGGCCTTCGGTACAACCTATGGGTAATGGGAACGATATTGATAGGAACTATCATCCGAAACTTTCAGCTGATAAACTGCCGAGTATCGGTCTCCACTCGACAGACACTTTTGCCGGTCAGTTGTCGGTCGCATGTCGGTCGAGTACTGCTTGAGTACCCTAGGTGTCGGTTAACTCTGTCTATAGGATATCTCATAAGCGATCCAAACTCACCGCAACCGCCAATGTTTCAATGCCACACCCAAGGCCAGTGATGATTCTCCCGGAGTACAGCATGAGATGGTTCTTAGCGCAAATCAATAAAAACCACCCAATTTCAAAAGGTATAGCACCGACGATTATGGTGACTTTACGACCCAAACCGTCCACCATCGGTCCAGCAATTATGCATCCAAATAGGGCACCAACAGCAAGAGACGACTGAAAAGTATTATTTCAGGAATTAGCGGAAATAAAAGCGTACAGGACCTTCATGCAATTTCCCGCTTTTTGTAGCCTGCCTGGCAGGCGCCGGTTAGTTCTATGGTTAGTTTTAGGTTTTATAGAGCGCTCGTGCACGCGCACGCGCACGCGTCTCCTCGAACCTTAACGAAACCTACGCTTACTGCGCAGGCGATTTTTGCGGCATTTAGTGTTTGTAACTTATCGACAATCCAAACATAAATTCTGCGCCATTTAAAATTAATGATTGAGGGCCAAAGATTTAAAGACAATTTAGAGACTCGGCAGAAAATCATTGAGGTACTAAAATTTTACCTTTCCCCTCCCCACCGAGGGAAAGGGGGAAATTTGCTTTTGTTTAGGAGTTATTACAGCCGCCCCCTCCCTTACCTGTGCTCAGGCTAGTCTTCTTAGGCCCGGTTCAGACGTCGAACTTTACATGTGCGGAACCTAATCTGAGGCGGATCTAGGGGAGGGGCCCGGGGGACCCACCCCCCCCCTTATTTTTAGAACCAACAAAAATTTTTTTGAGGCCGACTTTCTTAATCCCCCCCCCCCCTGTAAAGGTCTGGATCCGGCACTGCTAATTATTAGGTTCGATACAAGTAAAGTTCGACGTATGTATCAATAAGGAACGACTGGTTTTGTATCGCTGGCTTTTCAGTGTCACGCCATTCAAATCAAAACGGTTCAGTAGATAAAGTCCAGAATCGGGGAAATGAAAGGAGGTAAATATGCAAATACCCTCGCCAAATTTCAGGTCAGAGAAATATTTCGTATACGAGATATCCGAAGAAATGTTTTACCCAGATTTATAGAGATTTGTATGGAGACGCCATGCTGGTGCCCATCCGGACGGGCACCAACATGGCGGACGGAAACCAACAGAAAAATTTTTTTACCAAGTTTTGCTACAAAAGCGTGAATTTATTCTTCGAGGAACTCTTAAACATTAAAGTAGTACTTTTTTCTAATACATGAACTGTTTTAGATAGCAAAATTCCCTGAAATAAGTCATTTTTTTAACGTACACACAGCTCTCTTACTCTTGGCCTTCATGTAAATGCCACGTCACGCAAAACCTTAGAAATTCAAGCGTACTCTATCACAAAACCAACAACCCTTTTGAAAAGAAAATTTGTCTAAACATTAGTTTTCACCTGCTCTGATACATCGTGAAAGTAAATCTCGGTAGGATCGATAGTTTTGTAGTTTGAGTTTTAGTGACGTCAAGTGAAAACCAACAATTTGGGTCTACTCTGGCGTTCTATTCGACTGAGCTTGTCGAATAGAACGGCAAAAGATCGACTTCGATTCATACGTCGAACTTCACATGTGCCGAACCTAATGCATAAATTACGTTAACGTAATTTTTAACATAACGGCGCTTCTGATTGGCTATTAAGTGGGTTTTCGCACCTATACGGACAGAACTCATAGAAGCGTTACGACGGTTACCAGCATTCACGTCGTAGATTTTTAGACTGAAACTGGACACGCTTAAAATGGTCTTCTAAAAAGTTGCTTTTCTTTATACCCATGAAGAAATCGAAATGTATTTTAAAATTTATGGCGTTACTTTATTTTGTCCAAATCTCATCTGCTGACTCCTTGCCATAACAACAAGAACTTTATTGACTTTATCTTAGACATGAAGATTTCAGTACCAAAACAGTCAATACAATGACAAATGAAACAAAGTAAAATAAACGTTAAGTAAGAAAGAAAGGAACAACAACTATATATTGAATATGATCATAAAGGAAAAATTGCTTGGCTATGTACGGCTTCTACGCTACTCGTATGGTAAGAAAGTTTAATTAGAGTTCGGATTTATAACAATTTAGAATATTTTCAATATAAGAGGCACTAAGATTTATGATGTTTTCATCGCACATGGACATGATATATAAAAATAGTGCCTTGCAAGACTTATTCGTAAACATAACAGAACACAAATCACATAAAAATAAAAAATTCCCAGGCTTAGCTTGGTGAATTTTACTTTTTTCTGTTTATTTCCCTATTTTAAGCAGTAAGGATGATATCCTGCGATATTTCTTTTCGCCACGAATTAGGTTCGGCACAAGTAAAGTTGGACCTTCTTATCAACAGTTAGTCGGCTACACAGCCGTTTTTAGTGTCGTCACGCAACGCTCCTCCGCTGACGACACTAAAAACGGCTGTGTAGTAGATTTTAAAATCAACAGTCGAACTTTTGAGTTCGACCCAAACTATTTTGATAGGTATTAGGTTCGACACGTGTCAATTTCGACGTTTGAACCGGGCCTTAAACGTACTTTAAACTTTTAAACGTAGTATTTCCAAGGGCTCTCCTGAGGCTAATCATAGCCTGTACAGAAAAGTTGTTTTCTTTTTCTGTTGATATTTAGCGTTCACAGACCTCAGTATTTTGGGACGCCTTCGATATAATCTATTACCTTTTTACAACCTGCGTGACCTTTCAAGTGAAAGCTCTTTTTGACTCGTACCTTTTTTCGTACTATCTGTCTGTTACAACAGAATCGGTTACTCATGAAATGAGAACTCACCGATTTCCGTATAAAATTAGACTTCGCTTACTCTTTTAAAGTAAAATGTCTATAAAGAAATTGGTAACTTACTGAAAACCACGATTCTTGCGAGCGGCTTAAACGAATGGACAAGTTAGATGCTGACTTTAAGTCGTACGACGCTGGAGATGAGTAACCAATACAATAACCAAAACTAAGAGTTCCCAGCACGGAAACACAAGTTGCCAACACTGCTCCTTTAGAGCTGCTTTTCGCTCTAGAAAGCAGCATGTTTCTTTCATCGCACAAGGGATTCTCGCCGACGCTTTCGGTATCCATGTAAAACGGTGCAATTAGCAGATACGACTGGCGATTTTGGGATCAATATTTCTCCGACCTCTTTTACAGAACGAGTGCCATTGTAAGATAAAAACACCATGAACGTCAACAATACGTATTCCTTTTCGAAACTGAACTTGTGAATCGCCGAATGAATAAAGTCTAATTAAATTGCAATATTATGCCTTCAATTAGAACAACCTGCTGCTTACGTCACGTCCTGTTGGTCACGCTTTGTTAATCCTGTGTGACATACTGCTTGAAAAGAAAGCAAACACTGCCATACCGTGTAACCAAATAGCAACAGGCTTAAGTAATGGAAACTGTGTAACCTATAGGTAACGCATCTATAGTGTTCCTTTTCTGACCTGATCATCAATTATTGAATGACTTTGTTACTCTGCGGTGCTTTCGGCGAAGCGGTGGCAACAAAACGCTCATTTCCGGTTCCGGTCATTCGTCAGTCACAGGGTTTTTAGGAGTCGTGCTACAAACCAAGTGACTCTTTTTTCGCTCATACTGGCTGTTATCCCGCTCAGACTTGTCGTAGTTTAGCCCAGGCGTAATTCATCGATCGTCACGAAGATTAAAATAATAATAGTAACAACTCTACAATAACAATAACAATAATAATGAGGTAGGGAAAAAATGAAATGAAATGAAATAAAATATAGTTTTAGGGTGAAGTTAGCGGTGTACAAACGAAGTCAGTGGGTACACTCTACAATTTGCATTATGTTTAGACATTTTAATTAATGTCTCAATCTGAACAGTGAAACGTTGTCATCCCATCAAGGGCTTCTGTTGGGCTTTTGGCAAGGGGTATTGTTGTCACGTAGCCTGTTCCAGGCTCCGAGATAGTTGGGCCCGCTGAATTGAGAGAGGTTCCTTTTCCTCTTTTTCGTCTCGCCAACTTTTCGCGTGCCTTTTACATTCGCGTCTTCCCCACTTTCTGAGAGACTGGAATAGGCTAGTCTTCACGTAGGTAACGTTCCTCCCGGAGTTAAAATTGCCATTTCAAAATATTTAAGTGTGTTTATTTTGATTAAAGCCTCATAAATAACTCGCTGATGTGGAGGTGGCTAATCGCGGTTCGGTAAATATATCCACCCGGCTAACCACCGACACGGAGCAGTGACTGAGCACGAACGGCCATCACGTTTCTTTCCGAAAAATAAACGTTTTGAAGGTATTTGTTAAGCACTTGAGAAGAAATTTCTTTAAAAGGATTTGCGAATTCTTTCTATAACTGAAATCATTCTGTAAAAAAGCACATTTAGTGACGTTTTAAGCTTATTTATGGAGTTAATTTGCATTTGTAAACGACAAACTCTTTCACGGCACAACACTCCATCACAGTCACACCACTTTTAGAGTAACAACACTCAGGGTCTAAACACTAGTCACGGTCACAACACTTGACACAGTGACAACACTAATCAGTGTCGGGGGGTGGGGGTTCATCGCTCAATTTTGGTTAAACAGACAAAGCTTTACCTGTAATGAAAAACTGCCAAACCGAATTTCGTTGCCTTCTTCCTGTTGTCGGGAACAGCTTCTTCGTTTTTTGTGAAATTTCTTCGCAGTTTATTTTATATACGGTAGCAAGCCGGGAAGCCATTTGTCCGTCGCGAGTTTGGGGTCGCTCGGACTGCCCAAAAGCACTGGATATCCCAAGTTTGAGTAGCCAATCAGAGCGCGCGAAAAACACTTTCCTGACGGTTTCCTGATATTTCGAACGACCTCAAAGGAGAACATCGTGGCGTGCAAATTTTTTATTACTAAAAGATACGACGAGGAAATAAGCTTTTGTTTCGAAAGTGTCAGACCACTTGGCAAATGCCGGACAAATACCAGTAAAGGGGTAAAATTGAACTCGAGTAACCAATAACGTTGTGAAAAATAAATAACATCGTCGCCTTTTTTATCTCTAAAAGTTCTTTGGGGAAGCAAGATACAATACGAAGGTGAATGCACCGCTGCATTTTTTTGGCGCACAATCATTAACTAGAACGGCAAACTAACTACAAACCTTTTGAAAGCAGATGGAATGATTTTTGCAACAACGAAATCAATGTAAAAGTGATGCCCGTCCCGTTAAAAAAGTTTAAGATGTTTACAATTAACGCATTGATATCTAAAATTGCATGGTTAACGCGAGAGTACCACCGTTTTTTTGTCATACCTTTCTTACCAAGGCCAACCTAGAATTACAGCATTCATTGTTTTTTTAGAAAAAAGAAATGATTAACTAAAAGTGGAAAGTAATAAAACAAAAAGAAACATTCAGGCCCAAATTTTGTCCTTAATTAGTTATGCAGCATTGATCATTCCGTGATATTAAAGACAGTAGAGTATACTTCTCCATATAGGGTCCAATCAGTCGCGAAGTATTCGTGTATATCTGTGTGTGTGGATATGATCTCCCAGGCTGTCTTGTATGTAGGTAAAATACAAAAATTATCATTTTCTATCTCTTAACATTAATGTGTATTGACGTTTAAACTGACGCTTCACTTTTACAAGTAGTCGGCTCAGCATACGTGCCTCGTTGCAAGTGGATGTATTGTATAAACAAGAATACGTTTTAAACTTCCGCTCACTTCAGGTTAAGAAGTTTCCTCTTCCAGCCGGGGATCCCTATTTTTTGTGGATTTCCGGCTGGTTGATATTTCTCATTAAGCATTAAGGGTGGATTTACTTGCAACATACAAGTATTTCTGTCGCATCTGCCCACTGGAATTTTTTGTTTTTATTTTTAGGCTTAAAAACAATAAAAAATTCCAGCAGGCAAAAGCGACAGCTATACGCGTTGCAAATGAATCCATGCTAAATGTTAGAGCTAGTCACCGTCTGGTAGTGCTGTTACAAATAGACCTCATTCCCGATGCCGGCCGCCATCTTTAGAAAGCGCTTAAGGACTGAGGGATAAAAGTGATGCCACGTAGGCAAACAAGTGAGAAATTTTTCCAATACAAGAAATCGCAGCCGAGTTTGTTATTCGTGACAACAAAAAAAGAAAAACTTTTTATAGATATTAAAGACAATAATGGAAAATTATGGGTGGAAGTGACCATTGTTACTTTTTTTAATCAGTAGCGACCGTACATGTGTAGATGTCCTCACGTACAGCAAGCAATAATGACGTTAATTTTGTCGAAACTCAGACCATGCATTTTGCACGACTATTAAATCGTCGTTTCGTTTTGTGGGAATAAACAAGGTGGACCGCGATTTCTTGCTTTGGCCAATTTTATCTTTTGTTTGCCACCAAGCTTAAATGACTGTCTGCATGTCGGACCTTCATTAAATCCTCTTCTACTGGACATTTTGCTGAGATTTAGAGTTCATGAAGTTGCTGTAACTGCTGATGTTGAGAAAGCATTTTTGAATATTGAGATTGATCCAGAAACAGAGACTTTTTTACGATTTCTATGGGTAGATGATGTCGATAAAGAATCACCTGAGATTAAGTTACTTCGCTTTACAAGAGTTGTATTTGGAGTGAATGCTAGCCCTTCATTCTCAATGCTACTATCAGACACCATGTTAATACATGTATGCTGAATGACAATGCACTTGCACTTGAGCTTTTGAAGTCTTTGTATGTAGATGACTTCATTTCTGGGGCCAAGGATGTGAACAATGCCTTTTCTTTGTCGAAGGAGATAAAACTCTGTCTCAAATCAGGAGGGTTCAAATGAGGAAGTGGAACAGGAACTCAACAAGTCTTTTGCAATCACTGAAACAAGATTCAGCCTTCAGTGACCACGTGACATTGCTTTTATCCCATCAACCCTAAAGCGCGTGCAAAGATGGCGGGCATCGTGAATAAGGTCTATTGGGCAAAATAACTGCGAATGTTTTCATGTACTATGATTATTTCGTTAATCTGTATCGCAATTCGCCACAAAGCGGAACTTGCGTTGGACCATGCCGTTTGACAAGACAGTGCCGGTTCTGTGAGTGTGAGGAAATTTTATCTAGATGAGCTGAAATGAATTCTTTTATAAAATTCTCACTCTTCTCGAAATAAAATGGCAGCTATCATTCCTTAAAAACAATTCACGGAAACGGTTTTGTCCTGGCAAAAGGTGGCAAAACATCAGGCTCTTGAGTGAACGTTTTGCTGTAATGTGGTTAAAGCCATTGTGTACGTCACCGATGTGACTATAAGTATTTTCAATCTATGGTTAGTGGAAAACAATACATCAATTCCTCCCACAAAAACGCACATATGTTCAGTAAAGCGAGACTAAACTTAACTATAAGTCTTTTAACTCAATATTCAGGACTTATTATGGTTTTTGTGGCACCAAAACTCTTTAGCAGTCACTTACAACTTCCTTAGTCTTTACTCTCACCGAAGCATTTTACACGTCTATTCTAGCGTAAGGAAGTCCAAACATTTTGTGCATAACGAGGAAGAATTTCATCTTGAATGAAATCTTCTTCTTGTCTTGGTTTAACTTACAAGTTTTACTTTTGATTAATCTTAACAGATTATTCTTCGCCGCTGCTTACGTTTGGCCGTGAGGGCGAAAATCTGTCCATGTGCACAAGTATGGCTACGTTCTACTCGTATTTGTTAGTGTTCCACTGCTTGAGTTTAGTTCAAGGTCAGTTACTGATGGAAATTAACAGGGGTCCGTCGTTAGGGTTCGCCGACTTCTTCAGGCTACCCAGAAATACCACCGCGTGCCTCGGAGACATTTCCTCGAATTCGTGCTTCAAATATCGTGCTTCTCCGGGGCGTATCCGCAGAATTCCTTGTTTGTGTTCATGTTCTACGTCTCCGTTCGAAGTATCCCGGTTAATGTTTTTCGAACCGAGCAATTCTTGCCTGGAGGTCAGCTTGGCTCGTCGCAGATCAGGTAATATAACTTGCTTAAGGTATCGGTCTCAAAGTGATACAACTACAACTATCCTTGGTGTTTTGTAATCATATAATGTCAAGAAAGAGATCATTTTCAACTTAACTGCGTTCTTTGTGAAATGGAGCAATAATGCTGTTGTTGTTGGTGCTGGTGGTAGTGGTGGTATGGTAGTACATGGTGATCAAGTCTCGGCCGAGGTTTTTATTAGAAATAAGGACGAACGTTTCCCCTGACATTTCAAGTAGATGAATGTTACCAGGTTCAAGGTACTTGCACATTACTGAATTTTGCCTTTTGATTTGACAATAGAATAGAGTATTACTCTAACGTGAGATCAGGCTCTATTTTCATTTCGCTTTGAAAATAACACTCCGGCGGGCAAGGCGAAACGAAAAGAGAGCCTGATATAAACCTTCTACGAAACGTCTTCGGCCCACTTTTTTGATTAATTGACATTTGCCGAATCAGCCAACAAAAATTACTTCCGTTGCTTGTTTTTTTAGTATACGTGGGAAAAATGCAGACTCGCTGACTTAAAAAATGGCTTTTGGTTTTTAATTTTTCAACTAAAAATAACTGACGGTCAGCACAATCACATTTAACTTCTTGCGAGATTAAAGGAGAACTCAAAGGTTATTTCTCTTGGCGGAGAAGGTAAAAAGGTTTCGAAAAGACGGCGACACGATGTTCTAGTTTTAATATTCTGGCTAGGTGCGCTCGAATTTAAAATACTGAAATATCTATGTACTAACAATTAATGAGGGCCGCACCAGTGCCTAAATTTGTCCGATCGCTTGCTTGTGATTACCGTAATGATTCGATTTAGCGCCCTCCTTCCAATGAGCCGCACCCCCTTCGAATAAGCGCCCTCTTCAAATGTGGTTTGTTAATAAGCGCCCCCATTCTAATATTACATAAAAATCATTTAATAGCACACAAATGAACGGTAATGCCACATAACAAAAACAGTGGTTCTATCTCCTTGTGAGTGCATAAATTCTTCAAACGAATGATTTCTTCTTCAAATTTTTTTGGCGATTGCTCGGATGGTCGTTTTGGCGAGGAAGGATCCAGGGACAACAAGTCCGTTTTCCAGTCCCCTTGATCCATTCACCTTGACTTGCACTTTGTTCTCACTGCGGGCTTTTTGAAGAAAGGTGAATGTAAGGAAGGAAAGTTTCATCGGCACATGCTCAACAAGTTTCAGGTCCCTTACGTTGAACATTTGGTTGTTTCTCAAAATAGAAATAAGCGCCCTGTCCCGAATAAGCGTCCTCCTTTGAGGCACCAAGAGTAAATAAGCGCCCTGGGCGCTAAATCGAATCATTACGGTAAGTCTATTTTTTTACTTGTCACGCGCTTAAAACATGGGTTCGAGTTATTGAGGGTAAAATTATATAGAAATGATCTGAAAAGAAACAAAAATTAGTATTACTTAGCATGAGGTTCGAGTCAGTAGCGCCGGTTCGAGTTATGGGAGTACGATCGACTGCGTATCCTTTTTAAACGATCTTTCTCTTATTGTGCGTTTTAGAATATTCCGTATATTCCGTGTTTTGTTTTAGAATATTCTGTAAATTCAGTCTTTTAGTATATTCTGTATTAAGAATATTGCATGTATTCCGCCATTCCCTTCGGCCAGTCCGCCATTCCACCATTCTGCCCAATAGGATAACCCGCGTACACTTGCAATTAGCGAATTTACTAGAGAAACAGACGTCTCACAAATATATTTTTTTATAAATCCAGGTAAGTATTATCTGCCACTTTGGAAAAACGATACGACACTTTTAAAACTGCATGCTCAACTGACCTATAAATAAAACGAACAACAATATTTCAAACACACTTTGTAGTTCTCCTTATTTGTGTTGTTGTTTTACTGCAGGTCTGAAAACTTGGCTCGCTAAATTTATTAATTAGCAATTAACAAACAGCAAACAGCCTACGAGCAAGGACCGCTCATATTCGAGGGCGGAGTTTATTTGAAAGTGGGACGAGACAAAGAACTGTTTTAACTACGGCATTATTTTTTTTCCCGTTTTTCTATTAATCAACATAATCAGGAGCCACGACATAACTAACGTACGTGTGTATATTGATTTTGATTATATCAGGGCCGCGGCGCTTATTCGGGGGCGGCGCTCATTCACTCTTTTTCTTCCAAAAGCGGTGCTTATTGGAGGAAGGCGTGTAATCGGGGACATTGCTTAATCGGGTAAATACAGTAGGCCTTCTACTGTATCTGTACTGTGTGTCATTGAATCTGTACTGTACTGTCATTGAGTTTGTCGATTCTTTCATACCTTCGCGTCGCATCAGCGATTCATTCGTTACTAAAATATGGAACTGGGAACGGGAAACGGGAAACGGGAAAAGGGAGATGTGAATCGGGGGACAGGAAATGTGAAACGAGCACAGGGAATGGGGTAATGAAAATAGGAGCCTAAAGATTTTTGAATTTTTGACAACATTGTCTCGCACCCACTGTTCTTTCAACGCAGGGTGTGATTTACTTTTCACCGACGAGACGGCACACTTCTCCATATCTTCTATTTCTCCAATCGGTGTTACTCAAAAGGCCATCAACGTCCCTGCTAACAACACATGTAGCTTTTACTTTGGGGAGAAACTCCATGCACAATACATTGGTTGCGACGGAGACTGGAGGGAGATCCCATCAAGCAGTGTAAATGAGAGTTTAGAGGTCACTCCTGGTTGGAACACGAGCCAGCTGATACTGCGGGTTGGTATATTTAAAACGTGGATGACAATTGAGTTCCTCGCATAGCCCTCGTGGAGAGAGGTGTAGAAATTTGTAGAAGTTTGCCTCGTGCGCGTCAATTGTGTTTGGATTACACCTTTTCACTATATTTCTATCGGTTTGGTTGGTATCCGCCGTTGCTTAGCAACAAAATTGCGACCAAACAAACCTAACCTGGTTGCTTTTGCGGCCGTTTTAGCGGTTAAAATTGCTTTCGACTGTGAATTTCGAAAGTACAAGTACTTTTAAGAAAAAAAAATTATAATAAATCGTTTTGAACCACTAGCTTCAAAACAGGGGCCAAAACCAAGGTATTGAGAGAACAGGGATCCCTGGTTCGAAACCTGGAGGGGTCGTTGATTGATTGCTTTTTCTACGATCAATTTTCAAACCCACTAAAAGGTGGTTGTATATAAGGAACAAGCAGCCTAACAGGTTTCCAGTACAAACTAGCAAGTCAAATGTCCCATTTCTTTTTCATTTTAGACGAAAGGCAACGTTTCATCTTTCCTTAACGATAACTTTGGTCGAATCTTTAGAGTCGCACTGCAATACGACAACCCTGTTACTAACCCTTTTTACTCTTATATCTTTTATTTTTTGGGTCCGCAGTAATTGGCTTTAGCTGTTGCGGTGTCCCTGTCCAAATATTTAAGTTATTATTAGTGTATTGTTACGTGTTTATTACTAGTGTTTGCATATCTTCAAATTTTTGTTGTTGTTGTTTATTTGTTTGTTTGTTTTTTTTGTTTTCTTGAGGGAAAAGCTAATAAAATAAAAATAAAAAAATTAATACGACTGAAGGGAGGCTACATTTTTATATCAAACGGTTTGATTGCTCAATTTAGAAAGACTAGAACACTTTAATAGGAGCAAATTTCAATGCTAAAAAAAGACGTAGTTGTTTAATAAAATGGAAAATCCACAGAAAACAACCCACTATTTTAATTTGCTGTACAATGATAGAAAATATTCTGTTGTTTTACCTTACTAGACGAGAGATAACGCTTCCTCTTTTCTTCGCAAGAACCAGGGTCGGATCTTTAGAGTCGCAGTGCAATGTCGCCATCAACGTAAAACCGCTGTCGCCAAAAGCACCTGTGTTATGTTCAAGGTTCCTGGAACAATATATTGTAAGACATTCAAACAAAATAATGCTGTTGTTGTTGTTGTTGTTGTTTTTTGACTGAGTTTCAATAAGCTGAAAAGACCGGAGAAGACATTTAAAATCGGAATGAAAATAAGGAATGAAGAAAAAAAAGACTTCCTCAAAAAGAAAAAGTTAAGAAAAAAATAATAATAATTAAAAAAAAGAAGACAAGAAAAGATAAAAGGAAAAAATAATGAAAATGATAATGATAATAATGATAATGGTAATGATTCCTTCCTATAAAAAAGAATGCTATTTCAAGATAGACGACGGGGGTTTTGTATTTGAGCTTCATTTTCATTTTAAACTTCACAACAAGTAATTGGACCACGATCTTTCCAATCATACTTAACTGAATCGTGAGCTTTCCTTCTACTCGACAACTAAACATTATATAAAGTAACAAGAATATAACTGCCAATTTCCTAAACAACTTGACTTGACTTTCTTAGCTTGCGATGGCTTTTCATTTTCACCACTAAGTTTCAGCAAAATGAAAGCAGTCGGTCTTTTAAACTTAACTATCTAATATCCTCATTTTTAGGCCCAATTCCCCAACAGAATTCGTCAAAGCAATCTGCAACGTTACCACCTCCAACTTTGGAAATAACCAGCACCACAGGATTCCCACCTCGTCCAACCACTCAGGCAGAAAAGGTAACAACATGCACACAAGCTGTAGTAACAACTGAGGTTTGGAATGAATTATTGGTGTCATTCTTCTCGTGTAAGCTATTCCGAATTCCGATAAAATATTGGAATTTTTTGCAATGAAATTCAGAATTCTGAGGTTTAGAATCTGGAATTCAGCTCACGGAATCCGGAATCCTGCTAAGCACAGAAATCCAGAATCGCAGTTTCAGTGACAAAGAATCCGGAATCCTGTACCTGGAATCCAATCCAAGACTATCTTGGAAAATCTTACATGAGGCAATAGGCCATTTCCGAGTTCACCCGGGCCTCTGTTTCAAAACGAGGGTAGCTGCTCAGCGTTTGTTATCGAAATCACTTTTCATTCTCATGCAAATAAAACTCTTTTTCACAAGAAAAGGTTGTGCACCTAGTCTCATTTTGAAAGTGAGGGTTTTTGGAACTCGGAAGTGGCCTATTCGATACTCCCTCAAATATTTCGGAAATGTTTTCCAAAAGTTCGTGATAAATTTCTTGTTCCTTTTTGCGGCGAAGTAAGAACTGTTTTCAACTGTGTCGTTTTGAGAGTTTTCACATCTCTAAGAGAAGACGAGAGTACACTGCATGGTTGGGTGCTAAGGAATTAATATACAAACGTAATCGACTGGTTAATTGAGTGATTAAGTTATAATTAAATAATTAATTTATTTGGACTTTTTCCTCTACAACTGGTTTAATTATTTTTTGTCTCTTATCAGGAACCCACATCTCGGATAAAAGGTAGTACACAGCAAGATCAGCTAGTAATCTTTTCATCTTATCGGCTTTCAGTCTTTTAGCTTTTTATATTAGTCTTTCAAAACGTTAGCTTGTTAGTCACTCAGTCTGTCAGCCTGTCGGACGATCAACCTGTCAGCCTGCCAGATTGTCTTTCTGTCTGCCTCTTAGTCTGTCAACCTGTAATAGCTTGTCAGTTTACCAAACTGTCAGGCAGTCAGCCTCCGTTTTATCCTGACAATCTGTCAGCTTTTCAGCCTGTCAGTTTGTCAACCAATCAGCTTTGTTAGTCTGTCAGCCTGTCGGCTTTCAAGCCTGTCAGCCTGTTAGATTGTTCGCAAGTCAGCCTGTCTTCCTGTCAGCCTCTTAGTCTGTCAGCCTGTAATAACTTGTCAGACTGTCAGGCAGTCAGCCTCCGTTTTATTCTGACAGTCTGTTACCTTGTTAGCCCGTCACAGTCTGTCAACCAGTCAGCTTTGTCGGGCTACCAACTTGTCGGTCTGTCAGCTCCTCAATCTGTTGAAGGGCCAGCACTTGAAACGTTAGTTGTTCACGGGCCTTATCAACTCAGTTGATATAATCAATTTTTATGTCAGCTTGTGATGCTGTCAACCTGTCACCTTGACAGCTTGTCAGTCTCTTGGCTTCTCACAAAGCAAAACAGTAGGCCAGTCTGCCTGTCTGCTTGTCAGTTGGTCAGCCAGTCGGCCTATCAGCTTGTCGAATTATGGTAGTCTGTGGATAACCTGTCAGTCTGTCAGCCAGTGGGCCAGATTGTCAGTCTATCAAACTGTTAGCCTGCTAGTTTGTTAACTTGTTAATCTTTCAAACTAGCAGTCTGTCAGTCTTTTAGTTTGACAGCTTGTCAACTCTTTCTAGCTTGACTGATCCCGAAGTCAGTTGTTCAAAAAGCTGCTAACTTCAAAGCAAAGCCAAAGCGCCAACCTATCAGACGAAGTTCACTACCAAATGAGAACTCGAAACAAACAATGAATCATGGCTTTAACCATTTGTCAGAACTGGCCGCGGCCAAAGCGACACAGCTGTAAAGAGATTTCCACTATTAATCAGTACTATTCAGCCAGATCAGCTTATTACAACGTGGTATAAACGGAAATGATTGGTGGCTCGGCCAGTTCTGAATTTTCTGATCCGCAGAAGTAAAAAAGTGCCCCCCCAGGCGGTCCTTAAGGCCTTCGCTGAAATTGCTAACCTGTACATTCATGGAGAGTTTCGAAGAACAGGCAAGAAGTACATCATACTACAAGCCATCATTCTGGATCCCATTAGCGTCCATATATAGCGTCTTACAGCATCTGGGCATGACAACCATCAGCCTTGAATCGCCCTCACCATGGAGACGAAGAATAGCAACAACCTCACCACACACAGTTTTTAAGGCAACAGGACGAACACCTCTTTACCAGCTTAAAAAGGAAGCTAACGTAATGCACTGATGGGTCATTGGCTTAGCCTGAGTTTTACACCACCAGCAATCAATAACACGCAGTATTGTTAAATGTATTTACGAGCCTCACCGACATCTTGTAGCAGACGATCTGTTATCTCCAAGGAGAAAACAAATGTCTTCCAATCTGTCCTTGTTTCTAATGCTACTCCTCTTTCTTTTTACTTACAGAAAATTTTATTGCCGAAACTATGAGGCCAAACAGTAGTGCTTAATCTGCGACTGAGTTCAAATCCACTGCGGATTTTACCGAATGTCAGAGGTCTGCCAAGCAACTTCGCCACTACCTACAACAGCAAGGCGTACGCATTGCCTTCAAG
Source organism: Porites lobata (assembly GCA_942486035.1). NCBI lineage: Eukaryota > Metazoa > Cnidaria > Anthozoa > Scleractinia > Poritidae > Porites > Porites lobata. The sequence continues at coordinate 246,977 of CALNXK010000280.1, forward strand.
TCGAAGACAGCACTCAGCAAGACGTTTACCTATTAAGCAAGACGGCTTAGTTTACAAGTTTACATTTGGGTGAGGATGGAAGCCTTGGCAAGGTAGGGTCATTATGATTATGAGTTAGCAGAGCCTGGTTCCAGACTAAATATGATTGACACTCTACTCCACCTAGGCCTCTCCGGTTTCAGAACACGCCCAGCCATTCACTGGCTTATCACGACATGCGTGCTCGGTTGCATTCTCTATTATTTAGTTTTGGAATGTGCCGTGTTGCTCGCTCATTTATGACAAGAGATATCACTCCTCTCCGAGCTAGGAACTCATATTTTACATTTTAAGGAAGGTTGGAACATTTTATGTTGATAAAATGGAATGAATTAATTGTTTAATATGAACTTTCTCCCAGTACCTATGTCCCACGGCATTTCACACATTACAGGAATGGTTCTATCCCTACAAAAAAATGGTAATACAGCTAGCATCCAGGCGTACACTTTGCTCATGTTGTTTGAGCCATTGAGTCGTGTACGTCGCCTGATGCAATTATTTTTGTTCTACGGTTACTGGAAAACAATATCAAGACAATGCCATCCGTCTCTTCGCTCGTTTCGTCGGGGGTGGGGCGAAGAGACGGATGACATCTCAGACTACTCCAGTGCTGTGTTTTGCTTACGTTTCCGGTCGTACAAAATCAAAACGCGGTTGGTCATTACGAGTGTCAAAATGATCAGATTTCTTTCTATGTAATCCATTTGATCTTAGTGGAAGTCCAAACGAAGGCTGACTATATGCCTGCCGTACATGCGTAATAGCAACCTTGAGATTTAGCCTCCCACGCAGACGTTCTTAGGGGTTCGTCACGCGTTCTTGCCCCACAAACGTCTGCTGAACCGAAAGATAAATTCCTTTCCCATTGTTCCATCAGCCGGAGATCACATGCAGATTATCGGAGATCCAATCGGCGCTGTTTAAGTTAAAGTGTTGACAAGCCAAACACATACGTACAAGTTCTGTAGAGAGAGATACATGACCAAAGATTTTTGTTGCGGACGAGAATCTAGGATATAAGCTTTGGGTTTTTGTATATTTCTCTCTGTAAAGGCTGGATTAGATGTCGTTTGCTCGTAAAGTTGTTCTTTGGGTGATGCAACGGCGGGTACCCTTGTAAGACTGAATTAAAGGCAGAATTATTTTTCACACGTTATTGTTTTGTAGTAAAGCCGACTTCCGTTCAGCAAATTTAACCTCCGAGGTAATTTTTTCCAATGAGATATTGTGAGGGTAACCACTAGTACGAACGCTTGTGAGTTAACTGAGTAGTTTGTCCTAAAACTGTACGATCTTCACCTTTCATGAGACCTTTCTGATCTTTTCTGGATCTATAAAGTCAAGCGCGAAATTTCTCGAGGTCAAAAGTACACTTCCAGATCTGGAAGTCTGCTGTGATTGGTCTATGTTTTTTTCCGCTCAAGTCAGCAGACGTTCGTGGGGCAGGAACGCGTGACGAATCCCGAAGAACGTCTGCGTGGGAGACTACCTTGAGATTAGGATTGCGGGAAAAAAAAGTGAAACTGAATAAATAATATTTGAGTAAGAGATTAACGCATGCTATTTTTATCACGCTCGTCTCATTCTTGGGGAGAGTAGTGATGTGTGAAGGTCATTAGCAAAAGATCCACTTGACACACTATAGAACTCAGTAATGAACAAACTTGTCTGAAAGTAGAGGGTCTGATTTTTTATCTCTGTCGATTCCTTAAAAATATAATAACTTTTTTTTATAATAAATGTCTAATGTATGTGCTTCGTTTAATACTTAAAAGTGATGGTAAATCATGGGCCGCTTACAAAGTCTTTAAATATAATTTTTACATTGGTTCTGCGAAAAAAAAAATCATTGTTTTTAAACAAAAAAAAGAAAAGGGACATCTTATCCACCAATATGGCCTCGTTATTTTGTCACCTGTTTGCAAACGAGAAATCCAATCCAAGCTGTTTACATATGAAACGAGATCTTTTTATTGTGTGGATATAACAAGTCTCCAGTCTTGAAAGTAAACTACCAAAAAAACGTGACACACACTACGAATTCTGCCATTTTTTCTCTGTTTTGTACAAAGTAGCTCTTCAGTCTGGGTTACAGCGTGCGTGCTCAGTTTCATGTGTTTCAGTTCTATTGAGAATTAAGATAAAAAGAATGCACGTTATTTTCCCATACTAGAAGTAAGATACGATTCCATTCCGAACTGGGGACAAAAATTCGACTTTATGTTTTCGGATGCCTGAGGAACTTTTATTAACCTGGAAATTGTTCAAAATAAAGGACCTATCCGTTTTTCTATTTCACAGAACGGAGTTTGCTTTAGATCATGTCCTTTGACATTTTCTTCTATGAATGATGTTGATGTGAGTGAATTCATCTTCTTGTAATTTCTCTTGGTACCAAAATTGACAGCTCTCAAGTTCTCCTCACTGACCTACACCTCACTTTTAACAGTAATGTCTCTATCCCTACACAATGTAGTAAGACAGCACTGTATCAGATAAACTTTTTGTTGCTGCTGTTAAGGCCATTGAGTCATTTGCGTCAACTAGCTGACGCAAAGATTATTTGTGATCTACTCAGATACTGAAAAACAATATCAATATATGCCCTGGTTAAATTTTCCGGCAAAAGCGCCCATATATGTTTATTAAAGCGAGGAGGAAGTGAAATATAAACCCTTCGACTCAATATTCAGTTCCAATTACTAGCGAAACAGGTAGACTGTTTTTTCGCAGACGTACGAAACAGTTGCCTCTGCAGAGAAACGTATTTGAATTAAGCCCATGTGATCTATCCCTGACGCCTCAAATGAAAGCACACGTGATCGCATTCCTTCACATTCCTGAGAATTAAAGGATGGCGGGCTTTTCCACAAACAAACAAGGAAGGTCTTATATCCGTGGTAAACACTCTAATTTATGCCTTACGATTCGCATGAGATCATCGAAGGTATACACCTCATTTTCGTCCGTTGTGCTTAGTCCGCATCGATCTTCCGGAAAAGAAATATTATAGAACACTTTTAGCTGGATCATGTTGTATTAGTATAGGTAATAGCATGATTTGTAGTGATATTTAGCATAAATACAACGAGTGATATTTCAAAATTGTTATACGTAATTTCACGAGCCGTTAGGCGAGTGAAATTTGAGACAATTTTGAAATATCACGAGTGTTATTTATGCCAAATATCACGTACAAATCATGCTATTATTTGTTTATACTACTACCCGCAAGAGGTTTGTAATTTTCACATGTAGGTATTTCAAATTAAGCTGAAATACCACTGCTCTAAGCCAATCAAATTGCAGAAATTTTTCATGTAGTAGTATAACTAAACGAAAGCGGATAAGCGACGATAGACAGCCAAAGCGCGAGCAAAGAAATGCGAAGGAATGTTATCACGTGCGTTTGCAATTGGAGATAACATCTCTTTAGACACATGACCAAAAACGTTCACCTTTGTCGCTACCGACACAGTCTACCTGTTTCGGTAGTATGGTTTCTGCGGCTCCACGAATCTTCACCAGGAATTCGTAGCTCGCGTGGAAGCATTCATTCTAGCGAGAGGGAGTCTTAACATTTTGTGAAAATCACCACATTCGAAGAGTTTTTTTTATTGATCTGACTGTGTTATCTCTCCTGTCTGGATTTATCTGACGAATTGTACTTTCAGAAGCGCTATTGACAGATTTATCTTACAGGCTGTTGGCCTTTGGTAACAGTTAGAATTCTCTTAAACTATCATGGCTACGTTTGTCCCCTATTTGATTGCACTCTACTCCTTGAGTTCAGTCCATGCTCAGTTACAGATGGCAATCGACAGGGTTGATCAGGCGTCCGCGGTAGAGGACGACCTTCTACTGCCCAGAAATACTGCTGAATGCCCTGTTGACGGAAATAATAATCTATCTCCTTCATGCAGTAAATACAACGCTCAGTTGCTCGGAGGTTGTTTTTGTAAATGTGGCAGACCCGCAGGGGAAAAGTACACTTTCTTTGAACCGACCAATTCTTGCTTGAAGGTCAGCTTGGCTCGTCAGAGATCAGGTAACTTAGTTTCATTTGGTGCGCTTACTTACATTACCTTTTAATTAATGTCTTCTCATTAATTTAAGTTACAAAGTTTGCAAAATATTAACTATCAGATTGTCCCAGGTGACAATCAAATGTCAAAAGGAAGATCGATTTAGCTAGTATTCAATTTGGTGTTGTTAATTAGCCAGAACGTATGTTTCGCGGAGTCAATTTCTAGAATCGTGAAATCCGTTAATTAATACAAAGGCTACGATATATATTTCCTTTTGAGTTAACTTGCTATTGTAGAAAATGATTGCGTGGGAATGGATTTTATTGATGGTAGAGCTATTATGTCAAAATTTGGCCCTTGGTCTGTTGCTATTGGTCTGCCAAGCATGCAGCAGTCAAGTGAAATTTAAAATATGTAGATCAAATTTAGCTTTAATTTTTCTCTCAAACGCATGACAATCTTCAGTCACCGAGTAGTGTTATTGAAATTCTCTAGGAGCTTCCTTGCCATTTTCTCCGCTGATTTGCTTAAATTACACCATAACATTCTTTACAAAATCCATTGATTGTTGTCACCTGTAGAAATTTTACAAACGAAAAAGTAAATTAAAATCCTTCTTTGATTACTTATTTGAAAGGTAATTTTTCATCAGGAAAAACGTATTATAGCAATATCTCAATTTTTCTTGAAATGATCAAGGAATACAAAGAACGACAAATTTTGCTTCCTATGTCCCTGTTAAACTCGTGTCACTATCCAAGGACTTTGTTGTTATACAGCTGTACACCAAGGATCGAGAAAAGCTATATCATAACTCTTTTCTCTCTGATCTAAAATATTTCAATATTTGACACTTTTAATTAAAATATGCATACTTTAAAAAGTATAACATATTACCTCGATTACTTTGAAAATTATATATAGACATTTTTTCATTTCACTTTTTAAAAGCCATTATGACGAAGAAAGTTGCGTGGGCAAGTTTTAGTACTCTTATAGGCTTACTAGGTTCGCGATTTTTAGTTCAATCAATTTAATTATTTTATTCTAATTGAGATGAAATCATATTGAAGCATTGACGCTGTACAGAAGCTACTCTTTGTAAGCCCTGTGTGGTGTACGAGCTTTTTGCTTTTAAAAGCAAGTTTGCATCTTTGTGCGCAATCTTCCTTCCTCATGTTGGTCTTTTCTAATTATACGTCAAGAAAGAGATCGTTTTTGTGTGGAGCAATCCGACAATAATGTTGATGATGATGATGACGATGCTGATGATTATGATTAGCCCTCTTACGTGAACAATGGCATGGTACCCTGCATCAAATAGAACATGAAATAAATTGTTTTCAGAGTTTACAAGAACTAATGTTATATTTGTAGCTCTGTATTTGCGAACAACCTTTTACCACTTTTTTTATAGTAATGGTTGGCAATAATGGTTATGATGTACGTGTCTGCTTTTTACGGCGAATATTGTATGGTATTGATGGATGAAATACTTTGTTGCCATAAATCTTGTTGTCATGAATATCTTAATGAAGGGGGAAATTTGTACACACGGTGATACTTGTGCCAGAAAAGCTCTTATTCTAAACTTTTATTCCCAAAACAAGTAATACGACGAATTGAATTCACGAATTGTTTACCGTTCGCCAATATTCCTTTTAGCTTGGAATGTGAGTATAAGAGCCAATCTGGTCGGTCGAAACCGGAAGTTGTAGCACTCGATGATGATAGTAGCAGTAGTTGAAGTAAAGTAGCACTGCCTGTTTATACAGTGAAAATGTCCGTGCAGTGGGAAACAAGCTACCTAGATAAATGATAATTCAGGTACTGTTTCTGACTAAACTGCTGACGGGCAAAAAATGTAAAAACAAAAGAAAAGGTACAACAATCACAATCTTATAATTTATGCTAGACGATCAATATTAGAGCAGTTTTATTTATAATTATACTCTCTCTTTTCCATTGCGAAAGGAGGGTAGCTGCTCAGCGTTTGCTATGGAAATCATTTTTCATTCTCATGCAAATAAAACTTTTTTTCACAAGAAAGGTTGTGCACCTAGCCTCATTTTGAAAGTGAGGGTTTTTGGAACTCTGAAGTGGCCTATTCGATACTCCCTCAAATATTTCGGAAATGTTTTCCAAACGTTCGTGATAAATTTCTTGTTCCTTTTTGCGGCGAAGTAAGCAAAGCAGTAAGCAGTAAGCAGTGGGAAAAAAGCTCCCTAGATAAATGATAATTCAGGTACTGTTTTTGACTAAACTGCTGACGAGCAAAAAAGGAAAAAACAAAACAAAAGGTAAAACAATCACAATCTTATAATTTATGCTAGACGATCAATATTAGAGCAGTTTTATTTACAATTATACTCTCTCTTTTCCATTGCGGAACATTTTTCCAGTGTAAGAGCTCACAGGATTGGTTGGGGAAAACAAAAATAAATAAATACATACATAAATAAAGTCAACTTTGATACCTTAGGTTAGCCCTAAACCACTGGCCAGGAGCTGATACATAAAAGGGTCCAATAAAATTAACCAGGGGCACCCAACGACTGTTTTCTGTAAAACATCTGTTCGGAGAAGCAATATTGCCTAGGACGTTCCATTACTTGAGGACACCTGAAAATTTCTCTGTCCATGACTTTTCCATTCATGTACAATTTTCGAAGCATATCTAATATATAAATTCCCTACGATTTCCTGAAGTTTTCGGATTGAAAAATGCTATGGATTACGTCAAAGTCCATCTAAAATTTTCGGGAAAATAATATTCGAGCCCTTGTAATTTCGAAAAGACTAAAGTTCCCCTAGGATGACAGAACAGATACAAATTTTATAGCGCCTCTTAGAATGCACTAAAAAAATCTAAAAAACTAAAAGTATACTCTGCATAGCCTAAAAAGTGTTTTCAATGCATTTAGGAGGAAGCTGTCGTTGGGTGATCCTGATTAAAGGTCTTTTTTAAGAGCAGCGATAAGTGTCCAGACACTTTGCCAGGTATAAATGTCTTTGCAAATAATTTATTTCATGCATTCGTTGGACTGTCTCATATATTTTTTTTTTCGTCACAGAATGTAATTTGCTTTTCATTGGCGAGAAAGCGGAAAGTGCCTTAACTTTTATTCCCTCAACCGGTGTTACTCCAAAGACCATCAACCTACCTATTAACAACTCATGTAGCTTTCACTTTGGGGAGACACTCTATGCATATTACATTGGTTGCGACGGAGCCTGGAGGGAGATCCCACCAAACAGTGTAAATGAGAGTTTAGAGGTCACTCCTGGTTGGAACAAAAACCAGCTTCAATTCAAGGTATTAGTATTGGTAGTCGCATGACACTGCAGCTTTTAGTTGGGATTAATGATATAATGCATTGGGACATCTTACTGTAGATGTGGAGAGTTTTCACATGACGTCACACCGACGCCATATTGGTGTAGTAAAGTAATAAACCAATGGCCTTGTTCTTTTTCCAAACCAATATTATGGGATTGAAAATGTTATTTTTATGTTAGAACTTTCCTTTTTTTGTATGAATTGGCATAGCTGCTGCTGACCACGTCAATGAAATCGCTCTATACAGTTGCAACGCCATACAACCAACTCCTTATCAACACCTTTCATTTATTTCCTGTGCAAACAATCGACAAATCATTTCATTGTTCCAAAGTATCGTTCAAGAACACGATAACCCTGTTACCATGATTGAAGGGAAGTTACATCTTTTATATGCAGCGGTTTGATTGCTCATTTTAGAAAGGCTAGTAGCCGAACACCTTAAAAGGAGCAAATTCCAATGCCAAAAAGGAAGTACACCTGTAGTTGTTTAATAAAATGGAAAATCCACAGAAAACCTTGCACTTTTTTCATTTGCTGTACAATTATAGAAAATATTCTATCGTTTTATCTTACTAGACGAGAGATACCGCTTCATCTTTTCTTCGCAAGAACCCGGGTCGGATCTTCAGAGTAGCAGTGCAATGTCGCCAACAACGTGAAAACCGTGACGTTGTCGCCAACAGCACCTGTGTTATGTTCAAGGTTGAAGGCAGAATACAGTGTAAGACCTTTAATGAATATTCATGAATATACATGTTATAAATATGGAAAAACAATTGAAAATTCATAGTAAACTGAATGGAAAGAAAAATAATCCCTTAAAGGGCAACAAAATGTCTCAAAAATGTCAGGTTGTTTAAAGATAAACTCATCTGCGAATTAATTTGATTCGGATCTACTTATGCCGATTATTTATATATTAATTAAGTCTTTAAAAATGCTGGCAAGATTACCTTGTTCCTGATACTATTTCAAGACAGCCGAAGGTGTTTGATATTCATTTTCACTAAAGTGTGCCTATGGACAAGAATCTTTGCAACAATAATCACCGTGTTAAACTGAATAGCCAGCTTTTCTTCTACCCAGTAATGAACCATTACCAAAGCAAAAAGCTAGAGATAAAGTTCCGGCAACGAATTTTTTCTTCATCACAGTACAAGACCTAACAGGCCATTTGCACAATGACGTCAATTTACTACATAAACTAGAATGCTTCACTGTCTTGCTCTCTCGTGCAAACTAGAGCTTTCGTTGTCTTAATTCTTGTTGGGATTGCCGAACTTAAAGTGGAAGGAAAAGGGAAATGGATTCTGGCAGTAGGACAAAGACGCCATCGTGCAAATGGCCGGCTTATTGATACTGTAAGCTACAAAATGAATTCAGAGGGTGTTTTAAACTTAACTTCCTATAAATATAATTTTTAGGTCCAATTCCTCAAAAGACTCCGTTAAACCAATCCGCAACTTTACCACCTCCAACTGTGGAAATATTCAGCACCACCGACCTCCCACCTGGTCCAACAACCGCTCAGGCAGAAAATATAACGACAGGCACACCAGCTGTAGTCACAAATACGTCAAGTAATGTATAATGATTATATAAATGCCTTCTATAACGGTGGGAAGATTTTTTTGGGGGGGGGGAGGGGGGAATGATACTTAGCCCTTGATGCTGTTTAAAGCATAAATCAGTCTCTCTTCATTTTAAGATAACCGACGGGAGGTGGGAAATGGATTCTGGCAGTAGGAATAAGACGACCTCGTGCAAATGGCCGGCTTTTTGATACTGTAAGCTACAAAATGAATTCAGAGGGTGTTTTAAACTTAATTTTCTATAAATATACTTTTTAGGTCCAATTCCTCAAAAGACTCCGTTAAACAAATCAGCAACTTTACCACCTTTAACTGTGGAAATATCCAGCACCACAGACCTCGCACCTGGTCCAACAACCGCTCAGGCAGAGAATATAACGACAGGCACACCAGCTGTAGTCACAAATACGTCAAGTAATGTATAATGATTATATAAATGCCTTCTATAAGGGTGGCAAGGTTTTTTTTTGGGGGGGGGGGGGGAATTATACTTAGCCATTGATGCTGTTTAAAGCATAAATCAGTCTCTCTCTTCATTTTAAGATAACCGACGGGGGGTGTTTATTTTTGGTTGACCTAATTACAACAGCTCTGCTAAATTGTTTAGTGCTATTTACAAAATAAATCGAGTGGTGTTTTTAACTTAATTTTCTGTTAACTTATATACATATGCTTATATTTTAGGCCCAATTCCAAAACAGAATTCGTCAAACCAATCCGTAACTTCTGGACCTGAAACTGTGAAAATAACCAGCATCACAGGCCTTCCACCTCGTTTAGCATCCAATAAGGCAAACAGCATAAAGACAGACACACCAGCTAAAGTCACAGCTGAGGTTTGTCTTGTATCTTGTCTTACGAGCTTCAGAAAAGGTGCATGTTCTCAAAGTTCCCATGAAATTTCCCTACCTGTCTGCAGGATATACTTACCCCACCTAAAAAGGATGGTGTTGAAACGATTCAAGAAGAAGTACGGTTGAGTAAGTTAGTGGCCATGAGCAAAGGTTACTGTCAAAATACAGAAATAATCTGAGTTCCTAGCGTTATAGCCAATCTTCGAAGCAAAGCAATGAAAATTTGAGTTAATTGTATTGTGGGTATATTGGTTTAGAAAGATAACCCAGCATGGTGGGGTAAGTGCGTTGACTGCGATTCCGCCATATCACACCAACACCACAATAACGAAAACATTTTTTGTAGCCGACAAAAAGTCAATTTTTTTCTGTCGAAACAAAGTAATTAAATAACTATTTGACTGATAAATGAATTAATTGAATTATTTGTTTGTTTTTTTTCTTTTGGTTTTTAATGTGTTTTGTGTCTTTACAGGTTACCACTTCCAAAATGGAGACTCCGGGAGAAGACAGAACACAGCAAGGTCAGCTTTACAGCTCCTCAACTTATTAATCTATTTGCGCCTAGTTTGTAAGCTTGTCAGTATGTCAGCCTAACGAAAAATTCGGCCTTTAAACCAGTCTTGTCGTTAGCTTGTGCAACTGTTCGTCTGTTATTTTAACACCCAGTCAGCTCCGTCGGCAATCTGCCAATTTGTTGCCTCCGTCCTTCTGACAGCCTTTCAATCTGTCAGCCTGACCACTTGCCAGATTGTCAGCCTGTCAGACAGCCCGCCTTTCACTTTTATATTCTGTCAACTTGTCAGCATGTCATTTTGTCAAAGACAAACTGACATGCTTGTCAATTTGCTTGACATGCTTGTCGTTTTGTCAGCCTATTGAAATTTTAGCCGATCACTGAGCTAGCCTGTCTGATCGTTAGCTTGTGCGACTCTTGCCTGTCATTTTGTCAGCCAAACAACTCTGTCAATTTGTCAGCCTGTATTCCTGACAATCTTTCAATCTGTCAGCCTGACCGCTTGCCAGATTGTCAGACTGTCAGGCAGCCCGTCTTTCACTCTGACAGTCTGTCACCTTGTCAGCCCGTCAGTTTGTCCGCCAATCACCTTCTCAGCCTGCCAACTTGTCAGTCTGTCAGCTCCATAATCTGATGAAGGGCCAGCGCTCGAAACGTTTGCTTTTCATTCTTTTCACATTCCTATTAACTCAGTTGATAACGGTTTAATTAAGATTTAGTAGGCCAATGTGCCTGCTTTGTTATGGGTTAATACTTTTCCATACGATTAATACGCCATCTTTCCTAAAATGTTGTCTCCTATGATTAACAGGTTAAACTACTGGACCTTGCGTTGAGTAATTCAGCTTTTGTAGTATCCATCATCATCAGTAAGACGATCCTAGTAAACGAGCTTATAGTGTCTTTCGACTTAGAGTCGACGCTGCTCTGCTGGCCGCTCTGGAGAACGACCGCAGCCTTGCAGAGCGACGATGTATCTCTGCTCAGATTGCTGTTCTCCTGACTTTCTATCACGGTCAAATTACTTCCAGGCTAACGGAGCAATTGACGAAAAACTAAAAGGAACAGCCATGAGGAGTACGATTTCTGCTGTTACTGGTAATATCGAATAACAGGCAAAAACTACATCATACTAAAAGTAAAGAACCTTGGAAGTGCTACCTAGACTAGATCGACCTTGAAACCTTCACTATCCTGGATCCCGGAAGCGTAGATAGCTTCTTACAGCATCCGAATAACCAGCATCTTTCCATCCTCTTCAGCTTGGAGGCCAAGAGTGGCAACAAACTCGCTCTCCTTTTAGATCTTGACAAGTACTTTCAAGTAATGAACGCCTACATCGCCTTTGTATAAAGGAAGCCTTGTGCGTACACTGATGAAGTCAGGTTTAGCGTATGACCCACACCAACAGAAATCATCAAACTGGTCGGCCAGGGCATTGACAATAAAATAGGCCTTTCCAATAATTTTTGCTAAAACCCCCCATCTCTTTTTTTGTATGCTATTTGGGATTTCACTGATCTGGCTGGATAGTTTTGATTAAAATTGAAACTCTCATGAGGACGGGAATGGCCTCCAATGGCCGGTCAGTTCTGACAAATGGGAAGTACCCATGGTTTTGGTAAGTGTCTTAACCGGCAGCTTTCTGTTATCTCCAAGGAGAAACAGAGTAACATTTTATCTGTCCTTAATTAACTATTAATCCCTATTCTTTTTCTGCAGATGACCAGCACCAAGAAACCGAGCATCAGTATTGGGCCTGCACCTGGTTTAAATTCGCTTATTTTTTTGTGAATAACCTCTCTCCTGCCTACAACAATAAGGCGGCGCTGTTTTCAAGTCGAAGATAACAAAACTTAGTTCACATCTAGTTCGGCCCAAAGACGCTGCTGACTAGGCTAAACTTGATGTCGTGGTTTGCACAGGATTCCCTCTGAATGCGATATAAAGTTCACGGTTTGGTGAGAATGAAGGCAGAGACAGAATCAAGGGCCTTAATATTGATATACGAATCTCCACAACCCAGACCACTGCCGTTTCCAAGAACGCTCTCAGCATTGAACATCACACGCTATGTAATGAGGTAAAGTTTCTCGAACGCGTTCCTCATGGCTACGCACGCAGGAACAAAGAAGCGATTCCTAAAAGGCTTTACCTTGACAGCATCAGCATAGACAGTTGATAAGAAAATTACAGAAGCACGGATTACCATGATTAACAATCAAACCAAAAGGAGGGGGTTACTTGGTTTAACTTTTCATGGATATGTGCCGCTGGCCTCTCAGACCCATACCCCATTATAGTCCATTCTGTGGCAAAAACAAAAGAGGACACTGCACGACACTGGGCCTCCAGGGCCGCTGAAGGAAAAACCAGTTGCGTGTCCAGGGGGGAGAGTCTAGGGGGTCCGGAGCCCCCCATCAGACCTGACGCTTGTTTGAGACTGAAATTCTTACATCGAAACTGGCTGATTTTTTAATGAAACGCACGTTCCATTTTGCCACTAACTAAATTCCAGGGATATTCAAAAACGTAATTGTTTTTGGGTACCCGCCTGTGATCTGCTGGCCCCTGCTCACAAAGCAGTTTTTCCCGCGTGAACGGCGACCTTTGTTCACAGATTTAGAAACACGTGGTTGTAAGATGTAATTTGCCACAAAAAAATTCAAAGTCCTTTCTGAACCAAAGTTTGGACCACCCCCCCCCCCCCCCAATAAAAAATTCTAGGATGCGCCCTTTTAAACAGAAACGATCGAAATGCGCCTAGCCTGTGAATACAGCCTTCTCTTTAGCCCCTCGCTGCGGGAGATACGTCTGCGATTGCCGCCCCAGCAATATATTTTTATTATTTATTTATTTATTTCTGTCAGCTTATAGAAAACACTGTGGTTAGGCTGAACTCTGAACCCTTGTGTATTACAAAGCCTCCACCTGCTTTCGAGTTAAATACAAAAAAACATAGTCAGTGTAACTTTATGCAAAACGTTATGCATTTACACCTAATTATTATTCAGTATTGTTAAAATATTTCTAGCCTTCTGAACCCTGTTTGCATGGGTGGGGGACCCCGGTCTAGTTAAGTTTCTTTTGTTTTGTGTCCCCAGAGCGTGAAAACAAAAGAAACCTTAGTCGGGGGTCCCTCACTCCATGTAAACAGGCCCTTAGTTCAGTAAGCCTTATACCTCTCTTATTCGCCATTTCGGAGTTGTGTAGGGAACTGGGGCGAGTTCAAATTTAAACTAATCGATAAACTGACACCACCATTATAAAAGTTCATGTTGAGATCAGTTATTTGACCGAGTGTGGTCAAATTAATTAATTTTTTTCATGATTTCTGGGACATTCCTGATAATGGGCAAACATAGTAATTTTCGAATTAGCGCCTTCCAAGTAGTAGACGAATGACGAATTTTACAGTTTAACAGAAAAACTGAAAAATATTTTAAAGAGTTTACATGGTTTGGGGGAACGCTGTCACAACATTACAAGCGTTTGTATGGATCTTTAACCGTGTTTTAAGTCATAACTTGATTCCTGTTCAACTTAAGAGCACCATGCCAAACTTAGTCAAATAACCAATCTCAACATGACCGTCAGTTTATCGATTAGCTTAAACTCGCCCCAGTCCCCTACGCAACTCCGAAATGGCCAATTACCAGAAACAAACTTTGTTACATCTGGCTGTATGGAGCCTCTCCTGTTTTAATTTCGTGCCTATTCTGGGATAGGTTGATCACGTATGATCAGACACACTAACAGCTTTTTCTCAGTAATAATTCGAAACTAGGGACGCTTCTTTTGTTGTATAATATTAAGTATGATATGTTTAGTGGTTATCAGTATTTTCATGATGGAACTTTAGAATGTTAATTCCATAATTTGTAGGAAAATGGACAAGAACACATACAGGTAAAAATAATCATGCAAGGGAGTTTCTTTATGTTTTCTTGCCTCTGTATTATCTAAACTTTAACAAAGCTCATTCAGACTCAAATATCCTTGAGGGATTATGTAGCTGATTCACCAAAAGTCCAATTTTGTTTAAGAGGGAATTCGAAATGGTGGATTTATGGGATCTGTTAGCGTCACCTGGTCGCATTGCTCTAAAAAATCTTGGAAGCATGAAATAATAAAAACTATAAATTCCTGCGGTTACAGTACATCTTATAACACTGACCACTTTTCTTGCTCATGCGAACGGTAACCCTGAAGCTGAGGGGGGGAAATGACGTAACTTGAGGCACTAAAAAATCAGAGAATAAAAAATCCGGAACGTTAGGGAGTGCGGGTGGGATCGATGAAAACCCTTTTACTCCAATGCAATGCCATCCGTCTCTTCGCTCGTTTCGTCGGGGGTGGGGCGAAGAGAAGGACGACATTTCAGACTACTCCGGTGCTGTGTTTTGCTTACGTTTCACGTCGTACAAAATCAGAACGCAGGTGATCATATTACGAGTGGAAAAATGATCAGATTTCTTTCTATGTAATCCATTTAATCTTAGTGGAAGTCCAAACGAATGCTGGCTACATGCCTGCCGCACATAGCAACCTTGATATTAATTAGAATTGCGGGGAAAAAAAGGGAAACTAAATAGATAATATTTGAGTAAGAGATTAACGTATGCTATTTTTATCACGGCGCTCGCCTCATTCTTGGGGAGAGTGGTGATGTGTGAAGGTCATTAGCAAAAGATCCACTTGACACACTATGGAACTCAGTAATGCACAAACTTGTCTGAAAGTAGAGGGTCTGATTTTTGCAATTAAAAAAAAAAAAGAAAGAGGTGCACGTGATCTCTGTCGATTCCTCAAAAATATATTAACTTTTTTATAAATGTCTAAAGTATGTGCTTACTTAAACGTGATGGTAAATCATGCACCGCTTACAAAGTCTTTAAATATATTTTTTACATTGGTTCTGCGAAAAAGAAAAGGGTCATCTTCTCCACCAACATGGCCTCGTTATTTTGTCACCTGTTTGCAAAAGAGAAATCCAATTCAAGCAGTCAACATGTAAAACGAGATCATTTTGTTGTGTGTGGATATAACAAGTCTCCAGTCTTGAAAGTAAACTACCAAAAAAACGTGACACACACTAGGAATTCTGCCATTTTTTCATTGTTTTGTACAAAGTAGCTCTTCAGTCTGAGTTACAGCGTGCGTGCTCAGTTTCATGTGTTTCAGTTCTATTGAGAATTAAGTTGAAACGAATGCACGTGATTTTGCTACTTGCAATAAGATACGATTCCTTTCCGAACTTGGGACAAAAGTTTTGCTTTTTGTTTTCGGATGCTTCAAGAACTTTTATTAAGCAGGAAATCGTTCCAAATATAGGACTCATCCTTTTTTCTATTTCACAGAACGGAGTTTGCTTTAGACATTTTCTACTAAGGGCGAGAATGAGGAAATTTTCCAACCCTCTTGATGTGACTGAATTCATCTTCTTTTAATTTCTCTTAGTACAAAAATTCACAGCTCTCAAGTACTCCTCAACCTACACCTAACTTTTAATAGTAATGTCTCTAGCCCTACACAATGTAGTAAGACAGCACTGTCTCAGATAAACGTTTTGTTGTTACTGTTAAAGCCATTGAGTCATTTGCATCGACTAGCTGACTGGAAAACAATATCAATATATGCCCTGGTTAAATTTTCCCGCAAAAGCGCCCATATCATGTTTATTAAAGCGAGGAGGAACTGAAATATAAACCCTTCGACTCAATATTCAGTTCCAATTATGGTTTCTGCGGCTCCACGAATCTTCAACAGGAATTCATAGCTTGCGTGGAAGCATTCATTCTAGCAAGAGGAAGACTTAACATTTTGTGAAAATCACCACATTCAAAGAGTTTTTTTATTGATCCTGTCAGGATTTATCTGACAAATTGTACTTTTAGAAGCGCTGTTGACAGATTTTTGTTACAGGCTGTTTGCCTTTAGTAACAGTTAAAATTCTCTTAAACTATCATGGCTACGTTTGTCCCCTCTTTGATTGCACTCTACTGCTTGAGTTCAGTCCATGCTCAGTTACAGATGGCAATCGACAGGGTTGATCAGCCGTCCGCGGTAGAGGACGACCTTCTACTGCCCAGAAATACTACTGAATGCCCTGTTGACGAAAATAATAATCTATCTCCTTCATGCAGTAAATACAACGCTCAGTCGCTCGGAGTTTGTTGGTGTAAATGTAGCAGAGGGCAAGGGGAAAAGTACACTTTCTTTGAACCGACCAATTCTTGCTTGAAGGTCAGCTTGGCTCGTCAGAGATCAGGTAACTTAGTTTCATTTGGTGCGTTTACTTACATTACCTTTTAATTAATGTCTTCTCTTTAATTTAAGTTACAAAGTTTTCAAAATATTAACTATCCGATTGTCCCAGGTGACAATCAAATGTCAAAAGGAGGATCGATTTTAATATCTAGTATTCAATGTGGTGTTGTTAATTAACCAGAACGTATGTTTCGCAGAGTCGATTTCTGGAATCGTGAAATCCGTCAATTAATACAAAGGCAAGGATATATATTTCCTTTTAAGTTAACTTGCTAGTTGTATTGTAGAAAATGATTGTGTGGGAATGGATTTTATTGATTGTAGAGCTATTATGTCAAAATTTGGCCCTTGGTCTGTTGTTATTGGTCTGCCAAGCATGCAGCAGTCAAGTGCAATTTAAAATATGTGGATCTAATTTAGGTTTAATTTTTCTATCAAACGCATGACAATCTTCAGTCACCGAGTAGAGTTAATGAAATTCTTTAGGGAGCGTCTTTACCATTTTGTCCGCTAATTTCCTTATATCACACCACAGCGTTCTTTAGAAAATCCATTGATTGTTGTCACCTATATAGATTGTACAAACGCGAAAAAGTAATTTATAATCCTTCTTTGATTACTTGTTTGAAAGCTAATTTTTCATCAGGAAAAAAATATTACGGCAATACCGTATCTCAATTTTCTTGACATGATCAAGGGAATACAAAGAACGACAATTTTTTTTGCTTCCTATGTCACGGTTAAACCCGTGTCACTATCCAGGGACTTTGTTGTTATATAGCTGTACACCAAGGACAACAGCTATATCATAACTCTTTTCTCTCTGATCTTGTAAAATATTTCAATATTTGTCACTTTTGAAATATACATACTTTAAAAATTATATCAGTTGATTACCTCAATTGCTTTGAAAATTATACTATACATTTTTTTTTTAATTTCACTTTGTAAAAACCGTTATGACGAAGGAAGTTGGTGGGCAAGTTTTAGTACTCTTATCGGTTTAATGTTAGCGATTTTTAGTTCAATTAATTTAATTATTTTATTCTAATTAAGCATTGACGCTCTACAGAACCTACTCCTTGAAAACCCCGAGCGGTGTACGAGCTTTTTGCTTTTAAAAGCAAGTTTGAATCTTTGTGCGCAATCTTCCTTCCTCGTGTATTTTAATTTGTGCCAAATGAAAGGTTTTAAAACGAAACAACACAAGACGAAAGTATACCCTTCATACCTGCAGGCTCTTCAACAACATGATACAAGTGCCCGCCTATAATAACGAGGGCTAAAATGCTTATGTCATTAACTTGTGCACAGAATTTTGTTTCAGTCTCAGTTAATAAAAAAGTATGGCGTTCGTTATGTTTATGATTATGAGTATGATTATTCGTTATCATTTATTTGTTTTTCCACTAAATCATTCTTTCAATTTGTAATTGAACTCGTTACTTAACATATCATACTGACTGGATTTATTATGTTCATGTATTATACACACGCGTACCAACTCTTAAAGAATATTTTGATGATAGCTAATCGGCGAATACTCAGTCAACATCTTAATATCTGGGGAAATTCAGCGAGCACTAAAATGGAGTCTTTCAATTTGTGATTTAACTAGTCATTTAATATACCCTACTGATTTATTTTTTGAAATTTATTATTAAATTATTTATTACACACAGGTACCAACGGTTAACGAATATTCTGATGAAAGGCCATCAGTGTATACTTTAAGGTCATCATTTTAATATCAGGGAAAGTTCTTATTTTAAACTTTCATTTGTAAATCAGCAAACACCAAAATTTTATGGATTCTTTGGTTGTTTACCGTTGGCCAAAATATCAAGTTTGCTTGGAACGTTTAAGAAGGTCCAATTTGGTCCTTCGAACGGAAAATTTAATAGAAGCAGAGTTTTCCGTGGGAAGGCAGTGGAGTTGGAAGACCCCTTTTTCCTCAATCTATGGATGGTAAGCAAGCTCGTGAAATAGCTAATTAAGAGCGCTGACTCACTGAAAACAACCGCAAACGACGTCAATTTAATATGCAGCAAACCTTTTTTCCTCTAAAAGAGGAAGGGTTGTATCCAAACACTGGTCAACTCCAGCCTCGTTTCCACTTGTAACTGTAAAATGGACTTGTCTATTGCTAAGAGTCTTATGCACAATTGATGAGTATGCATTCGTCTATCGCCTCCTCTTCCGTGAATTTGTTGTTATTGTTATTATTATTATTATTATTATTATTATTATTATTATTATTACTATTATTATTATTGCGGGCGACAAGAGGAGCCCGCAATCCTAATCTCCAGGTTGTTTTTACGCACGGGTCGCATGCCAGTATGTATAGCCAGCATTCGTTTGGACATCCACTAAGAGTGAATGGAATGAACAGAACGCAGTTTCATCACGCACGTTTGGACCTTCTATCGCTCGAGACTTGATCACGCGTGTTTTGACTTTCTCTCACGTGAAGCTTACGCAAAGCACAGCGTTGGAGCAAAAGCGTTTTGACCTTCGATCGTTGTCCCCCGCACTCCGTAACCTTTGGTTAGTATTATTAATTATTGTTGTTGTTGTTTCTACTCTTATACTAATACATGAGAAATTTCTGCAATTTGATTGGCTCAGAGCAGTGGTATTTCAGCTTAATTTGAAATACCTACATGTTAGAATCACTAATTGGTAGTATTATAAACAAATATTAGCATAATTTGTAAGTGATATTTGACATAAATACCACTCGACGTAATATTTCCAAATTGTCTCAAATTTCTCTCGCTTAACAGCTCGTGAAATTACGTACAACAATTTTGAAATATCACTCGTGGTATTTATGCCAAATATTACTACAAATCATGCTATTACCTACACTAATCATATACTGAGTAAGTACTGGAGAGGCTATCGCGCATTCGTGAATCGATTGGGAAATATGCCTACTTAATATTTTAACATTTCTTAAATTTTTATAAAAATAACTTCGTCGGTCTTCTTCATTTTAGGATGTGATTTACTATTCACTGGCAAGACAGCCGAGAGTGCATTAATTTTTATTCCCTCCACGGGTGTTACTAAGAAAACCATCAACGTCCCTGCCAACAAAACATGCAGCTTTTACTTTGGGGAGAAACTCTACGCGCATTACATTGTTTGCGACGGAGCCTGGAGGGAGATACCATCAAACATTGTACATGAGAGTATAGAGGTCACTCCTGGTTGGAACACAAGTCAGCTGCAACTCGCTGTGGGTATTAAGGGTACTGAGTCACACTTCATGCAAACACTCTTTGTGACAGCCTATGCCCTAGGCGTTCTCTCTTGCCCAGTTATCTGCGCAAAGTCTGGTGAAGGCGAGTGTCTCTCGGTCTTCTCACAACTCGCGGTAGAGTCCAGGTTTGAACGTGCCGAAAACGCCTAAGGACATGGTTAGCTTCAGTTGTTGACATTTCTGTAAATGGTACAGTAGCAACTGCCATTTATGACCTTCTCCACAACATGCATGATCTTCTCCAGGTCATAATTCCTTATTCTACGACTCCTTGTTAAATGGCCTGCGAATACAACCGCTTCCCGTCGACTTCCTGCCGCTCGCGAAAAGCTTCAATCGACAGGCAGCCATTAAAGACGGCTGTATTCGCGGACGACTTGTTTATAAGACAACCCGTCACTACGAACAACGGCAAGGGATTTAAGTAATAGACAAGTCCACGAACTTCCATGTTAAAAAAAGATGTCGTATGAAACAATCAAACAAACAAATGAACAATAGACAAACAAAGCAAAGCAAAGACAGCTTAACAAATTTACTGCTCAACCATTACATCACATAACATTCAAACAAACAAACAACAAGAAATGCAGCTAAACAGGTTTGCAGTATTCTTTAGTTAGCTGCTGATAGTTTGTTCCATTTCTTTTTTCCTTTCTAGACAAGAGGCAGCGTTCGATCTTTCCTTGACTCGAACCCTGGTAGGATCTTTAGAGTCGCAGTACAGTGTCGCCATTTACATAACAACACAGTCGACAGCACCTGCGTTATGTTCAAGGTTGAAGGCAGAATACAGTGTAAGACCTCTAATGGATGTACATATCAAACTGATTGAAAATTTGATGCAAAACAAGCAAACAAACTAGAAAAAAGGTCAAGCGTTGCATGAAATGAGCACTAAATGAAATAAACATTTGCAAATTGGGCTGATTCCACAGAGACTACAAACGTTACCTGTAGGCATTTAGTCTTTTGTTTCACTACTATTCACTATTAACTCAGTGGACAGGGATCTTGACGATAATCACTATACTCAGCTTACCACTGTGAATAGCTCTTTTTCTTCTGTTGACCCACAACAACAGTACCAAAGGAGATTGCGCTTAACTTGTAAATTGCCAAAACAACTTGATATAAATTTCTAGCAACGAAGCACGGGCACCACACTGATTATGGTTGATTAAATGTAAACGTACTATCTTTGAAAATGTTTAGGTCCAATCCCTCAACAGACTCCGTTAAGCCAATCCGCAACTTTACCACCTCCAATTGTTGAAATAAACAGCACCATAGCCACACCAACTCGTCCAACAACCACTCAGGCAGAAAAGATAACCACAGGCACACCAGCTGTTTTCACAACTGAGGTTTGTTTGGGTCATAAATGTGTTCTGTTTTTTGCGTTTAGACTCGAAAATTAAGTGATATTCTCTTACATTTCGGTAGTAGCAAGAACAAATAATAGCATGATTTGTAGTTGACATTTGGCATAAATACCACTCGTGATATCTCAAAATTGTCTCAAATTTCACTCGCCTAACAGCTCGTGAAGCTACGTACAACAATTTTGAAATATCGCACTCGTGGTATTTATGAAAAATATCACTACAAATCATGCTGTTACCTATTCTAATCATGGTTAGAAACTTTAAATTTGTAATTTTGATTTTCAGGCAGAAAACGTAACCACAGGCACACCAGCTGTTGTCACAACTGAGGTTTGTTTGGGTCATAATTGTGTTTTCTATTTTGCGTTTAGATTTGAGGGCTCGAAAATTAAGTGATATTCTCTTGCATTTCGGCAGTAGTACAAACAAATAATAGCAGATTTATTGGTGACGTTTGGCATAAATACCACTCGTGATATTTCACTACTAGTGGAGTATTGTCAGGACAAAAGAACCAGGATCTGGGGAGGTCTCTAATCTCCTTTTGAATTGGCTGTCACCACCAACATTATAGTTTGGACAGTTTTAATAATTTACTTATCAGATTGGTTAAGTGGTTATTCCGTTTTAACATTTTTTCTTGTGGGCATTAAGTATAGGTAATCACATGATTTCGAGTGCAATTTGGAATAAATAAGCACGAGTAAATTTTTCAAAGACCAACAAAAGTGCACGAGCCCGTAGGGCGAGTGCACTTTGTGGTCTTTGAAAAATTTACAAGAGCTTATTTATTCCAAATTGCACGAGAAAAATCATGTGATTACTTATTAATGATATACGCGAAAAACATAACTACAACAACAAATTTTGACAGCGCGCGCGTTTTTAGTTCATTCAACTGATTGGCTGAAACAGACTACTACCTTTGTCAAATTCAAACTTTTTCCAGACCAATGCTTTCAAAATCATTCAGCTGAGAACTTGGAAATGTGTAAGGATTTTTTTTATATGGTCACCAGCCGGTTAAAGATAACTTGGTTTACAACAATCAGGAAAAGTAAGTGTTTTTAAATTCATCCTCGATTATGACAGCTCGGCGTTTACAAGAAGCGTTTTCAAGAAGTATACTGCCGTTTTGAAATCAGGAGAACGCTTCGAGCAGCCAAAGATGAAAGACACTTGCTAAGGTTTTTTAACGACTGTTTATCATTGTCTGTTCCTGGGACCTCATCATAGCCGGATTCATGGACAAATTTTTGAGATTTAGAACTCAAAGATGAAGGAGGCAATTTGTTTTCCTTCGACGCTGCCATCGATGGGTGAGTGGAGCCACAATTGTTGTGATATCGGAAACTGCCAGTATTATATAATATTTGCTTTATATCAGCGCTGGAGTTTTAATTATCTTATTTGGCCTACTGCAAGAGTCATCGTAGCTCTTCTTAGTCGGCTTCATCGTGGTCGTTAAGGAAATTTATACCTCTGTGACCTGTGACACTGACGATATGTTCTGAACTTACAATGTTTGCTTCTTCAGCATCCTGACTGTTGTTTTTCTTGTACAATGATTCGTAAACTTTTTTCTCACTTTCTTTAATGCAAGTACCAGCTGCGGATACTTTCATTATGTGAGTTGTGGTATTTTCGCCCATTGGTTTAGTTTGGACCAGATGTTTAAATTTTCGGTTTCGTTTGCTACTGAGGTAGAAAAAAACACAGACCATCGCATGGATGTTTTAATAGAGGTCTTCGCTCCACAAGACTCAAAGAGAGCAACAAATTACGTACATGACTTGAAATCCCTGTTGTTATCATGGAATTGTATCCTTGTTCATTCTGTAGCTGTCATGGTTTGTGTGTGGTTGCAACCGTTTTTGTTCTTTATTTTCTTACTTTAGCGTAGTCTGTTATAAGTAGCTTGTTTTCTAGTTTCTCTGGCTCATTTTCCTCGATTTTGTTGACAGTATTTTTCTCTTAGCAACGCATTTTCAATACATTTAGGCAGAAAGACGTACTTTTTACTGTGTTCGGGTTTTTGGAATATTTTTTTAACTTTTCTATTGTTGTTTTGCTTACAAAATTAAATCCCGCTGTCGTCTGCTGAAAACCATGGCCATTTTCTTGAATTTTTGTTGTTAAAACATCTCTAATCTGATTGGTTCTTGTAGGTTTCTTTTGTGTTTTCAGCCAATCAGAAAGCATTTGTAATTTGCACTCGTGTTACAAGTTTGCACTCGTGTTACACATTTTGCACTCGTGTTACAGAAGAGCTGCACTCCTTTCTCAGCCAATCAGAATTAAGTAATTTTTTTGTGTATATTATTACATTTGTTAATACAAAGCCTGGCTGCATGTTAAACAATTATTGGATAAGATATCCTGAATAATCAATGTTGGGGAAAGTATTATATATATAACACTTACCGAGACCTGGATTATTCCAGATGTCCGAGAAACTGCATCTAAAAATTGTTTCATACAATTTTTTGAGGAAAGGAACAACAACGGACGGAATCAAGCAAAACAAAATACGAGAGAACGACTGGACAACTGACAATTTGACTAACAATAAGCCACTGTTTAACTTTGACAATAGACGAATCGAAACGCACCAATGACATTACGATTCTTCATAGCTCATAACATCACGGATTAACAGACAGACGACCAAAAACATGGCAACTTAATTGACCAATCAGGTCAATAACCAGAGTTTAATAACGTCAACTGACGTGATACAACCCACTTTGACTCTGAAGATGACTACCGCACAGTGTCGAAACGTCAGTCACTGTCAACAGCTACAGTCCTATTCAGGACTACGTTTACCAGGACGATCATACTTAACCTACTTATGGACAAACAAACCATCACACAAAACAATGTTTGATTACTATGCTTGGAATCATGATGCATTATTTGCACAATTAGCCAATCAGAAAAAAGATAATGAAAAATTTGTATAATATAACTATAAAATTTGGCTTCCCTGCCTTTTGAACCTAAAAGACCATACAATGCCGGACATGATTTGTAAAAGAAATTTGAATAGGTTTTCGATAGGGTTAGGTTAGGATAGCAAACCATTTGGCTTCTACGGTTAGAAGAGCTGCTACATGACCTCTCTCTTTTTTAACCGAGGTTCGGCAAACAAACAGTTAAGTTTAAAAAGGCTTTTACAAAAGTCTCAAAAGTAGGTCTCCTTTTCGATTTTAACTTGCAATGTCGGTCTATTTACACGAATTTTGAATTTCTGCTTTAAAAATGGAATAATAATTACTCAGAGACAATACAGTGTAAAGAATTGTTGGGAAAAAACAACAAAAACTTGCCAATTTGCGACGAAAAATGTACTTAAAAACGAACTAAAACATTCAAAACGCTTTGATCACGTGACTGATGACGTCATGTCCCTTTTTGGGTCATGAAAAAATAATTATCAGGTAAAACATTACTTTTCTGCAAATTTCCACTGCATCAAAAATGCTCTTTGTTTTAAACTCGACCACGAAATCTTGTTACAGAACAAAAAAAACCTAATTCGGCAATAGCCACGTGACTGATGACGCATAACCCTAGATGTGACAGGGGAAGAACTTTAATGGCAAATGTCATCTTGTTCTGGTCTGAAAGTTATAAAGCTTTTTTTAAAAAAAATGCCTCATAGGATTCTGGGAGATTTTTCTATGATAATTATAATTTACATTTATAATTGCTGCCGGGCATCAGCCGCCAGCAGACCATATTCTTGAGCGATTTGAGATTTTTCGTTCAATGGTTCCATGGTTCGATGTTCAATCAATCTGTGACTGCAGCGCTGTGCACTCATCGGTTTGCTTTAGCAAGTGCTTAGCTGCCTCGCCCGTTTTTCTCTTTGTAAGATCTGTGCAGAAATCGTAGTCCATCGGATGTTTGCTGTCTTTTTTAAACGGGCTAAACGGTAAGAACAGTTCAAGAAGTATTGTACGGAACATTTTTTCGGTTTATTTTTTTATTCTCGGTTTCAAGCTTAGTTATAGCGAGTATTCTTTTGTCACACAGATTGTTATCTCGGGAATCAGGATTGCAAGTTACCTGACCTGTGAATAAACAAGTTTTGGCCTTTACGTTATTTGTTCGCAACTCATCTCATCCTGTGTACGATGATTGTTCGGTGAAGAAACAGCCTATCAGCACTGCTGTTGTTTTAGAATTTCGTGAATTATTAAAATGAATAACAAACTGTCTTTGTCCTATTCGCATCGCAACTAACGGCAGCACTTCCCTTCTCAATGAGAACTTCTAGTTATTATTATCATTTCACCTTTAGATTTGCCCTACAACAAGCCCAGACCGTGAAAGCAGTAATGTGCTGACCAAAGATGTCATTATATTGGCGACATTGGCGATAGCTGCCTTCATTGCATTCCTTTTGATTGTGGGCACTTTCTTAGTTTATCGCTATCGCTATCGCTATCGGTAAGCAGGTAAACCTTTACTGTATTAAAATAATGAGGATACGATTGATGTGTACTGTGTAATCATTTGACATCGACGTTAAACAAAACAATTATAATAGTAAGAATAAGAAAGATGTCACTGCACTGACGTAATAATGTAAGTCGTACTCATCACACAGGTACTGACTAGATGTGCTAGAATAAAACGTACAAAATTATAATCGATGTCCAGTACTCGGTATATTATTTATTACGTTCGATACAGTAGAAGACGTAGGTTACCAAAACATTTTCAGTGGTACGTTTTTGCCTTGTCAGGCAATACTCGTGCACTCTTTAGCATAACATATGGTCTTTACAGTGTAAAAAGCCTAATTTGCTTTTTGACAGATGCTCAAACAAGAGAAAACAACGTAACTCATAAAGGAAAAAATAAATAAAAAAGAAATAATAATTAAAAAACCTTCTCTGGTTACCTTTTACCTTACAGAAAGCAAGAACGTCCCAATCATCTCTTTGAAGGTAACTTTCTATCTTTTTCACATTCATGTTAATAAAAAAAGATGTACTATGACAATCCCTCCCTGATTGGCGAACGTATTCGTATTCTATAAGGTCATAGCAGTCAGTAATTCGAGTAAAGCAGTAGCTCGAAAATAAAGCTACCATCATGCAGTAAGAAAACTGTCAACCACAGTAAAATGTTCTTTACGAGCTGGCAGACATTTTTTTTAATCTTAACGTTTGGCACTTCTTTGAAGTAGCTTTGAAGTCTAAACATTCTCCAGGTTCGCGGTCGAACTTGGTAAACACTGATGTTTGTCTTTGACTATCATTAATATTTTAAAATAAGTAGTCGCCAGGGTGACTTTAAATTTTTAGTTACAATCGAGTTGTAATCAGTTCAAAACAGCATGATCACATAAGATTGTCATCACGATGCAAATCGAGTAGAGGGGCAATCTGAAAAAAACTTTGAAACATACAATCACATATGCTCATAATGAAGCACTTCTTAATTCCACATTTATTTCTTCTGCAGGCACAATTTCCAGCCGAAACATTTCGCAGGTGCGCCTTTAAAGTAAATTAGCAATTATTTAACATCATCTGGACATTTATGATAAAGGATCTTTCGTGTTGCCGATGTTGGAGAACTTATGGCACACTTTTTGTTTATGGAAGACTCTGGGAATAATTCCTCGTTCTCACGGTTCAATAGTTGTCTGCTGTTAGTGAGAAGAAAGTGAAATCACAAGTTTTCCGATTGCCTGTTTTCAATATCATAGTCACAAAAGGGGGATTGGCTAAGTCAGTCAAGGCTAGGGTATAAGCTGATTCTATTTGTTCTTCTTATTCATTTATTTATATATTTTCTACAGTCTTCACCCGAGGAAACTGATGTTGGAGACATGATAATGGAGGAAGCTTCTTCCCCAGAGAGAAGTTCTGATTACGCTTACGCAAATCATGTACAAGTAACAGATTGTTTAATTTTGATCTTGTTTGATTCATTTATCTCTTTGCTTATTTATTTATTTTCTCTTTATACTATCCACAGTCCTTTTCTGTGGAAACTAACACTGGATACATGATGATGGAAGGAGCTTCTTGCTCTGAGAGAACTTATGATTACGCTTACGCAAATCGTGTAGGAATCACACCTCCTTCTTTAATCTCGCGGACTACAACGGGGTGCGTTCCCGCTGATGCCTCTCTCGGAAGCCTCGGTGATGATGCCTCTGCTAATCAACAATCACCACCATCTGTTGAAGTCAGGTCATCGGCCAATTATATAGATAAAAATTTCGAAGACACGAACAGACGAACAGATCCTGAGGAGTATTTTGAAATGGGAAAGAGACGAGGCGTGGAGTTTGCAGATAGTGCAGATAAATATGGTCGCAATGGCTTATCCAAAGAAGAAGAAGGACCTGGAAATCTGGTTCTCGTCGAAACTGGGAAATTCAGGTCATCTGCAATTTCCCCTGGTAAACATTACGAGAACCTAAGTGCAAAGAATAAGTTATCTGATGAAGGTGAAAACGACGAGCATTTGCGGCTAAATGATAGAGCTTGTGGTTTGTCGTATGAAACCCTATCGCGTAGCAGCACAAGCCATTTTTCAGTGGAGAGAACCGATCCTGAGGAGTATGTCGAAATGTGTAAGAGAAGCGCCGTACAGCTTGCGCACAGTCGTCATCAATCTGGTCTGCATGGTTTCCCCGACATTGAAGAAGAGGGTCCTGAATATCTAATGATAATCGGAAGTGGGAATTGATTAAAGTGAGTTTTAAACTGACTTTCCAGTTGGGTCATTTTTGTCTTTCTATTGCCAACTTGAGCACCTATAATGAGGAAGATGGTGAGAAAATGGACGAGAAGAACGACGATGACGGTGACGAATTCGGAAAGATGATGGCGATGATCATAATTCTCGAGTGTCTAATAAGACTGAAGATCAACGGCTGTATGGCAGCCGATACATACTGTACCACAGTAACGTCGTAGATCGGAAAAATCACATGACATAATTTCGCTCTAAAAATAGGTGCTTTAAAGGTGTTGTTAATTTTTCATTTGCAATGAAACTGTGTTTTTGTAAGCAAAACTGAGAAAAAGAAGTGAGGAAGTTCTTTAGAGGCTTGAGTTCACGGCATGTTTTAAGTAACCTGTAAAAGCCATCAACATTTTTTAATATTGTTTTATTACTTTAGTCGATAATTCAATGTATTGGTGGGTGATACTAGCCCACTCCAATCAGGTCTTGCAAAGTCCAACTACGTGTTCTTGTTGTGTTTGGGATAATGGCTAAAATAATGCACCCAAGTATTGCTTTTACTAAGGGTTTAACTTATTAGCGCGATATGTCTGGCGGGAATACATAATTGTATGCGCTATTTGTTGACGCTTGGTAGTCCGAAAACAAGTAAAATAATTTTATCATACACTTTTATGTTATATCTTGTTAATGCACCTTTCTATTATTTTATTTTTTCCAATGAATTAATGGAAGAGCAGGTCACTGAGGCGAAACGTTAAGGAGGTGATTGCTCCGAATAATCACCTGCTGGTTCTAAAACGATGGGAGAGTGCATTAAACCGGATAATACCCTCGCTTCTTGGCCTCCCTTGTTCTGCGCGCTCGGTCATCATTTGTTAATGCTTCCATGTAAGGCCAACCAAGCGTCCCTGAGAAGACCTCAGAGCTTAAGCATTATCCTATACATACTCCTCCCGAGGGAGGACTGGGGGGGTCTCACCGGCGTCCCAAAAATGTGATATAATAAAAGGAATACTTGTCATCGCAAAGTTTAAGGTGCGAGTGATTTACTATAAAATACAAGAATTAGAAATAAACATTATAGTTCCTGTTGTTGTTGCTGTTGTTATTTCTTGCTTTTGTTCGTTTTCTTTGCGCGTTCGTCGACGAATTTTCCAACAATTTGACAGATTAGATTTATCGTAACCTTTGGATATTTTCAATGTCCGTGGAAATTGTAGAGTCAGGCAATCTTTTTTTTTAAAGGATGCTGTAACTAAAGTTTCAGTAGCACTTGGGTAGCCCGCTTCTCGTGACTACTACAACCAAATTAGAAAGCTTCAAAGGAGCTTTTACCGCGAACATGAAGTGAATTTAGCGCGTCATAGTTCTATCTTGGGAGGAGCAAAGTCCAGCGGGGAAATTAGAGAGGCTTTCAATTGTGGCAAAAAACCAGCATACTGAAAGTCTGAAAGGACCCTATATTCGCATTTCGGTGAACCCGTGAACCAGTTTTCCCAAAAAGAAGCCAAAGAATTAGTCGATCGTAACAACACCGCGATGCTTGACCTAATAAAGGAACTTGCACTTCGAAATGCATCAAATTCTATACCTCAAGTAAATTAAGTCTTTTTTCAATTTTCTTCAAAAGTTGAGGGGTGGTCTATATCTTGAGGATTAAGGCCTATAGAAGCAAAACTTGAGCAGAATAATGAATCTGAAAAGTTATGCAATTCCATGTAAAATAATATGCAAATTAGGTCACGTGACCATGAACAGCCGTAGATTATTTTAGACTTTTGGTTGTCATTCCTTCCTTTTTTTCGCTCAGCGTTATTTCCAGACTCCACAAACAGTTTCCTTGCAATTTGCAAGTTATGCCTCTCGTACAGTGTATACACAGTAATGACGAAATGGTGGAAGTCGAAATAGTGGATTTGTGGGATCCGTTTGCGTCACCTGGTCGCATTGCGATAAAAAATCTTGGAAGCATGAAATAATAAAAACTATAAATTCCTGCGGTTACAGTACATTTTGTGACACTGACCACGTTTCTTGCTCATGCGAACAGATCCGTGACCCTGCACCTAAGGGGGAAATGAAGTAACTTAAGGCACTAAAAGGTAAGAGAATAAAAAAATCTTGAAGGTTAAGGAGTGCGGGTGAAGTCGATGTAAACCCTTCTACTCCAATGTAATGCCATCCGTCTCTTCGCTCGTTTCGTTGGTGGTGGGGCAAAGAGACGGATGACATTTCAGACTACTCCAGTGCTGTGTTTTGCTTACGTTTCACGTCGTACAAGATCAAAACGCGGGTGATCATATTACGAGTGGTAAAATGGTCAGATTTTTTTCTATGTAATCCATCAAGAGAGGATAAAGCCAGTTATTGTAATCTAACGGTTACTCGTTGTTCACGATTACCTGATGAGTGTGGTCATCTTTTGGCCACACGAAACAGAGCTGTAGTAATAAAACGATGCCTTTTGTGTTTTTTTTTACCGTTCTCGTTGCCTATCACCGCTTAGCATCACACGATTTTACATTTTGAGCAAACTACACAGAGTATCGAGAGTTTCGCTTTTAGCCCTGGCTAAATCTATATAATTTTTTTGTACAAAGTGGCTCACCAGTCTAAGTTGCAGCATGCATGCACTGTTTCATGCGTTTTAGTTGTATTGAAGAAGTACGATACGATTCCTTTCCGATCTGGGCACAAAAATTTTGCTTCATATTTTTGGCTGGTTGAAGCACTTTTATTAAGCAGGAAATTGCTTAAAATAAATAAGAATCTGCAGTGTAACGAATGAAGATTCCGTAATTGTATTTCACAGAACGGAGTTTGCTTTAGATCATGTCCTTTGACATTTTGTTTTGAGTGTGTGGTTGAGAAAATTTTCCAACCCCTCTCAGATGTGAATGAATTCATCTTCTTGTAATTTTCCCGTAGTAGAGAACTAAAATACAAACCCTTCAACTCAATATACAGTTCGTGCGGTTCTACGAATCTTCAGCGGGCATTCGTAGTTTGCGTGGCAGCACTCATTGTTAAAATCACCACATTTGAAGAGTTTTTGAAACTATAATATAAACCCTTTAACTCGATATTCAGTTCTAATTATGGTTTGTGCGGCTCAACGAATCTTCAGCAGGAATTCGTAGCTCGCGTGGAAGTGTTCATTCCAGAGAGAGGAAGTCTAACTTAACATTTTGTGACGAACACCATATTCAGTCGAAAGGTTTTTTGATTGATCTGACTGTATTCTCTCTCCTGTCTGGATTTATCTGACGAATTGTGTGCTATTAACAGATTTATAATCTTACAGACTCTTCAGACTATTTGCCTTTGGTAACAGTTAGAATTCTCGTAGTAGCATGGCTACGTTTGTCCCCTATTTGATTGCGCTCTACTGCTTGAGTTTAGTCCATGCTCAGTCACAGATGTTCATATCGACAGGCATCACTGGTTCGCGGTAGAGGACGACCTTAAACTGCCCAGAAATGCTGCTGAATGCCCTGTTGACGGAAATAATAATGTATCTCCTTCACGCAGTAAATACAACGCTCAGCCTCTTGGAGGTTGTTGGTGTAAATGTAGCAGGCCCACAGGGGAAAGGTACACTTTCTTTGAACCAACCAATTCTTGCATGAAGGTCAGGTTGGCTCGTCAGAGATCAGGTAACTTAGTTTCATTTGGTTCGCCTACGTACTTTACGTTTTAATTACTATCCACTCTTCAAAGCTAATTGCAAAGTTTGTAATATAGCTCTTTTTCTGTTTTCCACTTGAGGGTAAACATCAAAAATAACGTCGAAAAAGACACAACTTTGTTGTTGATTTTTTCTCTCAAAAAGTCCGGGCGACCAAGCAATTTCCTTCCAAATAAAACCTTGAGTTGCCTTTGGGTCGCCATACCTGTTGATTGGGTTATTTTATATTGGTGTGCCTGTGGTGCGGACGGATGGGTGGACGGACGTACGGTCATGTGACTACCAAAACGTCTCGGATGCATAGGTTATCAAATTTTCTTACCCGTGGTGCTCCGCTGCGCGCGAGAAAGGAGAGCTCCGCCACAAAGGCAAGGGAGCATATTTCCCTTTATAACCAAATTCATTCGTTGTATCGCGCTGCTCGTTTCTGTACCGTCAATCATTTGAGTGGAGGCGGGGTTTATGCAAATCACAATGCAACGCACTCGCCCAGCTTGGCCCGCAAAAGAAAACTGAGAATAGCGAAGGAAATTGCGATGATGAATGGAATTTTTGTCGAGAGCAGGAGCAGACATGCTTTATTCTTGCAAGAGTCAAGAACAAGAAAGATCAGAAAAATCTTCGAAGAAAACTATTCGATTATTTCCCGAAACAGAGCGATCACAAGCAACGAACCTTGAAACACAGAAACAAAGAGAGTCGATAGAAATGCACGATTCACAGTAAAATGCTTCTTAAAAACGCGCAGCCCGTTTGAACGAAATTGGCTATAAGATAACTTGCTAGCTGCATTGTAGAAAATGATTTGTGGGAATGTCAATGATTTGTCCCTTTACATTTAAGATGCTATTGGTCAAAATTTGTCCCTTTACATTTAAGATGCTATTGGTCTGCCAAGCATGCAGCAAGGTCAAGTGAAATTTAAAGAATATAGATCAAATTTAGGTTTAATTATTCTATCAAACGCATGACAAACTTGGCACCGAGTAGTGTTATTGAACTTGTCTAGATGCTTCTTTACCATTTGGTCTGCCAATTTGCTTAAATTACACCATAGCATTCATTAGAAAATCCATTGATTGTTGTCGCCTATATAAATTGTATCAAACGAAAAAGTATATTAAAATCCTTCTTTGATTGCATATTTGAAAGAAAAAAAAGTATTATAACGAGATCTCAAAGAACGACAATTTTTTTGCCTCCTATTTCCCGATTACACCCTTATCACTATCCAAGGACTTTGTTGTTATACAGGTGTACACCAAGGAAAACAGCTAACCAAAACTCGTTTCTCTCTGATCTAAAACACCCCGGGTCAGCTGTCATAAAAAAAATGATCTCTTTCAAACTAGTTTTTCAATTTTTAACCGTTTGAGCTGAGACTTTGCACGATAATGGAATTTTGTATTCCCAACAATCGTAATTTTTTTGATTTTTGATTTTAGCGGTTTTTCAGTGGGGCGAAAATGACGTCATAAGATTGACAGCAAAAAATAATTTTCGACTTATGGCGTAGCCTGCGTGGCAGGCGTTTGAAAGGGAAGGGAAAGGGAGTTTTAGGTGCGAGAAAAGCGAGGGGCGCGCGAGGAGGGAGGGAGGGAAACGCCTGCCAGGAGACCATTGTTTTTCTCGTTTTTAACATCCACCAGGCAAATGTTAAAATCCTGATTGGTCCGTCTTCAAAACATGTCAATCACAGTCTTAATACCTTAATCCGATTGGCTGAAATCAACATCACGCTATTGAGAAATCTTTCAGTAATCATTTAAAAATATGTTGTTAGTGAGGCGTGATGAGATTTCTGTATGGAATTCATCGTTTTAGAACGATTAGAAACTGAAGCCATCTATTTCAGTTTGAAAGGAGAATAGAAGAAAGCAGTTAAAAGACTCGTATGAAGGAAAAGACCTGTCAGCTAGATGAGTTGTGCTGACTGGTTTTGCGAAGTCTTGTCTGGCCCAACGGCTTGGTTTACTCACTAGAAGAAAGAAAGGAAAAATCATGCTGCCTGTGTGCTTGTTATCTGCTGTTTGACCTCAAACGCCTACCACGCAAGCTACCCTTTATCAACGACCAGATTGTTGAAGACGAAGCGATCTATAATCCTTAGCGATTTTTGGTTTTACGACTTCTTGCTGGTTATAGACGTTATAAAGCCGCCAGGAACTTACTTTAATAATAATATTGATTGCAGAATTAGCCTTATTGGAGATCTTTGAAGTTCAGCTCTTCCTTTCCCTGCTACCAGCGTTCTTTTGTATGCTCCGCTGGATCCAGTTCGAGAGTCGGGAAAGTGTTTGTAATTAATTTCTTCGACCAACATTACGTGCAAGTTGGGAAGTCCAACCCCGAGTCCAACACGATACCTTCAGCAAAAAAGTAATAGATTTATGCTGGATTTTATATAACAAGCCACGTATGGTTGCGACTTTCTTCCTTCAACGGACGACCGCATTTATACTTTTTTTTCATAGTACCTTCACTTCAGATTTCTTGTTTTGGGACT
Source organism: Porites lobata (assembly GCA_942486035.1). Lineage (NCBI taxonomy): Eukaryota > Metazoa > Cnidaria > Anthozoa > Scleractinia > Poritidae > Porites > Porites lobata. Next base: position 281,199 of record CALNXK010000280.1, read on the forward strand.
GAACAAAGGAAAAACCATGAAAACAGTACGTGAAATGCGACTTAAATAGGCGCATCGCGGCCAGACTTATTTGACAGCTAGTCATTCACAGTTGCGTTATTTTTGCGTACATAATTAGTAGGCGGGATGGCGAAAACAATGGTTTCCTGCCAGGCGTTTCCCTCCCCCCCCCCTCCTCGCGCCCAAAACCCCCTTTCCCTTCCCTTTTAAACGCCTTCCACGCAGGCTACTTATGGCGTTAAACTTAAAAAAACTAGAACTTTTAAAAGAACTTACAGAGATGAGCTCAAATGTAAAAAAATAATTTGTAAAGCTTAGTTGGTTGAAAAGTGATTGAGCAGCGAATTTCGTATTTTCCGCCATTTTGTTACTATTTTTAGAAATTTGGTGATCTTTAGAATGTCATATCTTCTTAACCAAATGAGGTTTTCAAAAACGTTTTTCACATTTAAGTTCTTCTCTGAGCACTCTTTCAAAATTGGTAACCTGTTATGGCATAAGTTGAAATTTATAGTTTATTGTCGCTCTTAGCGCCAAAAACCGTTCAAATCCAAAATCCAAAAACACGCGATTTTTGGGACTACAAAGTTCTATTATCGTGCAAAGTCTCAGCTCAAAGGGTTAAAAATTGAAAAACTAGTTTGAAAGAGATCACTTTTTGATGACAGCTGACCCGCCGTGAAATCTTTCAATATTTGACACTTTTAAAAATAGACATTCTTCAAAAACTATGCCTGTTAATTACCTTGATTACTTTGAAAATTATAAATACATTTTTTTAATTTCATTTTTAAAAACCTTGATAAAGAAGGAAGTTGCGTCGGCAAGGTTTAGTACTCTTATCGGTTTAAGGTTCGCGTTTTCCAGTTGAATTAATTTAATTATTTTATACGGTTTTAATACACTAATTACGATATTGAGTTGTTATTTAATGCCATACAAAAGCTACTCCTTGTAAGCCCCCTATCTACGAGCTTTTTAGCTTTTAATAGCAATTGTGGGTCCACAATCTTCCTTCCTCGTGTATTATGTACTAAATGCACCGGTTTAAAACAAAACAACACAAGACAAAAGTATACCCTTAATACGTGCAGGCTCTTCGACAACCTAATGATATAAGTGCCTTCCTATAATAACGAGGGCTAAAATTTAACTTGCATTGTCCACAGAATTTTGATTTTATCTCAGTCTATAAATAAGTATGGCGTTATCGTGTTATTTCATTATGATTTTTCATCATCATTTTTTTTCTATCAAATCACTCTTTCAATTTGTAATTGAGCAAGTTAATTATTTAAAATTTCTTACTGATTGGATTTATTATGTTCATGTATTATACACACGTGTACCAACTCTTAACGAATATTTTGATGATAGGTAATCAGTGTCCAGTACTCAGTCATCAATTTAATATCAGGGTAAATTCTTATTTTACACTTTTATTTATAAATCAGCAAGCACCAAAATAGAGTCTTTGGTTGTTTACCGTTCGCCAAAATATCAAGTTTGCTTGGAATGTTTAAGGACGGTCCAATTTCGTCTCAGTTCGAGAGGAAAATTTCCTCAAAATACCATTTCCTGAAAAGTGGCCTATGAGCTAAATTTGGCACACTCACAAATAGACGTTTCATTTTTAATTTCACTTACTCAAGTTAAGCAATCTGCGAATAATGAAAGCATAGTTTTGCGTAGGAAGACAGTGGAGTTGGAAGACTCCTTCTTCCTCAATCTAATGGATGGTAAGCAATCTCGCGAAAAAGCTAATGAAGAGCGCTGACTCACTGAAAACAACCGCAATTACTTAAAGGTAGCTGAAACAATGAAGTGAATGCTTACACATGGCGATCATCAATACTTGGCTTTCTCTATTGCACTTTTTGTTTGGCTTGGGTAAAGGCAATAGGATATAGACTTCCAGCACTGAATTATTTCGTTTCCCATCGATCTACATTTGGCGTATTAACCCAGTCTTCGGATGTGCAAGGAAATTGGCTCTGGGGAAAGGCGTGATGAGCCTCACAGAATGCTAATTGGCCTTGGCAGTCTGCGGACTATGGAGCATGTTAGTAATGGCGGCTCTCTTACACACTATCTTGAATATTGATTATCGGGGGAAGTTGATATTTGTATAAAAACGACACACACATTTTTTAACGTCTAATTACCTTTTTCGTACATTTGGGGCGGGAAAGGGGGCTTGAGAATTCTTATTGCCCAAAAGTCAGCTGGTAATCATAGCAAACGCGGTTAATTTAATATGCAGCAAGCCTTTCTTCCTCTTTACCAACACCTACCCCCTCCCCTCCGAGTCGCTTTGCGCCAAGAATTTGAGTGTTCTTGAAAAGCTTTTCAAAATCATATGTCTGGGTCTACTTGCTATTATTGCTGGTTCGCAGGTGAAGTCACAGAGGCCTTGTTGGAGGTCAAGAACAAAGCATTTCTCCCCTCTGGGAACTAAACTCTATTTTTATGTAAATTCTTCGAAAAGAATTTCATTGTATTGACCACCAACATGGCCGCCTAGTCACGTGTTTGCAAACCAAGAATTGGTTGGTGGGGTGTTCTTGTTGAAATACGTGCTGTAGTAAATCTTGTTGTCATAAATCTCTTAATGAGAAAGATGAAAACTGTACACACGGTGATAATTGTGTCAGAAAGGTCTTATTCTGAACTTTTATTCGTAATAAAATAAGCAATACGATGGAATCACGAATTGTTTACCGTTCGCCAATAGTCCTTTCAGCTTAAAATGTGAGTAGAAGAGCCAATCTGGTCTTTGTAAACAGGAAGTTGTAGTACTCGATGATAGTAGCAGTAAGCACTGCCAACGATCGCAGTTTTATTTATAATTATACTCTCTCTTTTCCATTGCGGAAGTTTATTCCAGTATAAGGGCTCACAGGATTGGTTGGGAAAACAATAATAAATGAATAAATAAGTCAACTATGACCTTGGGTTAGCCCTAAACTACTGGCCGTGGTTGCTACATTATAGGTCCAATAAAATTAAAGGTTTTTTTTTTTTTTTTAAGAGCCGCAATGACTGTCTAGTCACTTTACCAGGTATAAAGGTCTTTGCTATTATTTTATTTCATGCATTCCTTGGACTATCTCATACATTTTTTTTCGCCACAGAATGTAGTTTGCTTTTCACTGGTGAGACAGCGGACAGTGCCTTAACTTTTATTCCCTTAACCGGTGTTACTCAAAAGACCATCAACGTACCCGTTGACAACTCATGTACCTTTTACTTTGGGGAGAAACTCTATGCACATTACATTGGTTGCGACGGAGCCTGGAGGGAGATCCCACCAAAAAGCGTAAATGAGGGTTTAGAGGTCACTCCTGGTTGGAACAAAAACCAACTTCAATTCAAGGTATAAGGTTGGGTTTAATGATAATGCATTGTTACATCTTACTGTAGATACGTCACACCAACGCGATATTGGTGTAGTAAAGTAATAAATTAATGGCCTTGTTCTTGTTCCAGACCAATATTCTGGGATTTGAACCGTTTTTTTTATGTAAAAACTTTCCTTTGTTCCAATAAATTGGCATAGCTGCTGCTGTCCACATGTTACCAACTTCTTATCACCACCTTTCTCTCCCGGTGCAAACAATAGACCAGTCATTTCTTCAGTCCAAAATATTGTTCAAGAATACGATAACCCTGTTACTACGACTGAAGAGAAGTTACATTTTTTATATCCAACGGTTTGATTGCTCAGTTTAGAAAGGCTAGAACACCCTACCCCTCGGACGTACAAGCAAAGTCATACCCCCACCGTGGGTTGATGGACCCCTCCCCTTGAGTTTTGATATGTGGCAGTATTTCGAAACGATTTTGCCTTCAGTGGAAGCCTTTGATCTTCTCTACAATATGAGGTATATTTTATGGGTGGTGGCGCTGCTGGAGGTCTATGACGTCACCAAACATGGTCGCCATCTTGGCCGATCTTGGATTTTATCAAGAATTAGAAATCAGGTAAAAACAGTGAGAATTAGTATTTTTTGCGCTTAACTTGTGAAATAACACATAAATAAATTCATTTTATCCACAAGTTTTACTCCTATTGTTGAAAAAAGTTGAAAAAACATGCATTTTCACTCAAAATGGCTTGACCACCTTCTACTTATGACGTCATATCTCGTAACCATAGTAACTGACCATCACTAAACGTGTCTCCGTAGCGCTGGAGGGATAAACGAACAGCTACAGAAAAGTTCAGGTGCTGATGTTTCATCGTCTAGAACAAAAATCACCCCCCCTCTCCCACCTTGTACGACCGAGGGTAATAATAGTTCTATAATTATTAAAATGGGACATCCACAGAAAACATCCCACTAACATTTTTTCTGTACTGTGATAGTAAATATTGTACTGTGATAGTAAATATTGTTTTACCTTACAAGACGAGAGATACCGCTTCATCTTTTCTTCGCAAGAACCCGGGTCGGATCTTTAGAGTCGCAGTGCAATGTCGCCATCAACGTGAAAAGGCTTTCGCCAACAGCACCTGTGTCATGGTCAAGGTTGAAGGCAGAATACAATGTAAGATCTTTAATAAATATTCGTGAACACACATGTTCTAAATATAAAAGCAAATAATCGCTTTTGAAAATATTATAGTAACCTGAATGGAAAGAAAACCCTTTAAAGGGCAACAAAATGCAAAGTCTCGAAAATGTCGGGTTGTTCAAAAAATAAACTCACCTGCAAATTAATTTGATTTGAATCTACTCTCAAATTATGCCAATTAATGTATAAAAGTCTTTTAAAATGCTGGCAAGATTTGTCGGGGACTGTATTTATTTAATATCCTGTCCTTGATGCTATTTTAAGACAGCCGTGATATTTGATATTCATTTTCACTACCCATGGACCAGAGGGCTTTGAGATCAATTTAGGTTTCTGTGAAACTGTTCACCTACCCCTCCCCTAAGCCGACATTTTGCCCTAAGTGAGAAGTAAGTGTTAATGTTAGCTTATGGGACGGGTAGCTGGGCAGTTTCCCAGAAACCTAGGTTGATCCAATCTTTGCAACAATAATCACAGTGTTTAACTGAATCGCTAGCTTTTCTTCTACCCAGGCAAACAACTTGAAAGTTCCTGAAAGGACGTTTTCACCATCACTTAGTAATAGACCTCTGTAGGCCATTTGCAAAATAACGTCATTTCATTAAAACAACCAAAATGCTTCAGTGTCTTGCTTTCTCGTGCGAACTAGAGCTTTCGTTGTTTTAATCCTTGTTGCCAGATTTAATGCGGAAGAAAAAGAGAAATGGATTCTGGTAGTAGGACTAAGACGCCATCGTACAAATGGCCTTTTATTGATACGGTAAGCTACAAAACGAATGCAGAGGTTGTTTTAAACGTAACTTTCTATAAATAATTTTTTTTAGGTCCAATTCCTCAAAAGGCTCCGTTAAACCAATCCGCAACTTTACCACCTCCAACTGTGGAGATATCCACCGCCACAGACCTCCCACCTCGTCCAACAAACGCTCAGGCAGAAAATATAACGACAGGCACACCAGCTGTAGTCACAAATACGTGAATGTATATATCAATGCTTTCTATACTGGCAGCACGATTTTGGAGGGTGTACTACTTGTTCTCGTGACGACTCTTGGTTACCAGTTCAGATCATTTATTAGGGAGCTTTAGCAACGACGACGGCAACGGCAACCAGGACGTCAAAAAAGCAATAGGTTTATTACGCAAAACAACAACTTTGCACGTGCATCACGCTTTTTTGTACATTTCTGTTTCATTTTTGTACATTTATGGAGGACGTAAACAAGCGACGACGAATCTCTTTTTCTCTCTCTAAACTTGAGCGCGGTCCTCAAGAAATCAACTCCAGGGAAATTCGCCTGCACTTGCCATTTTCAGTAAATTGGAATAAACGAGAAAAAGATTGAAAAAACGGGAATTCATTATAAAACTGACGTTTTCGCTGCCGTTGCCGTCGTCGATGCTAAAGCTCCCTATTTAGGAGAGCAGCGCGGGCAGTCAAGATACAGAGTTTCTCGGAAAGGCACAAATTGCAGCGTGACGGGTTTCCCTTGAGGAGGGTGCCCAATAGGTTTTCCGGGATACGGGATTTCCCTAGTTTGAAGCTCGGGATTCGGGATTTTACAGCAAAATCAGGGAGGGATTCGGGATTAAAAGTACGCGCGGGAGGTGGGATGCCAAAAATAGCCCTCGGAATTACGGGATTGCTCGAAATCTTAGGTCGGGATTAGTATAGGTAATAGCATGATTTGTAGTGATATTTGGCATAAATACCACGAGTGATATTTCAAAATTGTTTTACGTAAATTTGAAACAATGTTGAAATATCATGAGTGGTATTTACGCCAAATATCACCTACAAATCATGCTATTATTTGTTTATACCACTACCCGCAAAAGGTTTGTAATTTTCACATGTAGGTATTTCAAATTAAGCTGAAATACCACTGCTCTAAGCCAATCAAATTGCAGAAATTTCTCATGTAGTGGTATAACGGGATTGAAGAACCCTATTGGGGACCCTCCTTGAAGGCGCTTTATTTTCATCAGCTCATAGAATATTGTGCAGTCAGGCTGCGCCCTGAAGCATGATCAATTTTCTTTTTCTTACAAAAACTCCACCAGCTTTCGAGTTAAATACAAAACTACCTAGTTATAACTTTACGCATTTGGCACCTAATTATAATTCTGTATTGTTAAAAAATTAGTTGCCTTCTGGACACGTAGATCAATAAGCCTAAAACCTCTCTAATTACCAGAAAGAAACTTTGTCACATCTGGCTGTATGGAGCTTCTCCTGTTTTAATTTCGTGCCTATTATTCTGGGATTAGTTGATCAGGTATGATCAGACACACTAATAGCTTTTTCTCAGTAATAGATCGAAACTAGGGAAGCTTTTCTTCTACGATACTAAGCATAACATATTTACGAGATAATATAAATATGGACGAGAACAGATACAAGTAAAATAATAATGCAAAAGAGTTTCTTTATGTTTTCTTGCCTCTGTATTATCTAAACTTTAATAAAGCTTGTCCAGATTCAAATGTGCTTGAGTGATTATGTTACTGATTCACCAAACAGTTCAGTTTTGTTAAACTCTTTATCTTTGCTTCAAGCAAAAAAATTTCCTGCAGGACCTTTGACGAAAAAAAAATCGCAAAAAATTGCGTTACTTCCGATTCCCCCCAAATTTGGCCCACAGGAATATTTAGCCAATTATTTGCCTAGTTCCAGCCCCCGGGGAGTTTTGAGCTTCACGTAACGATATTTTCATTTAAATGTAGTAAAAATGGCGGTCCCGTCGGGAAGGATTTTGTTGCGGGTTTTGCAGGTTTTGCGAAGAATGAAACCTTGTATCGACGAATTTCGACCAAATAAAAGTCAAGCAAATTATTTGGAAGGGGAAGGATTCTGGAGGATAACAAGCAAAATAAACGCGAAAATTGAGGTAAGAGAACAGTAAGAGTCTTTACTTTAAATTCGCCGAGTCTAGCACACATTCTGTTGAAACGCAGTGAAATCCGTCCCTCTTGGCTTTTTGCCTTCAAAGCCTTGCTTAGGCGTCTTTCGAAAGTAAATATCAGGCCACGAGGTGACGTTACAATATCTAGCTTCCCTATGCTAATTAGCTCTGGTCTCAGTTGCATAATCCGATAGGGTCACAAAATAAATTTTGTATAAAATTGTTAGTCGCTCTATATTTTCGACCGATATTCGGGCTTTTTTGCTTAGATATTGAATAAAAAAATTATTTGTACTGTGTTACATAAAATAGACAACTTTCCTGTCAAAATAACACTCTTAAAAAATTCTTAAAATAATTATGCAGGAATATGCTTTGATTATTATTATTATTATTTTTTTTTTTTTTTGCGAAATACTATGGCTTTCCTGAGAGCAAAATATATATTTTTTGAAAGTTTAATTTTTGGCCTTTCCAAGGAGGTATGGCTTTATATGGAACTGTGAATAAAAGCAGAGATATAATTTTTTAAAGTTGCGAGGTCAAAAATACTTAAAATAAAGGCAGAGGAAAATTTTGTTTAAGAGGAAATTCGAAATGGTAAATTTATGGGATCCGTTAGCGTCACCTGGTCGCATTGTTAACGCTTGCTACGCAGGCTACATTGTGCCAAAAAACCTGAAAAACATAACATGTAAACGATTCTCACTGGGATCCGTCACGCGCTAACGCTCTCTGTGCCCCGTGCATTTAAATTCCAGCGCATCTGTGGATCCGCGGGGGAACTCGTTGGGCATATATTTGTGAGTTTAGTATAAATTGACCTGTTTTCATGCTGTTTGTTGCTCTTTTCGTTAAAACGGACACTTGTCAGACACCTAGTTTGTCGCTCCACCCATCTCCCCGGAGCGATGGCACACTCTGGCGCCTTAGCTCCCGCTCCTTCCCGCCTCCAGGCTCGCCTCTTCCCATAACTCATCTCTCCCTTGGGGCGTTTGCGAGTGGGAGCTCCCGGTGAGAATCTGTTACTATGAGAATTCCTCAATGGTCACATTTTTTTAATAAAGCTTATCCAGATTCAAATATGCTTGAATGATTATGTAGCTGATTGACCAAACAGTCCGATTTTGTTTACCAGGGAATTCAAAATTGTGGATTTATGCGATCCGTTAGCGTCACCTGGTCGCATTGCAAACGCTTGCTACCCAGGTTACATTGCGCCAAAAAATCTTAAAAGCATAAAAAACGAACTAGGAGAATTCCTGTGGTTACAGTACATTTTATACCAATGGCCGCTTTTCTTGCTCATGCGAACAGATCGGTAACCCTGAATGGGAAAAAGAATTAACTTGAGGCACTATAAGGTCAGAAAATAAAAACATTCCTAAGCTTAAAGAGTGCGGGTGAGACCGGGGTGGGATACTTTGGGAACTTTTAGGTGGGGATGTGCCGCTGGGACCCTGGATCCCTTAGCCTATACCAGAGCTAGTTCAAGTGAATTTTGTTACCCTGTACTAGACTAAACTCTCCAAACTCCCCCTATCCTAGAGTAGCTGTTTTCCAGAAACTATTGAGGTAACTAGCACAGCCAAAACGAATCTGATTTGATATTTTTATATTTTTGAGTGGCAATTCCCGATTTCCCTAGTCTATACTAAGATCTTCAACCAATTGATTAGTTTCTTGGAAAATGATACCCTTTTCTAGACCCAAACTCTCTGATTTATATACGATATCCTAGAGTTAACTGCTTGAAAACCATACCCTTCACAGCGGCACATACATATGTAGCCCATATGTGGCCTTCACCCCCGCCGCCCCACGGGGGAAGGTGTGAGATCGATGTTAACGTTTTAATGTACTCCAGTACAATGTCATCTGTCTCTTCCCCCTAGAGGGTGGAGCGAAGAAACGGATGACATTTCAGACTACTCCAGTGCTGCGTTTTGCTTAAGTTTCACGCCGTACAAGGTCAAAACGCGGGTGATCATATTACGAGTGGTAAAATGATCCGATTGCTTTTTATGTAATCCATTCATTCTTGGAAGTCCAAACGAATGCTGGCTATACATGCCTGCCGCACATGCGTAATAGCAACCTTGAGATTAGGATTGCGGCAAACCTCATTCTTGGGGAGAGTGGTGATGTGTGAACGTTATTAGCAAAAGATCCACTTAACACACTAGATAGAGACCTCAGTAACGGACAAACTTGTCTGAAAGTAGAGGGTCTGATTTTTTATCTCTGTCGATTCCTCAAAAATATAATAACTTTTTTATATAATAAATGTCTAATGTATGTGCTTACTTAAAAGTGATGGTAAATCATGCGCCGCTTACAAAGTCTTTAAATATATTTTTTACATTGGTTCTGCGAAAAAAAAATAGATTTAAAAGAAAAGGGTCATCTTCTCCACCAACATGGCCTCGTTATTTTGTCACCTGTTTGCAAACCAGAAATCCAATTCAAGCAGTTTACATATGAAACGAGATCCTTTTGTTGTGTGTGGATATATCAAGTCTCCAGTCTTGAAAGTAAACTACCAAAAAAAACGTGACACACACTGCCATTTTTTCATTGTTTTGTACAAAGTAGCACTTCAGTCTGAGTTACAGCGTGTGTGCTCAGTTTCATGTGTTTCTGTCAGTTCTATTGAGAATTAAGTTAAAAAGAATGCACGTTATTTTCCCACACTCGCAGTAAGACACGATTCCTTTCCGAACTGGGGACAAAAATTTTGCTTTTTGTTTTCGGATGCTTCAGGAACTTTTATTAAGCTGGAAATTGTTCAAAATAAAAACTTATCCGTTTTTCTATTTCACAGAACGGAGTTTGCTTTAGATCATGTCCTTTGACATTTTCTTTTAAGTGCCAGAATGAGGACATTTTCCAACCCCTCTTGATGTGAGTGAATTCATCTTCTTGTAATTTGTCTTATACTAATGACAACTCTCAAGTTCTCCTCAACCTACACCTCACTTTTAACAGTAATGTCTCTAGCCCTACACAATGTGGTAAGACAGCACTGTCTCAGGTAAACTTTTTGTGGTTGCTGTTAAAGCCATTGAGTCATTTGCGTTGCCTGGCTGACGCAAATATTGTTTGTAATCTACTCAGATACTGGAAAACAATATCAATATGTGCCCTGGTTAAATTTTCCGGAAAAAGCGCCCATATATGTTTATTAAAGCGAGGAGGAACTGAAATATAAACCCTTCGACTCAATATTCAGTTTCAATTATGGTTTCTGCGGCTCCACGAATCTTCAGCAGGAATTCGTAGCTCGCATGGAAGCATTCATTCTAGCGAGAGGAAGTCTTAACATTTTGTGAAAATCACCACATTCGAAGAGTTTTTTTTTTATTGATTTGACTGTGTTCTCTCTCCTGTCTGGATTTATCTGACGAATTGTACTTTCAGAAGCGCTATTGACAGATTTATCTTACAGGCTGTTTGCCTTTGGAAACAGTTAGAATTCTCTTAAACTATCATGGCCACGTTTGTCCCCTATTTGATTGCGCTCTACTGCTTGAATTCAGTCCATGCTCAGTCACCTGTGGTAATCTACAGGGTTGATCAGACATTCACGGTAGAGGACGACTTTCTACTGCCCAGAAATACTGCTGAATGCCCTGTTGACGGAAATAATAATGTATCTCCTTCATGCAGTAAATATAACGCTCAGATTCTCGGAGGTTGTTGGTGTAAATGTGGCAGACCCGCAGGGGAAAAGTACACTTTCTTTGAACCGACCAATTCTTGCATGAAGGTCAGCTTGGCTCGTCAGAGATCAGGTAACTTAGTTTCATTTGGTGCGCTTACTTATATAATTACATTACCTTTTAATTAATGTCTTCTCATTAATTTAAGTTACAAAGTTTGCAAAATATTAACTATCCGATTGTCCCAGGTGACAAACAAATGTCTAAAGGAGGATCGATTTAGCTAGTATTCAATTTGGTTTTTCTAACCAGAACGTATGTTTCGCAGATTCAATTTCTGGAATCGTGAAATCCGTCACTTAATACAAAGGCAAGGATATATATTTCCTTTAAAGTTAACTTGCTCGCTGTATTGTAGAAAATGATTGTATGGGAATGGATTTTATTGATGGTAGAGCTATTATGTCAAAATCTGGCCCTTGGTCTGTTGCTATTGGTCTGCCAAGCATGCAGCAGTCAAGTGAAATTTACAATATGTAGATCAAATTTAGGTTAGTTTCTATCAAACGCATGACAATCTTCAGTCACCGAGTAGTGTTATTGAAATTCTCTAGGGAGCTTCTTTACCATTTTGTCCGCTAATTTGCTTAAATTACACCACAACATTCTTTAGAAAATCCATTGATTGTTGTCACCTGTATAAATTGTACAAACGAAAAAGTAAATTAAAATCCTTTTTTGATTACTTATTTGAAAGGCAATTTTTCATCCGGAAAAACGTATTATAGCAATATCTCAATTTTTCTTGAAATGATCAAGGAATTTGAAGAGCGACAATCTTTTTGCTTCCTATGTCATGGTTAGACCCTTTCACTATCCAAGGAATTTGTTCTTATACAGCTGTACACCAAGGAGAACAGCTGTATCCTAACTCTTTTCTCTCTGATCTAAAATATCTCAATATCTGACACTTTTAAAATATACATACTTTAAAAATTAAACCAGTTGATTACCTCGATTGCTTTAAAAATTATAGTACACTTTTTTTTTATTTCAGTTTTTACAAATCGTTATGACGAAGGAAGTTGCATCGGCAAGTTTTAGTACTTTACTAGGTTCGCGATTTTTAGGTCAATTAATTTAATTATTTTATTCTAATTAAGATATTGAAGTATTGATGCTGTACAGAAGCTACTCGTTGTAAGCCCTGTGCGGTGTACGAGATTTTTCCTTTTAAAAGCAAGTTTGCATCTTTGTGCGCAATCTTCGTTCCTCGTGTATTTTAGTTTGTGCCAAATGAAAGGGTTTAAAACGAAACAACACAATAATACGTTAATACGTTCAGGCTCTTCAACAACATAATACAAGTGCCCGCCTATAATAACGGGGGCTAAAATGCTTATGTCATTAACTTGTGCACAGAATTTTGTTTCAATCTCAGTGAATAAAAAAGTATGGCGTTCATCATGTTTATGATTATGAGTATCATTATTCATTATCATTTATTTGTTTTTCTACCAAATCACTCTTTCAATTTGTAATTGAGCTCGTTATTTAACATATCATACTGACTGGATTCATTATGTTCATGTATTATACACACGCGTACCAACTCTTAACGAATATTTTGATGACAGGTAATCGGCGAATACTCAGTCAACATCTCAATATCAGAGTAAATTCTTATTTTACCCTTTTATCCATAAATCAGCGAGCACTAAAATGGAGTCTTTCAATTTGTGATTTCACTAGTCATTTAATATACCCTACTGATTAGATTTATTTTTTGAAATTTATTATTAAATTATTTATTACACACAGGTACCAACTCTTAACGAATATTCTGATGAAAGGCCATCAGTGTATACTTTAAGGTCATCATTTTAATATCAGGGAAAGTTCTTATTTTAAACTTTTATTTATAAATCAGCAAACACCAACATTTTATGGATTCTTTGGTTGTTTACCGTTGGCCAAAATATCAAATTTGCTTGGAACGGAAAATTTAATAGAAGCAGAGGTTTCCGTGGGAAGGCAGTGGAGTTGGAAGACTCCTTTTTCCTCAATCTATGGATGGTGAAGCAAGCTCGTGAAATAGCTAATTAAGAGCGCTGACTCACTGAAAACAACCGCAATTGCTTAGATGTAGCTGAAGCGGTGAAGAAGTAAATGCTGCATGGCGATCAATTCTAGTGAAGAGTCACTTTACTGTTATGTTTTCCCTTTTGTATGCCGAATCAGAAGTTTATTGCAAAGCGTTCAACACCATGCTTTCGGACTTTCTTCCGTCATATTTCGTCTTAAGGTTTTTTATATCTTAGTAACACTTGTTCTCTGGTCTAAGTAAAAGCAATAGGACATAGAATTCCGGCACTAAATTATTTCGTTTCCCCGACAATCTATATTTGGCGTATTCACCCAATCTTCGGACGTGCAAGGAAATCGGCTCTGGGGAAAGGCGTGATGAGCAGTCCGACTATGGACCATGTTAGTAAATTATGGGGCAAAGTTGAGACTTGTGTGAAAATCACACACACATTTTTTTAGCATCTAAATGCCTTTTTAGTACATTGGAGAGGGGGGGGGGGGGAGGGATTTTTACTGCCCAACAGTCAGCTGGTAATCGTAGCAAACGAGGTCAATTTAATATGCAGCAAACCTTTCTTCCTCTAAAAGAGGAAGGGTTTTATCCAAACACTGGTCAACTCCAGCCTCGTTTCCACTTGTAACTGTAAAATGGACTTGTCTATTGCTAAGAGTCTTATGCACAATTGATGAGTATGCATTCGTCTATCGCCTCCTCTTCCGTGAATTTGTTGTTATTGTTATTATTATTATTATTATTATTATTATTATTATTATTATTATTATCATTATTATTATTATTATTGCGGGCGACAAGAGGAGCCCGCAATCCTAATCTCCAGGTTGTTTTTACGCACGCGTCGCATGCCAGTATGTATAGCCAGCATTCGTTTGGACATCCACTAAGAATGAATGGAATGAACAGAACGCAGTTTGATCACGCACGTTTGGACCTTCTATCGCTCCTGACTTGATCACGCGTGTTTTGACTTTCTCTCACGTGAAGCTTACGCAAAGCACAGCGTTGGAGCAAAAGCGTTTTGACCTTCGATCGTTGTCCCCCACACTCCATAACCTTTGGTTATTACTAGTAATTAATGTTGTTGTTGTTGTTTCGAGTGTTATACTAATACATGAGAAATTTCTGCAATTTGATTGGCTTAGAGCAGTGGTATTTCAGCTTAATTTGAAATACCTGCATGTAAAAATCACAAATTGGTAGTATTATAAACAAATATTAGCGTGATTTGTAAGTGATATTTGACATAAATGTTACTCGTGATATTTCAAAATTGTCTCAAATTTCTCTCGCTTAACAGCTCGTGAAATTACGTACAACAATTATGAAATATTACTCGTGTTATTTATGCCAAATATCACTACAAATCATGCTATTACCTATACTAATCATGGGTACAAACTTTTGTAATTTTGATTTTCTAAAGTCTGAGTAAGTATTGGAGAGGCTATCGCGCATTCATGAATCGATTGGGAAATATGCCTACTTAATGTTTTTTTTTTTTTTATGGAAATAACATCGTCGTTCTTCTTCATTTTAGGATGTGATTTACTTTTCACGGGCAAGACAGCTGAGAGCGCATTAATTTTTATTCCCTCAACGGGTGTTACTAAGAAAACCATCAACGTCCCTGACAAGAAAACATGCAGCTTTTACTTTGGGGAGAACCTCTACGCACATTACATTGGTTGCGACGGAGCCTGGAAGGAGATATCATCAAACAGTGTAAATGAGAGTTTGGAGGTCACCCCTGGTTGGAACACAAGTCAGCTGCAACTCGCGGTGGGTATTAAGGGTACTGAATCACACTTAATGCGAACACGCTTTGTGACAGCCTATGCCCAAGGCGTTCTCTCTTGCCCAGCCGGTTACCTGCGCAAAGTCTGGTGAAGGCGTGTCTCTCTAGTTCGGTGCCCTCACAACTCGCGGTAGAGTCCAAGTTTGACCTTGCCGAAAACGCCTAGGGACAAGATTTATTTTTGGAATGGAAATAGATAATAAACTGAATTTTTCTAAACATATATGAAATGTATATAAAAAGATCGGTTAATAATCAATTTAATGTTATGTTGCGCTTTCGAATACTCATACGCAGGAAAATCTTATTCAGACGTTACAAAGCGTATATTTTATCTCATTTTTATTATTGCTCCTCTGTCTGCAGGTACTTTTGTGGAGCGCACGATGCGGATAAGCTTGAAGCTTTAAATAAAAGAATACTCAGATTTATACTTGGAGATTACTCGTCTCCATACGACATTCTTCTCTCAAAAGTCAACTCTACTTAGTTGTGTAACAAACGCGTTCAAAATTTCCTCATACTGTTATACAAGAGTTTGTCTTTCACTCATTTTCCTGCTTATATGAAGAATATGTTTTCACTGCGGTCCTCGGTCCTCTTCCTATGATCTTCGTGGCAACTACATTCTTTCACTAAGTAAACCTAAAACAACTATCTATGGTCCGGTCTTAACTCCTTTTCTTACTTTTCAGCTAAGCAGTGGAATACACTGCCGGACTTTTCTCGTACCAGTTTTTTTGCAGATTTAAGACCAAAATACAGGATGTTACCTTCATGTAGATTATTTTTGCCTGACATACTTAAACTTAAAATTGTGAATTGTAACTAATATTTTCTTTTCTCTTCTTTTTTTTAATGCGCTTATTATCATTAATATTATTTTATTATTAATACTTATAATGCATTTAATGTATACATATATATATATATATATATATATATATATATATATATATATATATTTCTATACTATTTTCACGTAGTGTCAGCTCGAAGATATTAGCTACTCTAAAATTCGAGTGTAAAATAGAGGATATTACATGGCCGCGCGGAGATACGAAATTTTTCTTCGAGTGTTGAAAAATATTTCACGAGTGAGCGCAGCGAACGAGTGAAATATTTTTCAACACCAATGAAATATTAGACTGCAAAACAGTCGGTTTTTTTCTCAAAATCAGTAAAGAAATCGGTAAAGCGTGGCGTAAGAGTCTTACGCGCGCGAAGCGCGCGAGCCTCACACGCCCGTAGGGCCTGTGAGGCGAGAGAAAAAAAACCGTTAGTTAGTATTTTTAGCGTCTCTCCCCAGTCTCGCTCCATGTTTTCAGCCTCGTTTGACTGCTCGCGCGTACTTGAATACGCAAAAATACGGACTGTTTTGCAGTCTAATGAAATATTTTTAAACATCAATGAAATATCAAACCATTTCACTTTAATAGTTTTTTGGTGTGAAAGGCACGATTTATTATGTAGCCATAGCAAAGGTGATATTTTCACATGTGAAGATAACATGTTATTTTCACAAGTGAAGATATCAAGTTTTCGCGCGAAAGTTCACCGAGTATTTCATTGGTGTCTATATAATAATAAAGTTTATTTTATGTTATGTTGTTAGCTTGTTGACATTTCTGTAAATGGTGCAGTAGCAACCGCCATTTATGACCTTCTCCACAACATGCATGATCTCGGCTCCATGTCATTTTTCCTTATTCTACGACTCCTTGTTAAATAGCCTGCGAATACAACCGCTCACCTCTCGTCGGCTTCCTGCCGCTCGCGAAACGTTTCAATCGACAGGCAGCCATGAAAGGCGGCTGTATTCGCGGACTTCTTGTTTATACGACAACCCGTCATTACAAAAAACGGCAAAGGGATTTAAGTAATAGACTAGTCCACCTTGTAGCGACCTAATTTCCATGTTATAAAAAGATGTCTTATGAAACAATCAAACAAACAAATAAACTGTTACAATAGACAAACAAATCAAAGCAAAGACAGCTTAACAGATTTACTGCTCAGCTATTAAATCGCGTAACTAACAAACCAACTCGAAAGAAAAAACAAACAAACAAACAACAACAAGAAATGCAGCTTAACAGATTTGCAGTATTTTTAGCTAGCTGCTGATAGTTCGTTCCATTTCTTTTTTCCTTTCTAGACAAGAGTCAACGTTTCATCTTTCCTTCTCTCGAACCCTGGTCGGATCTTTAGAGTCGCAGTACAGTGTCGCCATTTACATAACAACACAGTCGACAGCACCTGCGTTATGTTCAAGGTTCAAGGCAGAATACAGTGTAAGACCTCTAAAATCAAACTGATTGAAAATTTAATGGCAAACGAGCAAAGAAAAAAGGTCAAGCGTTGCATAAAATGAGCACTAAATGATATAACCATTTGCAAAATTGGGCTGTTTCCACAGAGACTAGAAACGTTACCTGTAGGCATTTAATCTTTTGTTTCACTACTATTCACTGTTCACTCAGTGGACCGGGATCTTGACGATAATCACTATACTCAGCTTACCACTGTGAATAGCTCCTTTTCTTCTGTTGATCCACAACAACGGTACCAAAGGAGATTGCGCCTAACTTGTAAATTGCCAAAACAACTTGATATAAATTTCTAGCAACGAAACATGGGCACCACATTGATTATGGTGGATTAAATCTAAACGTACTATCTTTAAAAATGTTTAGGTCCAATACCTCAACACACACCGTTAAACCAATCCGCAACTTTGCCACCTCCAATTGTTGAAATAACCAGCACCGCAGCCATACCAACTCGTCGAACAACCACTCAAGCAGAAAACGTAACCGCAGGCACACCAGCTGTTGTCACAACTCAGGTTTGTTTGGGTCATAATTGTGTTTTCTATTTTGTGTTTAGATTTGAAGGCTCGAAAATTAAGTGATATTCTCTTACATTTCGGTAATAGTTAATAAACAAATAATAGCATGATTTGTAGGTGACATTTGGCATAAATAGCACTCGTGATATTTCAACATTGTCTCAAATTTCACTCGCATAACAGCTCGTGAAATTACCTACAACAATTTTGAAATATCACTCGTGAGTGGTATTTATGCCAAATATCACTACAAATCATTCCATTCATCATTACCTGTCAAAGTGCCAAAATAGCCGGAGTTTCTCACTTTATCACCAATCTTCGAAGCAAAGCAATGAAAATTTGACTTAATTATATTGTGGGTATTGTGGTCGTTTTAGGAAAGATAACCCAGCATGGTGGGGTAAGTGCTTTGACCGCGATCCTGCCATATCAAAACAACCTCATTCTTTAACGAACACGCTTTTTGTAGCCGACAAAAAGTCAATTTTTTTTCTGTCGAAACAAAGTAATTAAATAGCTATTTGACTAATAAATGAATTAAATGAATTATTTGTTTATTTTGTTCTTTTGGTTTTTAATGTGTTTTGTGTCTTTACAGGTTACCACTTCCAAAACGGACACTCCGAGGGAAGATAGAAAACAGCAAGGTCAGCTTTACAGCTCCTCAACTTATTAACCTATTTGCATCTAGTTTGTAAGCTTGTCAGTAAGTCAACCTAACGAAAGGTCGGCCTTTAAACCAGTCTTCTCGTTAGCTTGTGCAACTGTTCGCCTGTTATTTTAACACCCCGACAGCTCTGTCGTCAATCTACCAATTCGTCAGCCTCCGTCCTCCTGATAGCCTTTCAATCTGTCAACCTGACCCCTTGCCAGATTGGCAGCCTGTCAGACAGCCCGCCTTTCACTTTTATATTCTGTCATCTTGTCAGCATGTCATTTTGTCAAAGACAAACTGACATGCTTGTCAATTTGCTTGACATGCTCATCGATTTGTCAGCCTACTGAAATTGTAGCCGATCACTAAGCTAGCCTGTCTGCTCGTTAGCTTGTGCGACTCTTCGCCTGTCATTTTGTCAGCCAAACAACTCTGCCAATTTGTCAGCCCGTATTCCTGACAATCTTTCAATCTGTCAGCCGGACCGCTTGCCAGATTGTCAGACGGTCAGGCAGCCCGCCTTTCACTCTGACAGTCTGTCACCTTGTCAGCCCGTCGGTTTGTTCACCAATCAGCTTCTCAGCCTGCCAACTTGTCAGTCTGTCAGCTCCTTAATCTGATGAAGGGCCTGCGCTCTAAACATTTGCTTTTTATTCTTTTCACATTCCTATTAACTCAGTTGATAACGGTTTAACTAAGATTTAGTAGGCCAATCTGCCTGCTTTGTTATGGGTTAGATAGATAGATAGATAGATAGATAGATAGATAGATAGATAGATAGATAGATAGATAGATAGATAGATAACACTTTTCCATACTTTTCCATACGATTAATACTCTTGCTTTACTAAAATGTTGTCTCCTGTGATTAACAGGTTAAACTACTGGACCTCGCGTTCAGTAATTCAGCTTTTGTAGTATCCATCATCATCAGTAAGACGATCCTAGTAAACGAGCTCATAGTGTCTTTCGATGTAGAGTCGACGCTGCTCTGATGGCAGCTCTGGAGAACGACCGCAGCCTTGCAGAGCGACGATGTATCCCTGCTCAGATTGCTGTTCTCCTGACTTTCCTATCAAGATCAAATTACTTCCAGGCTAACGGAGCAATTTATGAAAAACGAGAAGGAACAGCCATGAGGAGTACGGTTTCCGCTGTTACTGGTCATATCCAAGAACAGGCAAAAACTACATCATACTAAAAGTAAAGAACCTTGGAAGTGCTACCTAGACAAGATCTTGACACCCTCACGATCTTGGATCCCGGAAGCGTCGATAGCTTCTTACAGCATCCGAATAACCAGCGTCTTTTCCATTCTCTTCACCATGGAGGCAAAGAGTGGCAACAAACTCGCCTTCCTTTTAGATCTTGACGAGTACTTTCAAGTAATGATCCCCTACATCGCCTTTATATAAAGGAAGCTTTGTGCGTACACTGATGGAGTCAGGTTTAGCGTATGACTCACACCAACCGAAATCATCAAACTGGCCGGCCCGGGCATTGACAATGAAATAGGCCTTTCCAAGAATGTTTACTAAAAAACTCCCCATCTCTTTTGTGTATGCTATTTGGGATTTGACTGATCTGGCTGGATAGTTTGATTAAAATTGAGGTTTCTCATGTGGTCGGGAATGGCCTACAGTGGCCGGTCAGTTCTGACAAATGGGAAACACCCATGGTATTGTTAAGCGTCTTAACCGGCAGCTTTCTGTTATCTCCAAGGAGAAACGGAGTAACATTTTATCTGTCCTTAATTTAACTATTAATCCTTATTCTTTTTCTGCAGAGGACCAGCACCAAGAAACCGAGCATCAGTATTGGGCCTGCACCTGGTTTAAATTCACTTATTTTTTTGTGAATAACCTCTCCCCTGCCTACGACAATAAGGCGTCGCTGTTTTCAAGTCGAAGATAACAGAACTTAGTTCACATCTAGTTCGGTCCAAAGACGCTGATGACTAGGCTAAACTTGATGGCGTGGTTTGCACAGGATTCCCTCTGAATGCGATATAAAGTTCACGGTTGGGTGAGAATGAAGACAGAGACAGAGTCAAGGGCCTTAATATTGATATACGAATCTCCACAACCCAGACCACTGCCGTTTCCGAGAACGCTCTCAGCATTGAACATCACACGCTATGTAATGAGGTAAAGTTTCTCGAACGCGTTCCTCATGGCTACGCACGCAGGAGCAAAGAAGCGATTCCTAAAAGGCTTTACCTTGACAGCATCAGCATAGACAGTGGATAAGAAAATTACAGAAGCACGGATTACCATGATTAACAATCAAACCAAAAGGAGGGGGTTACTTGGTTTAACTTTTGATGGATATGTGCCGCTGGCCTCTCAGACCCATACCCCATTATAGTCCATTCTGTGGCAAAAACAAAAGAGGACACTGCACGACACTGGGCCTCCAGGGCCGCTGAAGGAAAAACCAGTTGCGTGTCCAGGGGGGAGAGTCCAGGGGGTCCGGAGCCCCCCATCAGACCTGACGCTTGTTTGAGACTGAAATTGTTACATCGAAACTGGCTGATTTTTTAATGAAACGCACGTTCCATTTTGCCACTAACTAAATTCCAGGGATATTCAAAAACGTAATTGTTTTTGGGTACCCGCCTGTGATCTGCTGGCCCCTGCTCACAAAGCAGTTTTTCCCGCGTGAACGGCGACCGGTGTTCACAGATTTAGAAACACGTGGTTGTAAGATGTAATTTGCCACAAAAAAATTCAAAAGTCCTTTCTGAACCAAAGTTTGGACCCCCCCCCCCCCCAATAAAAAATTCTAGGATGCGCCCTTTTAAACAGAAACGATCGAAATGCGCCTAGCTTGTGAATGTAGCCATCTCTTTTAGCCCCTCGCTGCGGGAGATACGTCTGCGATTGCCGCCCCAGCAATATATATTTATTATTTATTTATTTATTTCTGTCAGCTTATAGAAAACACTGTGGTTAGGCTGAACTCTGAACCCTTGTGTATTACAAAGCCTCCACCTGCTTTCGAGTTAAATACAAAAAAACATAGTCAGTGTAACTTTATGCAAAACGTTATGCATTTACACCTAATTATTATTCAGTATTGTTAAAATATTACTAGCCTTCTGAACACTTAGACCCTGTTTGCATGGAGTGGGGGACCCCGGTCTAGTGGGGTAAGTTTCTTTTGTTTTGTGTCCCCCAGAGCGTGAAAACAAAAGAAACCAACCCCACTAGTCGGGGGTCCCTCACTCCATGTAAACAGGCCCTTAGTTCAGTAAGCCTTATACCTCTCTTATTCGCCATTTCGGAGTTGTGTAGGGAACTGGGGCGAGTTCAAATTTAAACTAATCGATAAACTGACACCACCATTATAAAAGTTCATGTTGAGATCAGTTATTTGACCGAGTTTGGTCAAATTAATTAATTTTTTTCATGATTTCTGGGACATTCCTGATAATGGGCAAACATAGTAATTTTCGAATTAGCGCCTTCCAAGTAGTAGATGAATCACGAATTTTACAGTTTAACAGAAAAACTGAAAAATATTTTAAAGAGTTTACATGGTTTGGGGGAACGCTGTCACAACATTACAAGCGTTTGTATGGATCTTTAACCATGTTTTAAGTCATAACTTGATTCCTGTTCAACTTAAGAGCACCATGCCAAACCGGCTTAGTCAAATAACCAATTTCAACATGACCGTCAGTTTATCGATTAGCTTAAACTCGCCCCAGTCCCCTAATCAACTCCGAAATGGCTAATTACCAGAAAGAAACTTTGTCACATCGGGCTGTATGGAGCTTCTCCTGTTTTAATTTCGTGCCTATTATTCTGGGATAGGTTGATCAGGTATGATCAGACACACTAAAATATAATAGCTTTTCCTCAGTAATAAATCGAAACAAGGGACGATTTTTTTGTTCTATAATATTTATAAGTATGATATGTTTAGTGGTTATCAGTATTTTAATGATGGAACTTTACAATGTTAATTCTATAATTTGTAAGAACACGGACGAGAACACATACCGGTAAAAATCATCATGCAAGGGAGTTTCTTTATGTTTTCTTGCCTCTGTATTATCTAAACTTTAACAAAGCTTATTCAGACCCAAATATCCTTGAGTGATTATGTAGCTG
Source organism: Porites lobata (assembly GCA_942486035.1). Classification (NCBI taxonomy): domain Eukaryota; kingdom Metazoa; phylum Cnidaria; class Anthozoa; order Scleractinia; family Poritidae; genus Porites; species Porites lobata. The sequence goes on from CALNXK010000280.1 coordinate 303,874, forward strand.
ATAAACCAAAAGTCCAATTTTGTTTAAGAGGGAATTCGAAATGGTGGATTTATGGGATCTGTTAGCGTCACCTGGTCGCATTGCGCCAAAAAATCTTGGAAGCATGAAATAATAAAAACTATAAATTCCTGCGGTTACAGTACATTTTATAACACTGACCACGTTTCTTGCTCATGCGAACGGATCGGAAACCCTGGAGCTAAGGGGGGAAATGACGTAACTTGAGGCACTAAAAGATCAGAGAATAAAAAATCCGGAAGTTTATGGAGTGCGGGTGAGATCGATGTAAACCCTTTTACTCCAAAGCCATCCGTCTCTTCGCTCGTTTCGTCGGGGTTGGGGCGAAGAGATGGAGGACATTTCAGACTACTCCAGTGCTGTGTTTTGCTTACGTTTCACGTCGTACAAAATCAAAACGCGGGTGATCATATTACGAGTAGCAAAATGATTAGATTTCGTTTTATGTAATCCATTCATTCTTAGTGGAAGTCCAAACGAATGCTGGCTACATGCCTGCCGCACATGCGTAATAGCAACCTTGAGATTAGAATTGCGGGTAAAAAAAGTGAAACTAAATAAATAATATTTGAGTAAGAGATTAACGCATGCTATTTTTATCACGCTCGTCTCATTCTTGGGGAGAGTAGTGATGTGTGAAGGTCATTATCAAAAGATCCACTTGACACACTATGGAACTCAGTAATGAACAAACTTGTCTGAAAGTAGAGGGTCTGATTTTTGCAATAAAAAAAAAAATAAGTGCACGTAATCTCTGTCGATTCCACAAAAATATAATAACTTTTTTATATAATAAATGTCTAATGTATGTGCTTACTTAAAAGTGATGGTAAATCATGCGCCGCTTACAAAGTCTTAAAATATAATGTTTACATTGGTTCTGCGAAAGAAAAAATATAGATTTAAAGAAAAAAACTACCCTGAAAGGATCATCTTCCCCACCAACATAGCCTCGTTATTTTGTCACCAGTTTGCAAACCAGAAATCCAATGCATGCAGTTTACATCTGAAAAGAGATCTTTTTGTTGTGTGTGGATACAACAAGTCTCCAGTTTTAAAAGTAAACTACCAAAAAACGTGACAAACACTACGAATTCTGCCATTTTTTCATTGTTTTGTACAAAGAAGCTCTTCAGTCTTGATTACAGCCAGCGTGCTCAGTTTCATGTGTTTCAGTTCTATATATTGAGAATTAAGGTAAAAAGAATGCACGTTATTTTCCCACACTCGCAGTAAGACACGATTCCTTTCCGAACTGGGGCAAAAATTTTGCTTTTTGTTTTCGGATGCTTCAGGAACTTTTATTAAGCTGGAAATTGTTCAATATAAAAAACTTATCCGTTTTTCTATTTCACAGAACGGAGTTTGCTTTTGATCATGATGTCCTTTGACATTTTCTTGTAAGTGCGAGAATGAGGAAATTTTCCAACCCCTCTTGATGTGAGTGAATTCATCTTCTTATAATTTCTCTTAGTACTAATGACAACTCTCAAGTTCTTCTCAACCCACACCTCAATTTAACAGTAATGTCTCTATCCCTACACAATGTGGTAAGACAGCACTGTATCAGATAAACTTTTTGTTGTTGCTGCTAAAGCCATTGAGTCATCTGCGTCACCTGGCTGACGCAAAGATTGTTTTTGATCTACTCGGCCACTGGAAAACAATATCAATATATGCCCTGGTTAAATGTTTCCGCAAAAGCGCCCATATATGTTTATTAAAGCGAGGAGGAACTGAAATATAAAACCTTCGACTCAATATTCAGTTCCAATTATGGTTTCTGCGGCTCCACGAATCTTCAGCAGGAATTCGTAGCTCGCGTGGAAGCATTCATTCTAGCGAGAGGAAGTCTTAACATTTTGTGAAAATCACCACATTCGAAGAGATTTTTAATGATCTGACTGCCTTTGGTAACAGTTAGAATTCTCGCAAACTAGCATGCGCATGGCTGCGTTTGTCCCCTATTTGATTGCGCTCTACTGCTTGAGTTTAGTCCATGCTCAGTCACAGTTGTTAATCGAAATCGACAGAGATCCGAGTTTAGCGATAGAGGACGACCTTAAACTGCCCAGAAATACTGCTGAATGCCCTTTTGACGGAAATAATGTATCTCCTGCATGCCGTAAATACAAGGCTCAGTTGCTCGGAGGTTGTTTTTGTAAATGTGACAGACCCGGAGGGGACAAGTACACTTTCTTTGAACCGACCAATTCTTGCTTGAAGGTCAGCTTGGCTCGTCAGAGATCAGGTAACTTAGTTTCATTTGGTGCGCTTACTTACATTGCCTTTTAATTAATGTCTTCTCATCAATTTAAGTTACAAAATATTAACTATCCGATTGTCCCAGGTGACAAACAAATGTCTAAAGGAGGATCGATTTAGCTATATAGTATTCAATTTGGTGTTGCTAATTAACCAGAACGTATGTTTCGCAGATTCAATTTTTGGAATCGTGAAATCCGTCACTTAATACAAAGGCAAGGATATGTATTTCCTTTTAAGTTAACTTGCTAGCTGTATTGTAGAAAATGATTGTGTGGGAATGGATTTTATTGATGGTAGAGCTGTTATGTCAAAATTTGGCCATGGTCTGTTGCTATTGGTCTGCCAAGCATGTAGCAGTCAAGTGAAATTTAAAATATGTGGATCAAATTTAGGTTTAATTTTTCTATCAAACGCATGACAATCTTCAGTCACCGAGTAGTGTTACTGAAATTCTCTAGGGAGCTTCTTTACCATTTTGTCCGCTAATTTGCTTAAATTACACCATAACATTCTTTAGAAAATCCATTGATTGTTGTCACCTGTAAAAATTGTACAAACAAAAAGGAAAATTAAATCCTTAATTTTTCATCAGGAAAACGTATTATAGCAATATCTCAATTTTTCTTGAAATGATCAAGGAATACAAAGAACGACAAATTTTCCTTCCTATGTCCCTGTTAAACCCGTGTCACTATCCAAGGACTTTGTTGTTATACAGCTCACACACCAAGGATCGAGAAAAGCTATATCATAACTCTTTTCTCCTTGATCTAGAATATTTCAATATTTGACACTTTTCAATAAAATATACATACTTTAAAAAGTATAACAGTTGATTACCTCGATTACTTTGAAAATTATCTATAGACATTTTTTTATTTCGAAGGAAGTTGCGTGGGCAAGTTTTAGTACTCTTATCGGTTTACTAGGTTCGCGATTTTTAGTTCAATTGATTTAATTATTTTATTCTAATTAAGATATTGAAGCATTGATGCTGTACAGAAGCTACTCTTTGTAAGCCCTGTGCGGTGTACGAGCTTTTTGCTTTTAAAAGCAAGTTTGCATCTTTGTGCGCAATCTTCCTTCCTCATGTATTATGTACCAAATGAAAGGGTTTAAAACGAAACAGCACAAAACGAAAGTATACCCTTAATACCTGCAGGCTCTTCAACATCATAATAAAGGTGCCGGCCTTTAATAACGAGGGCTAAAATGCTTATGTCATTAACTTGTGCACAGAATTTTGTTCCAATCACAGTGTATAAAAAAGTATGGTGTTCATTATGTCTATGATTATGAGTATGATTATTCTTTATAATTTATTTGTTTTTCTACCAAATCACTCTTTCAATTTGTAATTGAACTCGTTACTTAACATATCATACTGACTGGATTCTTTATGTTCATGTATTATACACACGCGTACCAACTCTTAACGAATATTTTGATGACAGGTAATCAGCGAATACTCAGTCAACATCTCGATATCAGGGTAAATTCTTATTTTCCTTCTTTATTTATAAATCAGCGAGTAATAAAATGGAGTCTTTCAATTTATGATTTAACTAGTTATTTAATATATCCTACTGATAAGATTTATTATTTGAAATTTATTATTTTATTCTTTATTATCGGTATTATACACACAGGTACCAACAGCACTCTGAATGAATATTTTGATGGCAGGCCATTAGTGTATACAAGGTCGTCATTTTAATATCAGGGAAAGTTCTTATTTTAAACTTTTATTTATAAATCAGCAAGCACCAAAATGGATTCTTTGGTTGTTTACCGTTGGCCAAAATATCAAGTTTGCTTGGAACAATTAAGGAAGGTACAATTTAGTATTTCGAACGGGAAATTTAATAAAACCAGAGTTTTCCGTAGGAAGGCAGTGGAGTTGGAAGACTCCTTCCTCCTCAATCTATGGATGGTAACCAAGCTCGCGAAAAAGCTAATTAAGAGCTCTGACTCACTGAAAACAACCGCAATTGCTTAAAGGTAGCTGGAGCGATGAAGGGAATGCTACATAGCGATCAATACTAGTCAAGAGTCACTGTATTGTTATGTTTTCTCCTTTGTATGCCGGATCAGAGGCGTATTCCAACGAGTCCAATTCTATGCTTTCGGACTTTCTTCCGTCTTATATTTCGTCTAAACGTACTTTATATCTCAGTAACGCTTTTTGTTTGGCTTAAGTACTAGTAAAGGTAATAGGATACAGAATTCCAGTGCTGAATTAATTCGCTTCCCATCAATCTATATTTGGCGTATTCACCCAATCTTCGCATGTGCAAGGAGATCGGCTCTGAGGCAAGGCGTGATGAGCCTCACAGAATGCTAATTACTAATTACCTTGGCAGTCCGACTTTGGAGCCTGTTAGTTATGGCGGGTCTCTTACTCACTATCTTGAATATTAATTATGGGGGCCGAGTTGAGATTTTTATGACAATGACCCATAGTTACATTTTGAACATCTAAATGCCTTTGTTGTAGATTTTGTTTTGGAAAGGGGGAGGGGGCGGATTTTTACTGCCCAAAAGTTAGCTGGTAACCATACCAAGTTAATGTACAGCAAGCCTTTATTCCAATTCACCCCAACCAATTCCCTCCCCCCCCCCCCTTTCCGAACCACTTTGCGCCATCAATTTGAGTGTTCTTGAACAGTTTTTCTAGGGTATCGCTTTCTTGCTATTATTGCCGGTTCGTAAGTGAAGTCCTAGAGACCATGTTGGTTGTCAAGAACAAAAGCATTTCTCCCCTCTGGAAGCTAAGCTCTATTTTTATGTCAATTCTTCCAAAAGAATTTCATTGTATTGACCACGAACATGGCCTCCTGGTCACGTGTTTGCAAACAAAGAATTGGTTGGTGGAATGTTCTTTAATTATAAAAGCGTCCCAATTCAATCAAAAACTAAGAACAATAACAACTTTAAATAACAAGGTTGAAAAGCATTGGTTATGCTAATAAATTGAGAAAATGAAGCACACAGATCAAGTGTCCACTTGCGATCAGGATGCAGCCAACCAAACCAAACTGTGCTACTGTTAAAAGTTTAAGAATCGTAGAAAATACATATATCTTCTTCATACGTAGTCAGTCACTGAATAATGTGACCATAGTTAATAGATTGGATTGGTTATGAAACCCGTCAGACTAGTCCTTTGTTTTTGTGGACCTCACGGTGCACAACGTTCAATAGCATTCCTAGAATTTTGATCTTAGGGTCTGTTTACATGGAGGTGGGGGACCTAAGGTAGGTGAGGTAACCCGCCTGTCCATATAATCTCTCATTTTAACTTGATCACGTTTACATGATAGGTGGGGTGACCCGCCACATGTTACCTCACCTATCTGGGGTCCCCCACCTCCATGTAAACAGGCCCTTAGTGACAAATAAACGCCTCCCAAAAACTTATTCCGTCACAATTTGCCAATAGAAAACAAAGATTGTGCCCCTTCAGGGAGCTTCTAACATAAACCGCAGCACCGTTTTGTTGTTTTTGTTGTCTTTCATGACTAGTCTCCTCTAATAACTATGATGCGACATAATAGGTAGTGAGACTTTTGACGTAATTCCGAATAGACCATTTTACGGCTTTGTGGGCTTAGTACCCTAGCCTCTGAGGTACCTGAGGCTGAGGTTGCCCTTGTTCAGTTTGATACAAACCTCCTTCATTTTCTTATAAAAATTATGATAAAAAAATTGTTTGAATAGGAATAACATGATTAAAGGAGGAAGGGTTGTATCAAAAACAAGGTCAATTCCAGCCTCGTTTCCACTTGTAACTATAAAATGGGCTATGGGTAACAGTTTTATGCAGCTTATGCATTCACGATTGATAAGCATGCATTCCTCTATTGCCTCCTCTTCAGTGAATTTGTTATTATGAAGATGATGATGATGATGATGATGATGATGATGATGGTGATTGCTGTTGTTGTTTCTAGTGTAATCCTGGTTTCAAACTTTTTTAAATTTTGATTTGAGTCTGAGTCTGAGTAAGTTTTGCCGGCGAGGTTATCGCGTATTCGTGAATCGATTGAGAAATATGCCTACTTAATATTTTGTCAGTTTTTAAACTTTTATGAAAATAACATCGTCGTCTTCTTCACCTTAGGGTGTGATTTACTCTTTACTGGCAAGACAGCTGAGAGCGCATTAATTTTTATTCCCTCAACGGGTGTTTCTAAGAAAACCATCAACGTCCCTGCCAACAAAACATGCAGCTTTTACTTTGGGGAGAAACTCTACGCACATTACGTTGGTTGCGACGGAGCCTGGAAGGAGATATCATCAAACAGTGTAAATGAGAGTTTAGAGGTCACTCCTGGTTGGAACACAAGTCAGCTGCAACTCGCGGTGTGTATTAAGGGTACTCAATTACAGTTCATGCGAACACGCTTTGTGACAGCCTATGCCCAAGGCGTTTTCTCTTGCCTAGTTACCTGCGCAAAGTCTGGTGAAGGCTTGTCTCTCTAGGTGCCCTCACAACTCGCGGTATAGTCCAGGTTTGACCGTGCCGAAAGGTTAGCTTGTTGACATTTCTGTAACTGGTACAGTAGCAACCGCCATTTATGACCTTCTCCACAACATGCATGATCTCGTCTCCAGGTCATTTTTCCTTATTCTACGACTCCTTGTTAAATAGCCTGCGAATACAACCGCCTCTCGTCGACTTTCCTGCCGCCCGCTCAATCGACAGGCAGCTATGAAAGGCGTCTGTGTTCGCGGACTTCTTGTTTATACGACAACCCGTCATTACAAATAACGGCGAGGTATTTAGGTAATAGACTAGTCCACCTTGTAACGACCTAATTTCCATGTTATACAGATGTCGTATGAAACTATCAAGCAAACAAATATACAATAGACAAATAAATCAAAGCAAAGACAGCTAAACAGATTTACTGCTCAACCATTAAATCGCATAACAAACAAACAAACAAACTCGAAAGAAAAAAAAAGAAACAAACAGACAACAACAAGAAACGCAGCTTAACAGATTTGCAGTATTTTTTAGCTAGTTGATGATTGTTTGTTCCATTTCTTTTTTTCCTTCCTAGACAAGAGGCAGCGTTCCATCTTTCCTTCACTCGAACCCTGGTAGGATTTTTAGAGTCGCAGTACAGTGCCGCGATTTACTTAACAACACAGTCGACAGCAGCTGCGTTATGTTCAAGGTTGCAGGCAGAATACAGTGTAAGACCTCTAATGGATGTACATGTCAAACTGATTGAAAATTTGATGGAAAACCAGCAAACAAACTAGAAAAAAGGTCAAGCGTTGCATGAAATGAGCACTAAATGAAACAATCATTTGCAAATTGGGCTGATTCCACAGAGACTAAAAACATTACCTGTAGGCATTTAATCTTTTGTTTCGCTACTATTCACTAATCACTCAGTGGACCGTGATCTTTAAGATAATCACCATACTCAGCTTACCACTGTGAATAGCTCCTTTTCTTCTGTTGATCCACAACAACAGTACCAAAGGAGATTGCGCTTAACTTGTAAATTGCCAAAACAACTAGATATAAATTTCTAGCAACGAAGCATGGGAACCATACTAATTATTGGTGATTAAAGCTAAACTTACTATCTTTGAAATTGCTTAGGTCCAATCCCTCAACAGCCTCCGTTAAACCAAACCGCAACTTTACCACCTCCAATTGTTGAAATAACCAGCACCACAGCCACACCAACGCGTCCAACAACCACTCAGGCAGAAAACGTAACCACAGGCACACCAGCTGTGGTCACAACTGAGGTTTGTTTGGGTCATAACTGTGTTTTCTTTTTGGCGTTTAGATTTGAACGCTCGAAAATTAAGTGATATTCTCTTACATTTCGGTAGTAGTATAAACAAATAATAGCATGATTTGTAGGTGACATTTGGCATAAATACCACTCGTGATATTTCAAAATTGTCTCAAAATTCACTCTCCCAGCTGCTCGTGAAATTACGTACAATAATTTTGAAATACCACGAGTGCTATTTATGCCAAATATCACTACAAATCATGCCATTCATTACCTATTCAAATCATGGTTACAAACTTAAAATTTGTAATTTTGATTTTTAGGCAGAAAACGTAACCACAGGCACACCAGCTGTTTTCACAACTGAGGTTTGTGTGGGTCATAATTGTGTTTTCTTTCTTGCGTTTAGATTTGAAGGCTCGAAAATTAAGTGATATTTCCTTACATTTCGGTAGTAGTATAAGCAAATAATAGCATGATTTTTAGGTAATATTTGGCATAAATACCACTCGTGATATTTCAAAATTGTCTCAAATTTCACTCGCCAAACAGCTCGTGAAATTTCGTACAACAATTTTGAAATATCGCAATCGTGGCATTTATGCCAAATATCACTACAAATCATGCCATTCGTAATTACCTATTCTAATTATAGTTACAAACTTTTGTAATTTTGATTTTTAGGCAGAAAACGTAACCACAGGCACACCAGCTGTTGTCACAACTGAGGTTTGTTTGAGTCATAATTGTGTTTCCTATTTTGCGTTTATATTTGAAGGTTCGAAAATCAAGTGGTATTCTTTTGCATTTCGGTAGTAGTATAAACAAAAATAGCACAATTTGTAAGTGATATTTGGCATAATACCGCTCGTGATATTTCAAACTTGTCTCAAATCTCACTCGCCAAACAGCTCGTTAAATTACGTACAACAATTTTGCAATATCGCAATCGTGGTATTTATGCCAAATATCACTACGAATCATGCCATTCGTAATTACCTATTCTAATTTTAGTTACAAACTTTTGTACTTTTGATTTTTAGGCAGAAAACGTAACCACAGGCACACCAGCTGTTGTCACAACTGAGGTTTGTTTGGGTCATAATTGTGTTTTCTATTTTGCGTTTAGATTTGAAGGCTCGAAAATCAAGTGATATTCTCTTGCATTTCGGTAGTAGTATAAACAAAAAATAGCATGGTTTGTAGGTGACATTTTTGCATAAATACCACTCGTGATATTTCAAACTTGTCTCAAATCTCACTCGCTTAACAGTTCGTGAAATTACGTACAACAATTTTGAAATATCACTCGAGGTATCTATGCCAAATATCACCGCAAATAATGGTATTACCTATCTAATCATGGTTACAAACTTTTGCAATTTTGATTTTTAGGCAGAAAACGTAACCTCAGGCACACCGGCTGTTGTCACAACTGAGGTTTGTTTGGGTCATAATTGTGTTTTCTATTTTGCGACTAGATTTGAAGGCTCGAAAATTAAGTGATATTCTCTTACATTTCGGCAGAACATAACTACTAATGTTCCTGGAGCAGGAGCTGAAACGACGCAAGAAGTTCGGGTAAGTAATTGCTATTGTCTCGAGTATATAATCACACTGAAAGGTAGATAAATTGGGTGTCAGTAAACCACGAGGTCGGGCCGGGGTCGGAGTCCATCCTTTTTTTAAAATACTCCTGATTTTAAGGGTTGGGGTTAGGGTTAGGGTTAGTATTATTGTCCACCCTAACCCTAACCCTAACCCTAACCCTAACCCTAACCCTAACCCTAACCCTAACCCTAACCCTAACCCTAACCTTAAAGCAGCATTCTTTAAAAACAATGATCGACCCCAACCCCGGCTCCGGCGCCGACGCCAACCTCGCGTTTTACTGACAAAAAACCAGCGCGAAACTCTGACATCTTTCATCATCGTTTACGGCTCGTTTACAGCCTGCAGCGGCCGATTTTGTACCAGAACTTGATCTACTCGATCTGATCTCTCTTCGGAACCTTTTCTTTTTCTATTCAGGAATTTAATTTTGACAGAAAATAGTTTAAAAATGCTAAAACTATCCGTTTTGTTGCCGGTTGGCACATGGTCAAGTTTTCCCAGAGACTTTCGACACCAGAAATTCATACAGTTGTTGTCTTTCTCTGCGATTTGGCATCGTCGTGAAAAGCAAACTGCTTTCCAGCTTTGTACTTTATAACTTTTAAAGCTATGGCAGTAGCGAATTGTGACGCTCAGTAAATAAAATGTGGAAGCCAACGCTTTTTAATATTAACAAGGGCTGCATAAGTAAATTGTTCCGTTTTTGAGCCTTTCTAAAAATTGTTGTTTGCAGATCATTAGCCGGTTTTGTCTATGACTAGTGGTCTTGATGCCTTTTTCTTTGGGCCGGGTTTTTCGGTATAATGAACCATAGGTTTTGACCAACCAGATCGCGCGTACTATCTTAGTAATTTTATAAATTGTAATGAGCCTCACTTATTTCCTTCCCAAATAAATTTATTCTATTATTTATTTATTTCAGATATACTTAATTACGTGTCGGTGACACGTAATTGGCGTAATTGAGTACGTATTCGCTGACCAGTTGTTGGTTTAATTGATCGCAGGCTCAGATCCACAATAAAAAGGCCACATAACAAATAACTTTTTAACCTCGTCCGTTTGGTCATTACAGGGAAATCTCAGACCTCGGCCTTGATGTATTGCTCGGTCAATTCATCAAGGACTCGGTCTGAGATTGTCCTGTAATGACCTCACTCTCGGTTTAAAAGTAGTATGTATTTCGTATCTCAACAGGTGACCACATCTCCGTTTGAAAGTAGTACCCAGCCTGATTTTGGGGTAAGGCATGGGCTTATAATTAGTAGCAATGCTACTTTAGTCTATCTGTCAGTTGTGTTATAAAAACAGGCCAACAGACAAACAAACAAAGCAACACAAAACAAAAACACAAAGAAACTGTTCACGAGTAACGGTGTTACTCAATAACCATCAGAAAGGGTGAAAGGAGAGATTTGAACATGTTTAATCTTTTCAGTTTTCTTTCATAGAAACGAATTTTAAAACTACATACTTGTTAATTAGTGCCAACTGAATTGATTGATTTATTTTTGCGTAATATTGGCAGTATTGTGTTGTATCCTATTCTCTAATATCCTATTCTCTATCCTGTTCTCTAAATCCTAACCCCATTTCAGACCAAAAAATGAAATTTTCTACACCCGTTTTCAGACCAGACGTCTAATATCCATAACCGTTGCCTTCATTCAGAAATTATGTTATATTTACTTGGATTAGAGCGCAAACAAAAAAATTCTTCGAAGCCATATTCTCTTTCGTTCTTACTCATTTGGAACTGAAATGATAAATCCGTTCATACACTTCCGTAGTTCCCTCAAAAAACAAAACCCGATTCCAGACAAAATGGGCAAAGTGTATACGCGTTTTCAGACCAAAACGGCGCAAAAACCCTATCGATAGGGTGGTACATAACTATATGGCTTATATAAGGGAGTCACCCCCGGGTTTAATTTCAACTTTTAATGTCTGCTTTGGTCGTTTTTGGTCTGTATGGACCCATGCATATTATCTTGTCTTGACCCATTTAGCTTTCCGTTTAAGCTATTAAGATGATAATTGGAGAATTCAGCATGAATAGATCTTTTCACTGGTACCTCATTTTGCAAATTTTGGCCAATCCTGTTCAAGTTTTGGCTTATGCGCTTGCGCCAAAAACAAGAAAGCTGCTTAATTACGCCCAAATAACAGAAAATTATGTCCCTAGTGTTAGTAGTCTCTTTTTAGCCATCTCCGTGCCAACTGGCCAAAAACGGTTCAAAAAGGAAGATTTGGTCCAAAATGCGATTTTTTCCCTAATAAATGACTGACGGCAAAGGGTTAATACGTTAGTTGTCTTTTCTTAATTTCCAGGGCCCAACAGGACAGTCTGCAGATAAAGAAAAGCAAAAAGGCCAAAAAAAGAACACTTACATTATAGCGGGGGCTGTGGCAGGCAGTATTTTACTCATCGCTTTGATTCTTCTTATTGCATGGCGCTGCAATACTACTAGGTTAGAAAAAAAATCATTTGTTCTTTGCTACGGTAAATACTTTCATGTATTTATAAAAACCGGTGATTTACTAAAGGTAGCCTTGAATCTGTATAGTCATTCAGATTTGTGGCCAATATAGAGAGCCTAGGTCTTGGACGGCGAACAAATTAATTGAAAAGTTGCAGAAGACTAATGGCACCAAACTAGTTATTTGCCTTTCCACCCTCACTCATATGCGCAAGTGTAGTTTAAAAATAGACAAATAAAAGCAGCAGACTTTTACTGTTATTGCTTAATGATAATACCAACATACTTAGAATACTCCAGCTCTTCCAATAACTCGTTTGGTATCAGAAGTTTCTCAGCGTTTTATTGTCAGTGATTATTATTTATCTATTTATTTATTTATTGCAGGAAACGAGTTGATTCTCTAAACCCTTTGGAAAGTAAGTTTTCTTTTTTCCCAGTTCAAATCCACCATCACCTTTCTTGCGACTTGGCGGGTGTTAGAGTTATGGTAATGGAAAAAATAGCAGGGAGGGGGTGGGTGGGGTTGGCGAATATCAATCCAGTATTCTCATCCCATCTATCCTAATCTACCATGGTATTCCGAGGTATTCTATTTGAGTTCGGAAAAACAGTCCGGATTCTAAGTAGAATATTCGAGGTGTACATCGCGTCATGCGTGCTTGAGTACCTCCGGATATTATCGTACACTCCACGTGTGCCTATCCGTATTCGGGCAAATTCAGTCGCGAATATGTGCCTTTTTGCGCAGTGAATTTGTTCACTCTCTATAATAATATTTTTTTCATTGTTCATGTTTTGTTTATGATCGTTTGTTGCCTTATTTTTTTAGCCTCATCAATTTCCAGTCCGATTTCACAGGTATGTTCTGTTTACGTTTACTGGTTATGGTGAATTAAGCGTGTGCTTTTAGCCAATCACAATCAGGGAAATACTTTGAATGAATAATTCAAAGTATGCTTAAGGAAACTTTTCCTTCCATCCATTTGTTGTATGGCAAAATCAAACGAAAGGAAATATTAAATTAAATCTCACGTAGTTTGGATCATTAATAGAAGGTTTAAGATTTAAACTAAAAAGACGCGAAATCTGATTCGTTGTCTTGACCAGTCATCTCTATTTGGACTAACCAAGGAGAACGGAGCGCGAGAAGTTTAGCCCAGAGGAAAGCGAGCGGAGGGGGAGTGGGCGCTCCCTTTGAGCGCGCTTCTCTCTTTTTTGATAACCTGGGACTGAGAGAGAACTGAGAACGAGTCAGACGTGAACAAGCCAGGTTCCTGAAACAAACGTGTATTGCGTATTACAACGTCCCTTGTTTAGGTATAATTTCTACAGTTTTTGCTTAATACAGTCATTTCTTCTTCCTTTTTATAGATGAGTCGCAACTCTATCCCAGTCTACACAGATGCAGCTTACGTGATGGAGGTCGGGCCTACAAATAGCATGGGTGAGTTACGATGTTTTTCAATGCGTCAGGCATGTTCAGCCAGCTGTTATGTTTTTTTTTTTACTGGCAAAGATTAGTACAAATGTCGGAAAACCCTCTCTTAATGAAGCTTTTATTTACACGAGAAACCAAAGTCAGTTTTTTGCTCTATTAAATCTAATAGTGACGAGACAATACAAATATTACGAGGTAATAAATCAGTAACGTGCCAAGATCACTCGTTCAAGCATTAAACAACAGTTACAGAAAAAAAAAATCAAAATTGGTTAAAAGCTCAAAGCAACATTTCAGATGGCTCTAGTGAAAAATATACAAACAAGGAAATTAAAAAAAGATTAACACTTAGAAGAATGTCTTGACAGTTAGTAGAAATCCATCGCATAAAATAGTATGACTAAGCTGCGATTAGGAGTTCATTCTTTACGCAAACAAACAGGGTAAAATTAAAATAAAGGAGTATCCATACCAGTAGAGAAAGGCTTTGTCTAGTTTGCAAAAAAAAAATTAAATTGTGAAGAGGAAAAACACTTCTTAATGCATCGTATAGAATACAATAACCTTAGACAGAAACTTTATTTTCATATTTCAGAAAACGATGCAAACTTCGTCAACTTAAAAAATCACAATAAAACTTTTAATCATGTTTACTAAAATTAGATAATTACAATACTTATCAAGTTATTTTAATAGCCAAATATGCCCGTCTAATGTTTCAAAGAACTTAAAGACAACTTGAGACGTAAATCTCTTTAATTTCCTTGTAGAGCGGTTTTCATTTGAGTATCGTAAAACCAAAACCAAAGTAATTACTCTAGCCAATCACAAAGGACACAGACAATACAGTGAACCAATTAAAACTCGAAGTAATTACATGTAGCTGACGCAAAGCGCGGGAAAATGCATGCGAGCGTGACACAATTGGTTTTGGTTTTCCTTCTGATTGGATAAAAAAGTGGCGCGAATCTTTTAAGCCAATCACGTAGCGTAGTAAACGCAAAACCAATTACCTTTCGACACTCAAATGAAAACCGCTCTAAAATGTCTTAACATGTATCAGTTCATGTATGTAGGGTCCCCACACGGTCTGCCTTGAATACCTTTTGCTAAATGTTGGTAGTGAGTATGTATTTTGTATTAATTGTCGTTAGTAAGGTTGTTGTTGTCGTTGTTTAGGTTCCAAGATAAATTGCTTCATGCAAACCTCTTTTTCAGACAATCCAACATACCGCAGAGTCTCAGATGGTGTAATGGTAGGCCCGGAAATCAAGCAAAAACCTGACTACGCAGGTGTCTTTCCCTTGGGCGCACCGCCAAGGCCTCCAGCGGAAAAGCGCGACAGCGTTAACGGTCAGATCAACCCTGCTCTAACCTTAAAAGAAGAAGTCGTTACCTTGAACCCACTGTTTGAAGGAAAAGTAATAAATCAGAATGATTTAACAGATCACGGTCCTAGTGAAGAGAAAGTTATAGAGGAGGACTTGAAGAACACACATGGTTAGTTTTCGACAAAAGAAAAACAAATTAAACAAAATAGAGACAGAGAAACAAATAAGCAAGCAAAGTAATATATATTGAGAAAATGGGGGACGTGTTCATTTGTTTGTTAGCTTCAGCTACTTAACCTGTTTACCTGTTTAGCATTACAATTAAACTACATTACCCCGCTCTGTTAGTCTTCACCTAATAGTAATAACGATTAAAATTACTATGAAGATAATGATAATGATAATAATAATGATAGTCATGAAATTCTTTAACCAGCGTGCGTTTTCACCAAAGTGGTTTTCAGGATTGCCCTGCATGTTGATTATTTACCAGTATTTAAGAAATATGTTAAAAAGAATAAAATTAGTACATTACTATACACAGGATTATCATGTAAAAAGGTAATGAAAATAAGAATTGTACAAAACATTACGATAACAGACATTTGTGGGTGCTACTATAGAAGTGAAAATAATTTTCTACGAATTACAGATTTCAACCAAACGTACGACTGTCCTGAGGAGATCCTGGACTCTAAGCCACTTCACTCGACACCTGTGCCTGTGTATTACGTAGCTGACGAGTCCTATGCGGAGAATCTTCCAAGCCCTGTCGGAAATGGCCAGAATGATACCTTGAGGCATGTTTATGATCAACCCGAGGGTAATCTTAGCCGTGGGGGATCTTACATCGTTGCAGACAATCCCAAGGGTATGTGAGTCTGTAAGATTTAGGGACCGGTCATTATTTATCGCCAGGGAGGGGGGCGGGGCGGAGGATTTGGGGGGATCACTTGATTTAGACAAGACAAGACAAGACAATGTTTTATTTGGAGTCTTATACAGTCCTATGTATATCGACTTTATCCAAATAATTTAAAATCATAACACAAATTGCACACTAGTGGAACTATAATCAATGTTAACCTAAACAACTAATGATCTTCTTTTCTCATAGCAGTCGAATACGTATCTTGCAATTAACTTTTGCACTGGTTTGTTCTTGCTCAGAGGGTTTATTAACAACAGAAAAACATTATCTGGTGCCATTCTGTTTACTGATATTCCGTATTCTTTGTTTAAGTATTCAGATAAAGTACTTCTTTTTTCTTGATACGCAGGGCACAGAGTTAAAAAGTGTATTTCATCTTCTACGTCTTTTACAGATAGGACAGATCCTCTCTTCCGGTTTCTTATAAGGTCTTACATACCAACCTGTCTCTATCACCAATTTGTGATTGCTTAGACGGAGTTTAGTTAGAGTTATCCGGTGTCGGACGTTGGTGACCTGACGAAGATAATCTTCACATTTATAATTTTCTATTGTTTTAAATTTTCTGAAGGTTCTTAGTTCGTTCTTTTGGTTGGCGTCATTTCTTACGTCATTGTTTACGTCACTTAACCATCTTTGTAATTCGATGTCTTTCAGTCTTTGTTTGATAATGTTCAAGATTCCTATGTCATTTACATGTGCTTTTGTCCAGAGGTATCCCAGCCCTATTTGGTCTAATACGATTTATGGGAGAACGAAAGGGGGGATCAGTCGTAACTGAGAACCCAAAAGGGGGGATCACTGAAAACTTTGGAAGGATTCAGAGAGGGGACCACTCAAATTTGCTTGGAAAATGAAGACAAAGGGGGGGGGGGAAAGTCATCAAAAGTTTTTAGGGGGCATCACTTCAGTGAAGTAACATTCAAGCAAAGAGGGAATCGGCTAAATTTGACCTTGTTTAGCCCCGAATCCTCCGCCGCCCACCCTTCCCCCGTACTTCCCCGCTTAAGCGATAAATAATGACCGGTTCCTTAGTTCTGATAGATGATAAGTACGATTGCTGGCCCATTTTATAGGGGTGTAGGGCCAAGGTGCCTCCTTCTAGATTTAAATGTTAAATCGAGAACAACCTCTTCTCTGAAAGCGCTGAACTTAACTGTTATCAGAAGGAGCTAGATTATGTGGACAGCAGTATTTTGAATTTCTAATATATAAGCATATAATAAACATCATTTATAATTAATAGGCTTTGGACAGTTTTAAGCAATGAAATAGCGAAAACGCAGGGGCACCCAACGGGAAATTTTGAGAAAAAGACCCAAAAACAGCAACAAAGCGTGAATAAAGTTTTCTGAGACTATTTTAAGCATTTTGGGAGATTGCTGGAAAAAAATTATCTGTTCCTCACTCCCAGCAAGACTGATGGAAGAGTTCCCAGCCAGCAAACTTACAACCTGCAACCTGACTTACTGGGAAGTTTCATAGGGGATAATTCAGATCTTGAGTGGTAAGTAACCCATACAAGTAACCCGTAGCAGCTATTCTAGACTTCAAATCCCCTCTGACACCCTGAATTATTTTTTTCCCAGCAACACTTTCCTTCCAAGGACTATTACTTCTTCCACATCTCCCAGCCAGCAAAAATGTGCCTGAAGAACAGATATTTTGAGGAACAGATCCATTAGGTGCCCCTGAAAACGGACGTATAGAAATTGTTACGTAAAAGGAACCCAAAGAATCATCGATATTTAAGATCTACATTCTTGGTAAAACATAATGGCTATCATGAACAGGTTTCCATGGAAATGTACTATAAATGCACTAGAGATCATACCAGTTGAAATAAAAGTTACTAAAGGGGTCGTAACACGAACGATGTTGAGATTTGCAAATCTAGTTAGGCCTAATTACTATTTAGTAATAACTATGTTTTTCTTCCTCAGTTACAAATAATGGCCAGCGAAATCCATCTCAATCGAGCTTTGGCGACAGGAGTTTTCAAGTCATATAACTAATCGGAAGTTGAAAGGCTTCCAGAAAAAGAGACTCAAAAGAGAGAAGATGCTTACTGAACATTATCAACTCAATGCAGAGATCAGTTAAATATTTCTCCCTTAGTTTTATATTAGGTAGTCAGCGACGCTATGCTCCATCTTTGAAGAACAGAAATAAGTCAAAACAATCTTAATATTGCGCGAAGATATTGTGTTATGCGAAAAATTCTATTCTATATATACCTAAGAATTAAGTAATGCTGCTCTTCGCTGTTCTAAGACTTACATGTAAATGGCTTATAGCAAACAAACATAGTTGTAATCCTTGCTCAGAAGAAAACTGTGTGAGCCCAACCTAGAATCTGCTATTATCTTCGATAGCCAGGGACTAATATTTAAAGTGACCATAAATATATGAGAAAACTTATTAATAGCTTAAAATTAATGTATATTGCTGAGGGCTCTTGAAAGAAAGGCTTGAACAACGCAATGGCAAAGCTGTAGCTGTAGCTGTAGAAAACAGTGCAAGAAATATTACTCCAAATGCTCCTTTGACTCCCCATGCTATTGCACCTTTAACCCTTTCACTGCCAGAGTGCTTGATGGAGTTTTGTAAGGTGACTCTAACTTTTGAGTCTGTGGACGAAATCCCATGATGTGACCATTCAAATGAAAGCTCTCTTCCTGTACTTACACATGGTGCTATTTGCCTGTCAAAATTTTAGAAAATGAAATTTGGATATTTCAGTGGTCGAAATTTGCCTTTGGCCACATTTGGCAGTGAAAGGGTTAAGGTCCTATATCACCGCTCTAAGCCCATTATTGACAGCTTACACATTATTTGAAGATTCACGTCAGTCTAAGTATCGTGGAGGGTAAGATTTATCATAATTACCTAATTATTAGAATAGTGTAATTATTATTAGAAATTAGAAATTTTAAATACTTTTATCATCATTACGACAACATCATTAATAATTCGTCGATGGATGAATGCAAAGCAATCCCCCCTTTACTGTAATACCAAAAACAACAAGAAAAAGGTTGGAAAAAATGTCTTTGCATGGTTTACCCGAAATAAACTGATTCCTAAAGCGACAATTAAATTAAAGCAAGCCTTTTAGGAAACCCAGGAACGCACAGTACGCCTAAGGAGGGGGAGGGTTGTCTGGCCTATACGGGTATGCGCCGCTGTACAAGGTATTGTTCTGGTTATCTCTATGTCCAAAATACGGTGTATTATTTTGTGCGAGTATGTCTTAATTATATAGAGGGTATTGCCTGTACAAACAGGGTAATAAAATTGAGGATTTTTATTTTCGTCCTAAGGAGGCTGGGATAGGGTTTCAAACCCTCAGCGACTCAACTATACCCAAATATGAGTTCACTACTCGTCCCTCCTCCCTCGGGACAGAAGAAGGTGTCAAGAAAATCAACACCACCACGCTGGTGCAGAGTAATGCGCAACCTCCGGCTTGTTTTTTGCAACCCCTTTTTAAAGATAAGATAATTAATAGATAATCTTCGGTCGGTGAAAATATGCTAAAAGCTTTTGGCGTCTTTTTTTCTTGATCTTTGTTCTGAACTGCGTACAGAAATACAGAGGAAAAAAAAGCAAAAAAAAAAGGCGCCAATAAGGGATCAGTAATCATCTTGCAATGGCTGATCCAGACCTTCAGATAAGGGGGAAAGGGTCGTCCAGACCCTGCGATAAGGGGGCGGGACGCTCTTGAATTTTTTTTTTTCGGCCCTTAGGACCTCAGTTAGGTCTAAAAGTAAAGGGGGCCGGGCACCCCCGGCCCCTCCCAATGCAATTCTACATCGGTGAGGTAAGCTACTCACACAGACGTTGCTTCATAAGGTTGCAAGAATAGGAGCCGAAGGATTTGAAATCGGTAATCGTTGCAGCTAAATTCAAGCAAAGTTTTAGTCCTGGCATTAAAGTAACGGCAGACTTTCCAAGAGGGAGAATATTACACCAAAAGAATATATTCTCAGAATATATTAACTTTTTCATCAATTTTGGGAGGATTAGGGGGTACATCAATAGATATTCAATGAGTTCAGGTGCACGTTTCCAATTCATTACACCCCTATAAACATATATTTAAACCCACAGCCGAGTGTGTAATTGTTTTGTGAATACATATGACAGAGACAGCTCGCCATTAGAAGATTTTTATTATGCAAACAAACTAGATAAAGACTGTTAAACTCAAATATTGCTTCCTCTTAGCTTTGGGAACAGTAAAAAGGGGCGTCCATGATTTTGTTCTTACAGCTGTTGTTACTTTAACAAATAATATAGCATAGTCCACAATGTTGGTATTAACAATAAAGTATTATTGGCTATTAATAGGACAACGTTTGAAAATTCTAATAATAACTATTATTTGGCTACATAGTTTTATAGGACCATTGAATTGAGCTACAGATTTTTTTTACCCTGGAGCAGTGTTCAAAGATTTCTAGATAACTATGTTAAGTAAGTAAACGGTGTTCGTAACTAAATTGTCATACATTACTTTTGAAAAAAAAAAAACATGTGCAAATCGGCACTTTCAGAAGAAACAGGGTTGAATTTTGGGAATACCATTTAATCATATAGAAAAACGTTTCACGTTACGTCAAACCGATGGTAAACACACTCCGGCATAAACCACTAAAATGGAGAATCAGAAACACATATGTACACTCTTCTTTGATATTTGCGGGTGATCAATGCCCGGCAGCTTGTTGGCCGGCAGGCGATTCTCAAGTCACCGCCTCTTTTCTCAGTAATTCTAGCAGACAATTTTAAAAGAGTTTCTTTCTATAAACTGTTAGTTCGAGTACGAATTCATTTGAGTTGTTGTAAATGTCTAGTTTCGAGCATTGCTTGATTGGGAGTAATAACCTTGGTCTCTCGGAGACGCTGAGCCAACCTTCAAGATACCCTGACTTCTACGCCTATTCTGTAAGTCTTCGCCACGTGGTTGGTCGTCATATCCACGAGTATAGGCGACGGCTAGGCAAAGGAAAAAAAACAAAACAAAACAAATAAATAAAAGGAGATGAGGATGCATTCTGTAAAAAAAAGAGTAATTTTTTCACTGCTTTTTTTTGTATGAGATTATGAATTACTTGCTTTTAAGGAAGAACTGGCGAGTTTTAAGCTGATTCGGTTAGATTTCATTAAATAATAAGTGCAAACCGAAACGTCCTTGTGCGTGTTAAAGTTATATTGGGTTATCTTCACCACCAATCCTCTGTGTGGTTGGCGAGAGTACTCTTTCATATTAAACTTTACCGGCTTGGAATATGTCGTTGTGAAATTTAGTTTCTTCTATTATTCATTGTAATTATGAAAGCGAAAGTGGAGGATCAAATTTGATCTGGCTTAAATACATACGTACGTGCCATTCTTTAAAACAAAATTACTTGGCATTTATTATCCATCCAATAAAAAGCCTTCTCTAGAAGGGGACAGCCAATCCGTTAGTTTTGTGGAGATTTCTGGTGAATTGATAATCGTTTCCTCCTTAACGCAATTCACAATCAGTGCATGGAAAGTATTCCTATTTACAACAGTGGTTGACCCTTTAACTTTAAGCCTAATATCCACACACAAAATCTCCAGACTGAGCTGCACGCTTTTCTTAAAAGAAGTAGTTCAGAGATACTGATAAAAGATCAAAGCAATTTTCCTCTGGTGATCATTTTATAAATTCTCACATCCTTTTCACTTGATCATGCATTGATATTTCAAGGAGAAAATTGATTTTGGTCACTCTTCGGCCTTAAAGAGATGACATACCACTTGGACTGTCCATAACAATGAACGATCCGTCAGGGGTGAGATCCACCTCAGGTTCATCGTAAACGTTTCCGTCTGGGCGTCCCCTAACATTCTCTCCGTGCCCGAACGTGCTTGAAATGCTTTCTGGGTAAGGGTCATCTAGTACATAGAAAACAGGTACTGGTTCTGGAACTCTTGCCTTGGAGTTAAGGATTTCCTCAGGACAGTCGTATGTCTGGTCAAATTCTGCAAAACACGAAGTATTTTTTTTTAATAAAAAACTCATCATCATTAGCTTTAGCATTAACATGAGCATTGCATTACCATTATCATTATTGTTCCATAAGGTTTTATCGGCTTCATTCCTATTCAAATTATATTCAGGTAAAAGCAGACACTATATTCACGTAATTGAAACCACATGTGTAATTCATCACCCCTTACCACAGAGATACGATCATTACAGTCTTATCCCACGTTCAAACCACTTCAATTTTCAAATCTTTGCACTTTAATTTTTTCCCTACTACATAATTAATATTATCAAAGCAAATAAACAATGTATTTTTATTTTTTAAAATTGAAAGGTATTCTTGACGTCACCAAAATTGAAAAGTAAAGAATTACCTATTCACTAGCCTGCGTAGCAGGCGCTTGGAAGTAGTGGGCACAAGAAAAAACGGGCGCGCGAGAAGGAGACATGCGTGTCTCCCTCGCGCGCGCCCGTTCTCTCTCTCGCCCGCTACTTCCAAGCGCCTGCTACGCAGGCTACCTATTCACCGGAGGTTTTAGTTTCATGGAGGATTAGAGCAGCTAAAAACGTTTTTTTTTCCAACCAATTTTCATTTCGTGCTGTTAAAAATATTTATTCATTGTCTTAAAATTAGACAATCCTGATATATATTTCGAGTAAACATTTTCACGTGCCGTTTACTTGCGCAATTAGCATTAGAATAAACATTAGAATAAACAATTTGATATTAAGGATCAATATTATTCTAAAACTTTGAAAATTACCTTCTCCATATGGATTTTTGCGGTCCTCAAGAACAATTTGCTCGGGGTAAACAGCAAAATCACTGCAGTTAAGCTCGTCAAGATCCCTGTGGTCTACAACTTGTCCTTCATATAGCGGGTTCATAGTGATGACGTCGTCATCCATCGAAAGGGCTGGGTTGACTTGTCCGTTCATGCTACCTCCTTTTCCTTGTGGCGGCCTGGGTGGGGCCCCATATGGAAAGCTATCAGAGTACAAAGAGCCATGCCTGTATTGGGGACCAAGTACCACTCCATCTGAGGCCCTCCTGTAGGCTGGGTTTTCTAAAAAAAAATAGATTAATAAAACGGAGCACTTGCGTACGAATTGTAACGATTTGAACTGCCAGATAAGCAAAGCTAAGCAAAGCGCTGACAAACGGCTTCAGTATCGTTGAAAGTGGTACTGGCAAAGAGAATTTAAAATATCGACCAAACGATTATTAATGTGGTTACAATTTTAATTCGACAATTCCGGAAAGAAAAGTTAATAATATAAGATATAAGATCAGAATTTGCCCTTGTAGTTTTCTGCTGTTAGCACTTAAATTTGACAACATCAACCATAATGTGATGCTAAAGACCTTATGTTCGTACGAGAAACGATAGTAATTGCTTGATCGAGTATTTCAAAATAAACATTAGGAAAAAAACACGTTTCGGTTTGTGAATAATTCGTAGTAATCAATTGTTTTTTTTTTCTTAAAATAACGCTTGTTCTAATGTTCGCGAACTTAATTTGAAAGATAAAGTAGCAGTTTACGAGCATTTTGAGCAAAAGCACAGCATGAAGCACAGCTCCCGGGGGGGGGGGTACTGTGCCGCTGTGAAGGGTATGGTTTTCAAGCAGTTTACTCTAGGATAGGGTATATAAATCAGAGAGTTTGGGTCTAGAATAGGGTATCATTTTTCAGGAAACTGATCAGTTGGTCGAAGATTTTATCTAGACTGTGGAAACAGCTACTCTAGGATAGGGGGATTTTGGGAGTTTACTCTAGTATAGGGTAGCAAACTTCAGCTGAACTAGCTCTGGTATAGGTCAAGGGTTCCAGGGTCCCAGCGGCACATCCCCACCCAGAAATTCCTAAAGTGCCCCCCCCCCCGGGCACAGCTCATCAAGAGGCTTACATTAGTTCAAATATCTATCAGACATATTTCCCGGCAAACTTAATGCTTTAAAGAAAAGGCATTGATCAAACATATGATCGTTTTTAATTTACTCTCTTAACGAAGATAAACATTAATTCTCCTTTGGAAAAGGTAAATAAGAAGAAATCTAATTTAAGTCCAAACCTTGGATTTCACTGGGTATTCGAAAATCTATTAAAACGGAAAAACAAGCTTTTTAAACATTATGTAACAAATAGGCATTATGTTCTGTTTTCTTTTAGTTAACATTAAGTTATTTACAATTTATTTTTGTTCAATATCGTTGTTGTTGTAATGTTGTCGTTGTTGTTAAGTGATGTCCAAACGCGTGACCGATAAAGAAGATCACACTACCAAAATAAAAGGTTGGTGTGAAGTTAGTATATATCATTCACTCCGTAAAACTCTTTGCTCACGTGTATGTTAACATCATTTTAATAAGGGTAATATTATTAAAACGAGTTAAGCACCTTTCATGCTTCCTCAGTTACATCATGTCACATTTATTTTTTATTTTTTTATCTATGTCACGTTATTTCATCACAGGAACTTATCATGCATGTAAGTTGGATCATTAAAAATATATATATGGCAAATAGAAAGAATACCTATGCTATTTGTTCGCATGCTGAAATCTCCATATGGTGTAAGATGAGCAGCGTCCGTGTAAACAGGAATCGAATGACGATTCATCTAAAGTGAACAGCAATTGCTCTATCAGACTAGTGTGATGCACAATGACGAACTAACAAAAAGGCCTTCCAACTAATTTTGTAACCGTTCATCGGCTTTGGATTCCTCTCTCTATACTACTACCCCCCTTCCCCACCCCCTTCTCTATGTTGCAGCCCCGAAAGAGAACTCAATTCCAACAACTTTACTACTTCTAAGGAAGGGTCCTAACACTTTTTTCTTCTTTTTTTCTTTTCTTTTTTTTTCGCTTTTCTTCTCATTTGCTTCAACTTGTCAGGGTGATGAACAAATAACTAGGAGGCTTGCATTTAGTAACTAAAATACATTTTTAAAACTAGAAGAAATTCTACAACATTATACATTCTATGCCAGAATATTTAAGAGGAAAGTAAAAAAGAACTACTAGACTCACCGGGCTAACTGGACTGGAAATTGACCCTACTGAACAAATAATGTTGAGTTAAATGGTGCTTCAATTTCTAATTTATTTGCTAAACATGCACAAGTGGGATTCATGAGAAAGGAGATGGGTGCGGGGTGGGGCAGAGGATTGATGTACTTTTGTTGCCAATAAAGATTTATGTCAGTGTTTGAGCGGCCTCAGAACTCCCCTCGGGGAATTTGCATTACTGCTATTATTGGTTGATATATTGCCCTCTAAAAGCGCAGGGGCGTGCGTGGTCGATTCAAAAACAAAGGTTGACGAAACAAACAACGTGTACTTTATGCAAATAAATTTGAACTGAAGAGTCGTACACTGAGTTCCATTGTCTTAGAAAGTTTACTCTCAGAATGCGGCTTTCCTTAACGAATTATTCACAAGTAAATACCATAGAAGAGGAAAGGAGTAGCTGGAGGAAAATGCCACCTAATTCTACCCGAAACGAGACTGTATATGGAATTCAAATTTTTTGCGGCATGACAAATTGGTAAGAGTTGTTTGACACTTATTTTTATCCTTGGTACCTTTAGGTAGTCTTAATCAGTGAACTATACATGGTATATCTTATAATTTATAGTCTAAATATCTATCGGCAAATGCTCGTCTTATACCTGGAGGCGCTGACATTTTCTCATTTCGTTTTTCCACCTTTTTGTTGTCTTTAGCTTTGGTATGATAATTGAGATAAGCAATTTATTTAATACTCGAAAATCATGTCATCTTAGCATTTAGTTTTGCAACATATTGTGCCACTCATTCAAGAATTCAACCCCATATTTACCCTATAACTGAATTAATACCTTGCGCCTGGCCTTTAAAATGAATCGGATAATTAAATTTAAACAAGTACAACTTCGAACATTACACGATAGTAATTTCGCGCATCTTAGGCTCCGTCAACACGTATCCGGATATGTTTGAATCAGCAACTTTTTCCTTCCGGATTAAAAAACCGGATTCTCCCTTTCCACTCTGAAGAGCGGATTCAAAAATTTGCGGATTAATTCGTATGCCGGATTCACCGATACGTGTGGAAGGAAGCCGTATCCAGTTGGAAAAAGGTGCGGACTCAAAAATATCCGGATACGTGTGGACAGGGCCTTCAAGCATTTACTTGTCTCATCTAGTGGAAAAATATAAACGTTGTTGTCCATACATGCTTATATACCTCCAGAGCTGAGATTCTTTCCAAAATGCGGTCAGTTATTCGGGAAAATTCCGGATTACTTTAAAGTGTAATTCGTTAGACTTCCAGATAGCGCTTACTGGGTATTATTGAGTGAAAATACAAATTTCAAAAAATTTACATGTAAGTGTTTACCTTCAAAACGATGATGGGGAGGATCCCGCTTTCTGTAAAATAAAAGAAGGAGAACATTCATAGCTCAACATTCCACAATATTAACAGTTAGGTCGGAAAGAACCATACGATTGATACATTATATACAACGATACTTTATTGTCAAAAACGCACAATACATTCTGAAAGAAAACGTGTCATCCAAGTCATTGAAATCAGCTAGTAAAACCTATATCCAATGCAAGAGATCGAATACGATTTCTTAGGTTTTATTGTACCATACCCACTGCCTTTGTGAGGCAATCCGATTTCAATCCGGGAATTTTTTGCTTTTGGAACTACTGGGATCGGCGAAATTGGTTCACGGAATGCGAAATCCTGGGCTTTGGAATCTAGAAGTTAACTCAAGGAATCCGGAATCCAGCTGACGATTGAATTCCACTGACAAGGAATCTCAGTGGTATCCAGTACCTGGAATCCGGAATGCACTGCTTAGAATTTAGGATCCACGACTTGTTTGGATTGCCTTGCATGGGATTCAAGTTAGCCTTTCTTTGATAATGATGGTAAATAATTACATTTATCATGTGGCTACAATACTAGGCGCGCTTGGATTGGCAGTTTTCATGTAATGGCCCGGCATTACTAGCAAGGTGTCTTAGGCATTTACAATCTGTGTTTAACTTGATAGTGGACATTCTCATGGGCATCAGTGTTATGGTCAATTGACAGCTGTAAAAAAGGGTATACGTATCCGCTGGCCAGTATCACCTGACTGTATGACGTTTTTTTTTTAGTTATCCGCTGACCAATTGTTGATTTTAATTTAATTCAGGCTCAGTTCTATAATTACAAGGCCATCTTGTTGTGTACCTGCCAACCTTTTTACATTTATAGGCGTGACATTTTTTATCTTAAGAGTGCCAAGATTTTTCGTAGGGGTCCGATCATATCCGAAGATATCCGAAGACATTCCGAAGATGTTACGAAGAGTTCCGTCTAACACGAACACAGGAACACAAAGGAACATTGACTTCCCTACTGAAAAAAGAGAATTCGGAGAAAGTCGGTCATCCACATAGACTTTTCTTGTCTCTCTCTGGTTCTGGTTTGTTTAAATAGTTAATATATTTTTCAAAATGTGTCAGTTAATGCTGTAATGGCTCAAACGTTTCTGCCAGGCGTGACAAATCGGAACACAGGCGTGAGTAGGCGTGAGATCCAAGTTTTCGATCCGCAGGCGTAACAATGAGGCCTTAGGCGTGACACTTGGCAGTTTTTTAATAATAACCCTTATTAACCTCCTTCCGTTCGTTCGGTCATTACAGGGAAATCTCAGGCCTCTGTTTGAGATTTCCCTGTATTGACCTCACTCTCGCCTTATAAGTTGTATGTATTTGTTAAAACTGAATCTTACTTGGGGTTGTTACAGCGCCATAAGATAAGAAAAATCAAAGCGATGAACAGAATACCGCCAGCTACAGCTCCTGTTATTATGAAGGTGTTTCTCTTGGTTCCAGTCTGGGCATTCAAGTTAGGGCTCCCTTGAGTTGTGCCCTGTTAAGAAAATTTCCAGTGATAAACAGTAAAATTCTTTACATCGTTTGCAACAATAGAGTTTCGCCTGTCAACTTCAACTTCAACTTCAACTTTATTTCATAAGACTATTGGTTACAATAGACTGGCCCGCAAAATAGCAATTGCTAACCAGTTAAAAGAAAAATAAATTGAAAGGAAAAGAAAGGAAAGGAAAAGGAAGGAAAACTACAATTTTAAGTTACAATAAATAATATTCTATCACAGTTTTATTTTAATTACATTAAATCTGAACAAGCAAACAAACAAATACTTTAATATAGAAATCACTAAACTATTAATCGAACTTTTTCAACTATTAAGGGCGTCTCAATATAGTCATCTTCTATTTTTAAGATATCCGAAAGCAATCTGTCAAGTACTTTCCTAAATTTCTTTTTAGGAAGATCTCTAATATGACAAGGTATCTCATTCCAAAGTTTTACACCAAAGCGAGGCAAGGAGTTTTTGTGTATTTCCAGCTTTGAGCTTTTGACGTGAAAGTTACCTGAACTAGATGATCTTGTATAGTATGAATGAATTGTTGAGGTTTTTTCAAATAAATTGAGCAGATTTGTTGGCGAATTGTTGTTGTTAATATCGTGCATTAGATTAGCCACAGATCAGCCTGCGTTTTCAAACTCCCCGCCAATTTCATACAGTCACGGACTAACGCGACCTTTCTCTTCCTAACTTTAATATAATTTATAGTTAATTAAAAACATAATTTATTCCTTCAAAAGTGCTAATAATTGTATCCAACACACACTTAAATTAAAAAAAATAGCAACTTTCAACAAAATCCCAAATAAATCCTCGTTGTCACGCAAAAGAACTCACCAGTGAGCCGTACAGCGGATTTTAAATGAAATTCAACCCTTTGTATAAGCTAAATAGAAGTTGAACACTTCCAACATGGCAGTTCATGCGTTCGATTTCGATCCTCGATGAGGAAAGCTATAAACCTCTTTTCGTCCGTATTTCTAGCTTTTATTGGCCAAGGATATTTAAACCGGCGATTCTTCTTTCCTCGTATTGTGTTTGTGCAGGGAAGCGCGAAGAATGGCTTGTTAACCCCGTTAAATTGGCGTCAAACGACCCACAGCATCTGGCCATAATTTTCGAAATTTTGGACTTCAAATGAAACACTAGCAATTTGGACTTCTTTTTGGCTGTTTGTGCCGTAGTGAGAATGAAAAGAACAAATTTCCAATGGCTTTAATTTGGGAAGGCGCTGTCCACAGTATATTTGGAAAATAGACTGTTCAAAGAGAGACACAATGACATAAACATGGAACAAAGTTACGGTTGAGAGGCAAGAGGACAATTTTTTACGCGGTAAGGGAAATTTTCTTACATTTGTTTGCAATTTTCTATGCGGCAATTTTAAATCAAAGTTATTGAATGAATTAGCAAGCCATGGCAAAATCAGCATGTATAAGTGATTGTTAGTCTCTGCATTTATAAATTTTATGATAGATAATTCATAATGATTAAATTCGGAAGGTTTTGGATTGGCAAATCTTGTTGTGGGATGGGATGCTACTATGAACAACTGTTGAATCACTGGCCTTTTTTTCCTGTCTTAGCTGCTTCAATTCCCCTAAATAAGCTGCTTTTATACTCTTTTATACTCTTTTATACTTTTATGCTCCAAATGCATTACTATAGGACCTACCTTTGTTGTGGTGCTTGGCGTCGTCTACAAAATGATAAAACACAATAACTATTTAACCAATCGGATAAGCAAAACTGTATAAACTATAAACATGGGTGTTGACGGCAAAAGGAGATTAGTGATTCCCAGATCTAGGCTGTATTGGCTTCACAGTTTGAAAGCTACTCTCCTGCCCCCTCCTCCCACCACTTGTGCAGGGCTGCAAATAACGGCCGGTCAACGGACAATGTCCGGCCTGATCGCGGACTTGACCGGTCAAACTCCGGTCTTGCCGGTCATTTTGACCGGTCATTTTTGGATACAAACACTTTATTTTCCATACAGTTGTCGCTTAATGCTCTATAACGCTGCAATGATTTCTTTTTTCTTTGGCGTTTTTCGCTGCTTTGCACTAAACCCTTCTAAGAAAAAGAACGCCGCAATAAATTAATTTCATGTCGTCATGTCGTAATCTAACGCAGCAAAGTGAATAACAAACTGAGTTGGAAAGTAACCCAACGTTGCAAGTCTTTGCTGTAATCAGCAATGTGACCTTCTTTGGGAATTCGAAGGAATTCAGGCAAATCGATCGCAATTCTCAACAGGTCGTCCTGTGTTTCTCCGGGAATAAATGTTAGCGCATCGATTAATAATAATTTCTTTTATGTCGAACATGAATCTCGTTTGCAGACTCGATTCCAGAATGGTCTGATAAAAATTTAAACTACTCAAGAGGGAAGGTCGTCGTCTATCGCGGCGCTAGATTCTCGTTCTTGTAAACAACTTTATGCAAATTTCTGTTGACATTTGAGCCCTTCGCGATAAAATGTTGCGCGATGACCCAAATTTATTAATTGACTTCTGATCATCAACACGCCGTTTGTGGAACAAACTTCTCGCCAATGCAAATCAACTTCTTTGTCGAAAATATCAGCGACGATTCTTCTTTGAAGAAGTGACTTTCGATCACGTGCCAGGCAAGGAAAAAGATCAAGTTTCACCGATGTTCATTTCGGAACATCACCGTAAAACAAGCGTGTGCAGATTTTGTAAAATAACCCAATTTTTTTTTTTTTTTTTTTTTGTAATTTCTAAAGTTTGCTGAACTGTATGTGTTTTCCGTTTCCTGAACTTTGGGAGTTTGAAAAGGATTTACGCTTCACTTTTTACCTCTAGACTTCAGACACCGCCATGCAATGATACTCAAGGTAGAACGAGGAAACTCTACAACGTGCGAATGCATTTTTCACTAATTTGCTGTCAAAAATGTGAACGTCAATGTAGTAATAACGATCTATTGCCAGCATAATTGGATATTCCTTAGGCAAAAAAAAATTATTAGTATTCATTATTTGACCGGCCAGAATCGGGGTTTGTCCGGGCTAAAAAATATTTGGCCGGTCATCATGACCGGCAACCTGTTGTCCGTTATTTGCAGCCCTGCTTGTGTGACAATATTTGTCAATATTGATACGTTGTAAACGGTCACGTATTGGCCTCGTTTTCATGAATTACAGTTGTTGTTATACCGCCATAAAGAATATACTAGGCTTGTCACAACGAAAAGATATACCATGTTACCTTCAAGTCTAATAAAAATTCCTTTCGTTAATTAAAAAAAATATAAATTATGCAATGCTGATTTTCATTTCACTCTGTTATTCAAAGGAGACCTCCTGTAAACTTTAAATTATTAACATTACAGAATGGAAGATGAAATGTAGTGAATGTATTTCCAGCTCAGTGCCTGAAAATTATTCAAGTGATTCACCTGAGTTGTTGTTTGAGGAGATGGTGTTTCCTATAAACAAGTGAAAATAGTCATCAACAAATGAAAAAGAAAAAAAGGAAAAAAACTCCCCAAAGAAGAAGGGGAGGGGAGAAGGGGACAAAATGCTCTCTCTGACTTGAATCATTGATGACTTTGAATCATTTAAATCCACCAAAAACTCCGGCTGGAAACTGTCTGAGATGTAACTAAAAACAATAATTTCATTCGTCAATTGTGTACCTATCAATGGCTATTGAGATTTCAACACAAGGAGTGTTTATGAGACCATTTCACACGCTTTAATGACATACTCGAACATTCATTCAAAATTGTTGTAAGTGAACAATCCATTTTTCTACCCCTGGTTATTAAAATATAGTTGAAAAAAAAAATTGCCACATTTTATCAGAGTCAATATATTAGTTTAGCATAGCCAAGGAACAGTTACCACTCTACACACTTTTTTTTTTTGGTTAAATGCAGTGAGTTCAATAGCCACACTGATATTAGTCAGAAAAGGAAGAAGAATGTTCACTTTCGTGGACTTCAGATACTTACTTCGCTTGTGACGCTTCCAGTGCTTTGTGACGATAGTTGTTCTGTAGGGGTGGGTGGGGGACGTAGTGTCCCTCCTGTGGCATTTATTATTTCCTCTGTTGGTGGCGGTAATGTAGCTGACTGTCCTGATGAAGCTGGTTGAGGAAATGGACCTAAAAAGGATTAAACAGTTAATCACTGGTCGCAAGGGAAACAGTTAATTTTATTTCCCGAGAATCTCAATATTTCCCGAGGGACCAGTCTTTAAGTGATTTGTTCTATAACTGGAAATTTTGAAGCTGGAAATTCATTAAACCGCCCTGCAATGGTGGTCGTTGGTCAACATTTGCGAGTAACGGTGTCCTGTTACCCTCTGACGTCCTAGATTTTGCAATGTTGCGCGGTCAGAAATTCTGGTGTGAACGGGAAAGAGTTTCATTGTTAGATGTTATGTAACCTCGAAGTAACCAATGAGAATGCACGCTGTTAAGAAAACATTTCCAGCTATATCACAATGAAAGTTATAAAATGTTCCAGTCACTGACATTAACTTTCTCAGCTTACAGCCAGTAGTAAATTGTAAATTTCTGTAGAAACAAAACTAAGAATTTTGATAACGTGCGTTTTCCTCATGGCTACATATGCCTGTGAGCACGTGGACACTTGGAAAAACAGCCTTAATTAACGCTTTTGAAATGAGGTACTTTGGGAAAATTTAAAAATATCGTGATCGTAGCACAAAACAAGGTCAATCGTTAGAGATCTTTATGAAAAAACAAGAGCTGAAGTATTTTGGCCATAATTTTGAAAAGAAGTGAGGGCTTGAGAAAGATCATCTTGGAGAGAAAGATAGATGGGAGATGAGAAAGAGGAAGACCGAGAAGGCACTGGGAAAGGGACATACGGGATGTTTTGGACATGTCACTAACAGAAGGTCGTGACCTGTCAGTTAGGTCGTCATGTCATTAGCCATAAAGACTCGTAATGTCATTTTTGCGTTTCGGTCCGTATATAATTAGAATTGTCACAGTTAAACAGTCATTTATTGTTAGTCAAGTTGTCAGTTGTCCAGTCGTTCTCTCGTAGTTAGTTTTGCTTGATTCCGTCAATAAGTCATTTGCACTGTTGACTACGATTCAGTACCGTTTGTTCTAAGTTTGTAATTGAAACCAGCTCTCTAAAGTGAGTCGTTGATAGTAGTCTGAACTACATTGCGCAAATGTGAATTTTCTTACAGAAATAAGGTCCTCCTTCCACTTTGAACATAGCGCATGTGCTGTTTCCTACGTCTTGGTTGCTGCTGTTCAGATCACGACACTGAACTGCTACTCTGAAGATCCTTCCCCTGGTTGAGTTCATAAAATTTGAAATATTTCTTTTGACCTGTTTGAGAAAATACAGCACAGGATTATTTCACGGGATTTTTGTCACGATGGAAATTTCCATACCCATCTTTCAGTCCGTGATATGTGTATTGGACAAATCGAAACAGTTAGAGATTTTTTAGGGCCGTTTTTGTGCTACAGGCCTAAAAGTGGTCTGAGACATTGAAGTCCTTTTAAGACAACTTAAATGTCTAGTGTAATAACGATTAATAGGTTCAAAGTAAGCCCGTTCTGTGGCACTTAACAGAGGACTTTAAAGTGTCAGACGTTAAACGAGTCTAGCGTAAAAATGAAATGCCATTTAAGCGAGCCAGAGTACTTTGGTATAGCAAACGAATTTGTGTTAAAGCGGTTGCGATCGCTCAGCATAGTTAAATATACATTGGCCATTTCCGAGTTCTATTTTCAAGTGCGAAGATTCTGGACGGGTATCATAATTTTCATGCTGTCGTGTAAATGAAACTCATTCTTAAATTAACGATGTTGCACTTGGTCATATCAATATCACAGTACCAATAATTGGCAACAAAATAAGTTAAGACACTTTACCCTAATTAAAGGGACTTTCTGATCTTTTACCGTCTTCGAAAGCGGAAATTAAATCTTGACCTCCCCCATTCCCTCCATTTTGTTATCCCACTGTTCGAGCTACATGTAGAAAACGACTTTGAATGGAGAGGAGGGGAGAGGGGTGTGGATTGTTTTGTTCTCTGAAGTTCCCCTATTTGAGTGCAATAAGAGGACCCACAGCAACATTAAAACTGTCGAGAGACGAGGTTCATATAATTTGCGGCCGCCACTATAGAGTGGTAGTTCAGCCGCTGTTCGTTTTCTGTGCTTACCAATATTTGCAACTGATTTGTTGCCCAGCCAGTTGTAAGCTCCCAGTCAGCTTTCACTTCGTCTGATGGTACCTCTTTCCAGTCCCCAGCGCAGTCCAAGTATTGAACATAAAGTTTTCCCAAAAAGTTAAAGCTGCAAGTCTTGTTGGTCGGAAGACCGATGGATTTTGAAGGTTCATTTGGACCATTTGGGGAAAAGAACGTTATGTGGCCAGTTACTGTCTCGTCGGTAAAAAGCAAGTCGCATCCTGTGGTTCAAGAAAGGGGGAAGAAATATGAAAAAATTCATAGTAATCAGTACATTTTTTAAAATCTTTTTAAGGTACTCTCCTTCATCAATGTCTTTTTAAGGCGAATAGACTAAAATGAATAGCGTCATTTTATATGTACTCTATTAAGACAGCTTCCTTTCGTAATAGATATTATTTTAGAACTGGTACAAATCAAGCATTGCTAGGATCTGTGTTTACCTATAAAACACCGAATAATAATCTTTTAGAAAATAATCCTAATCGGTCAGGGAGGCTGTACACAGGCTAGTCACAGTAAACGGGTTTGCCAGAAATTCTCTTGATTTTCAAGTGTCAAAGAAATGTCTAAATTTTCATAAGCCTTTACGCGTGGCTCATTTTGCATCCCATTTATCATTTATGCGGGCTGAAAAGAGGTTAACCCTCTTAGCTACGTTTTTGGCATTATTATAAATGACGTAGAAGTAGTTCAAAAGTCAATTGGAACCACGAGCCGCAAGCGAATGCGGCCAAGTTTTGAGAAAAAAGATGTGCGAAAGAGAGAGGAAAACAAATTCTGTTATATCCAATATTGATTATACTCAATATCTGTCAAGTTTATGTTCTTTTTTACACAGAAAGATATGGACCATAGTTTTGAACAAATCAGGTAGCGAAGTCAGTTAATTATCCTTCATAAATTTATCCCGCTCTTCTAAATTAATATTTGTCGGTTGAATATCAGTGCGTTTTCCATGCCGATGTCTGCATTGAGCATGCTAATTAACCAAAACTGATTACCCCTAACTTGCTACAGAAAGGCCTTGTAATTTGTCGGTAGAGCGAGGGTAGATCCAATCCGAAGATTGTTGGTTCGAACCTTACCGAGTTTAAAAAATTCCTTGCTTGCCTCGTGTGTTCCCTTTATTTTCTTTGTTTTAGAGCTAAAGCTCGGGGGGGTTAATTGTTGACATAAGTAATCGATCAAACAAGCTGAACGAAATGTTGAACCGATTGAACGAAAATAGCCGAAATGGGCTCTACTCGGCTCAACGCTCAACAAGTTTCAACTTGTTGAACAACGAGAGCTAAAAAGTTTGTTGATCAACAGTTAATGTACTTTTCACGTGTATCACTTTATTGAAGTTATTATGTGTTAATCGATGCTACGAACGGCAAAGAGCGGAATTCGTTGGAACATTTGTTTTAGTTAGCGACCGGTTAATATGTGAACGCGGTGTTGAAAGAAACTTAATAACCTGTTAGGTGACACGTAACGGAAAACAAAATCTTGCATATACATACCATCAATTTACCATAAACCACAACGAAACCACCCTATCCTACCTCAGAAGAAAAATTGTCGGTCTCTTGGAAGCAGTCTTTGAATGGAAGGAAAAACACCTAAATTAAAGCTTTAATTCAAAGCTTTCGGTATAGGAGAATTATTTTTTGAAAATAGACGGAGACAAAAGTTTCCTAACCTTTTTTCCTGTTAAATAAAACAGACTTAATCGCTGACGTCGATTTTCAGACTTCTACCTGGTCATAAGTACGGCAAACAAAAACAAAAACAATTCTTACCTGCTTGCTGACGAGCCTCGCTTACTCTTATGCAAGAGTTGTTAGGTTCGAAGAAAGTGTACTTCCCTGGAGGTTGATTGCATTGACACAAGCAGTTAACAGTGAGATCGAACTTTCGAGCATTATATTTATCGCAAAGGGGATTCGTTTCAGTGGGACACTCGCTTTGTACAGAAGGCAGCTGAATGTCGTCTTCTGGATGAATTTTTTCTCGATATATACGTAGGAACTGATTAGGTTGTCCATGAACAGTCGATCCAATGCAGGAAAGGTACAACAGAAATACATACAAATCGGTCATCTTATGTCCCTGGAGTTCTGGCAATTAACCGAGGAAACCAGCAAATTGGATAATTTCATCAATTCAATTAACAACGTTGGCGATTGTTTACTTGAATGTAAGCCTAAATGTTTGGCTTTAAACCACTTGTTTTCTTCGAGTTAAAATTGTTTTCAATCAAAAGGTTTTCACTTGCTGAAACCAACAAAGTCTCTTCGCCAATACAGTGAATTCATGACGACTATGAGGTCACGAATTCCGAGTTTTAGAGCCACTCAATGCTATATTGCCCTCTATATTGAACCATAAGGATCCACGAGTGAATTCCATTGGTTAATACATAAACCCAATGTCCTGAAGAGGCAATACACGTACTAGGGCATATATCTGTATGTATTTTATCAGCAATCCGAATAAACCACAGGAAGAAGAGATGATTTGTTAACATAAATTTCACCAACTTGGCTAACATTAGAAA
This sequence comes from Porites lobata, assembly GCA_942486035.1. Classification (NCBI taxonomy): domain Eukaryota; kingdom Metazoa; phylum Cnidaria; class Anthozoa; order Scleractinia; family Poritidae; genus Porites; species Porites lobata. The sequence goes on from CALNXK010000280.1 coordinate 340,455, forward strand.
CATTGACATGAAAAACACTGGAAAATCTCTTGGTTATAAGTGCGAATAGAAATATAAAAAGAAATAATTAAGCTTTTGTCGGCCCATTACCGGTTATTCATGAAGTTAATATCTCGTTAAGAAGACACCGTGTGAACCTAAAATCATTCATTCATTAAAAGAACAATTTCTTGTTTCCTTAGAGCATCACGTCCCGAAATATACTGCTTTTATATAAAAAGCTGATGTAGCTCTTTTAAAAATCCGGTAATTTGAATTGGGCCGTTATGCTTTACTACTACGTGGAAATGTTAATTGAAAAATCACGTTAGCTTTATTTCCCACCATGTTCATGCCATCTCATTAAAAGTGGTAATTGAGATTGAAAATTCATTTCTATTTTTGTTATTGAAGAAAGTTCCTCGTGCGGAGAATAACCTTCCCGAGAAAGCAATTGTCCGCTCTCTGGTGTCCAACGATATTGGTTATTAACAAATTTAAAACTAATAACCAATAGTAAAATCAGCATATTAAGCAACCTAGAATTTCATCAACCGAGCCGATAAATAAGCCGACCGGAACATACTGCAAAACGTCAAAAAACGCCCTGTCCACGCACTTGTCGGACTACAATGTCGATACAGCGCAAGCGACTTTTTCAGCCTGTTCAATTGCTGCTTTTTCGGCTTGATACCCAATACAGACCCGAGATAAGACACGCAAGCACGCAACTTTACATAGCATTGATTTGCTGTCGTAAACAGGTTTAAAGCGCCAGTCTCTCTTGAACCTACTATATATAGTACAAGGCAGCTGTTGATAATTGCAAAGTTAAACTAAAAGAGAGGGAACGTCAAGAAAAACGAGTGAAGTGGGAATGGTGGGAAGTCAATGATATGAGCCATGAACTCCAAAAGAACAATTAAGTGAAAGTTATTTCATGACGAGGCAGCTTATCAACTTTGAAATCATGTTAAGTCAACCGAAGATTTGGAGTTATTGTTTCTTATTGCACGTCTTTATTTGTGTGAGACTAAAATTTACGGTATTTTGATTTAATTATTAGACGGAATCTCGTTTAAATTGTTCGTTGTTTAAAAAAGAAAAAAAAAAACGGTGACCGATAAAACTCTAGAAATGAACCCGTGTCTCACCGAAAAAAATTCTGGATCCGTCCGGGCAATTAACATTTATTGGCAATTTAATTATTTCTTTCACTAAACAAGCAAACAATTTGCACCTTTTATTTTACTTCTTAACCATGTACTTAACGAACTATGAACTTTTAAAAGGAGAATGTGAAAACTGGAAAAAAAAAAAACCTTAACCCGGGTAAAAAGGTAGAAATGTGTTTTAATTTTTCGTTTTTATGATAAATATGTAGAATATCAAAATATTGTTAATCTGCCTGTGAAATTGGGGTTTCACGACGTGACTATAATTATGATTCGTGGTGAGCGTTGGTGCGCGAACGAAAGAGTACAGAAAACTCTCGCCTTCAAAACGAGGCCCTAGGTGCGAAACCTTTGTGGTGAAGTAAGAAGTAAGAATAATTTTTATAGAGTGTTTTTAACCCTTTAAGCCCTAAGAGTGATCAGCATCAAATTTCTCCTTGTAATATCAATGCTTTGTAAAAACAGAGTGGTCATGAGAATTACAGACCTGATCACACATGATGAATTTGCTAGATATATTATCAACTTCTCACCACTGCTTCTGTAGGAAGTGAATAGGGACGACAACTGAGAATTCAAATTTTGATCTTAGGGTTTAAAGGGTTAATCATGTGGCCAGCATAGATGCAAATTTATCGGAACAAAAGAAAGCGTTTGCATAAGAAAAGAGTTCAACTCCCAGAGGACTGGTTTGGGACGCCAACATGGCCACCGTTTCAATTTTTTGGGACACCAATATGGCCGCCGTGACATCATGTGAAAACTCTCTATAACAATGGCTTAGCATTTAGCTAGCCTCGCTTTGAAACGGAGGTTTCGGGCAACTCGGAAATGCCCTAAGTATGTATGTGTAATCAAGTGGTGACGAGTGAAATTAGGGAATAATTGCACCCCCCTTTTGCCCAAGTCCTAATAATTTCCCGAGCCTTCAGCCGAGAGAAATTATTTGGATTTGGACAAAACTGAAGTAAAATTATTGCCTAATTTCACAAGTATACCGTGTAATTACCTATTGATATCATGGGTGGCAAATTACGCTCACAATTGTAGGTCTTTCACATGTTCATCGAACTGATTATCGATACAGAACTCCACTCCACGCACTGAAACTTTCGTGCTTAAATGTTCGCTTAACTTCGTAACATCATAGGTGGCAAATTACTCCTTAATTGTGGGGCGAAATGTCAGCGTTAATTATTTTATAATTTCACATGTGAAATTATAAAATTGCCATGGCAACGTTCCGTACGTTTCAGTGCCAAGATGGCGGCAAAGTTTTAAAGTGTTGTGAATGAAGATGTCAGGGCGTAAAAGGAAGCTTTAGAAATCCTAAACAAACGAAAGAGCGCATCAAGAAGGATTCTACCAGGTATTTTGTCGAAAAATTCTGAAAATTAGTATGTGTAATCAAATTGTGACGAGTGAAATTAGGGATAAAGGCTCGGGAAATTATTAGCATTTTGGGCTAAACGCAAGTGAAATTATTTCCTTATTTCACGAGTATACCATTTGATTCCTTATTAATTAATATTAACGCTGAAATTTCGCGCCAAAATTAAGGAGTAATTTGTCACCCTTGATAGTATCAGTTAATATTTACGTTCACTGTGCATTCCATACTCGCGATCAAAGTCGAACTTTAAAATACTACTAGTACTTTATACAGTGTAGCTACATAATATGGTCTTTACACTCTGGATCCATGATCATTTTTAATCTATTTCGTCGCTCTCATACTACACGACCTCAATCCCCGGCTTAGGCTGTCCTCACCTTTGATTCTCTGGTTCGCGAGTTCGTAGTCGCATTTATTTATTTCATTTGCTTTTGTTTATTTTTGTGATGATAAGTGAATATTTTTTATATTAAATTTTGCTTTAAAATCTCTTGTTAATACGTATAAATTTCAATATTCCCGTACAAAGATCGAAGTCTGTCCTCAGCCTTAATGTTTGTCACTGACTCTGGCGTTTTCTTGTTACTTGATCCATTTTTACAAGTTCAGTCCTTCAGCTTACCCTTATTATTACTGCGCTTTTCTTAAACACGCGAATTCTGAAGTTCAAAAGCCAACTGACGTTTGCGTTTTCGCTGCCGTCAGTCATCTTAGGGGCGTCTTAGGAAATAGAAGATTTCTTTAACGAGTTCAAAAGGTCATCGTTTGTGATTTGTGATTGATGGAGTTTGATCCATTTTGTGTGTTTCTGTGTTTCAAGGTTCGTTGCTTGTCATCGTAATTGTGATTGACCGTAGCGAAAAACGTAACTGCGAAGGCGCCTTTTGGACTTCAGAGTTCTCGTGTTTTTTAAAAGTGCAGTAGGAAGTTTCAAGTTCTTGTAAATATAGTGTAGATATAATATATCAATAGCAAAACAACTTAGCCTGCTCACAGACCCCCTATTTTCTCTTTAGAGATCGTCGCGCTCCACGCTCGCTCTTGCACGCTCGCTCTGGCGCACTCGAACATTCGTAAAAAAAGGAAGAATAAATGTCTGTGGACTGGCTAAGACAACGTCAAAATTGGTCTGCTCTATTTTATGTTGATGCAAGTTTCTGACATAGAGGCCATTGGTGAGCAGTCTTGAGAGTGCTTCCAAGGAAAGTCAGTCATTCATTGATTAGTTTCGTTTCCCTGTTTGTTTTGTAACAGAGGTGGAGAGTAACCGTCAAACGTCAACAGGTGTTGTGAAAACATTTGAATCCAGTTGATCCAATGTGCAGTAAACTGGCACGTCTCTTTGAAGTGCATCGCTTGGATTTACTGTGGTTTCCTTTAAACCTTCTTCTAAAACATGATGCTCTGGCTTGGTGTTTGATGGACTATGGTAAGTATGGTCGTAGTGACATGTTTGTTTTATTATGCTCTTGAAGAAATATCCCTATAAATGTTCTCTAGTCTTACATCTTCAACTCCCACGATGTTGTGTCACTATTCACCGAGACCCCTGTCCAGGAGACATTAACAATCATAAGAGAGCGCCTAGAAAAAGATCAAGATCTAAAGAAAAGAACAAACCTAGAGGTTGATGATATAATGGATCTCACAGAATTTATTTCCACCATCACATACTTTCCACATACATAGTTCGGAAATAAGGCCAATAACTCATTGAAGAAAGCTAAACGTAAATATTTTTCTGAAAATCTTGATACAAACAAAGGTGATTCTCCTATAACCTGGCGGTTAATTAATGAACTCCAAGCCGGCAAAGTAAATCGACCAAAGTGTCTTAAGTCAAAACAGGAAACCTTGTTTTCACCTCACCTGGGGATATCGCTTAAGCATTCAGTTGAACAACCATTTTAAAAACATTGGCCAATCTCTAGCACAATAAATTCCTAGTTTGGAGATTGACCCACTTGCCTATGTTAGTCCTTTTGATGGAGTATTTTCCTTTCAGCGGATCAGTGTTCTAAAAGTCATCAAATTACTCAAAGCTATCGATGTAGGTTAGGCAACTGGTCTTGACAAAATACCAAACAGGCTTCTGAAAATTGTCGCCCTCTTTAACTGGCATCTTTAATCAATCGTTAGTGGTATTTTCCCCTCTGACTGGAAACTGGCTAAATTGTCACCAGTTTTTAAGTCTGACCTAAACAACTCTCTACCTATATCTGTTATTCCTACCGTAACCTATGACCGAGCGCGCAGAAAAAGGGAGGCCAAGAAGCGAGGGTATTATCCAATTTAATGCACTTTCCCATCGTTTTAGAACCAGCAGGTGATTATTCACAGCAATCACCTCAACATTTCGCCTCAGTGACCTGCTCTTCCATTAATTTATTGAAAAAAAATAAAATAATAGAATGGTGCATTAATAAGATATAACATAAAAGTGTATGATAAAATTATTTTACTTGTTTTCGGACTACCAAGCGTCAACAAATAGAGCATACAATTATGTATTCCCGCCGAACATATCGCGCTAATAACTAACCCTTAGTAAAATCAATACGTGGCTGAATTATGTTAGCCATTATCCCAAACACAACAAGAACACATAGTTGGACTTTGTAAGAATGGAGGCTTAGTTAGACTTGATTGGAGTGGGCTAGTATCTACGACGTTACTGTGGTACAGTATGTATCGGCTGTCATACAGCCTATGATCGTCAGTCTTATCAGGCACTCGAGAATTATTATCATCGCCATCATCCTTCATTACCGTCATCGTCTTCCTTGTCGTCCATTTTCTCACCATTTCTCTCATCACAAGGTCTCAAGTTGGAAATTTATATTAATACAGCTTTCGTTTGGCTTTGTCTTGGACTTACCCAATAGAAAACCTCATTTCAGTCAGTTCTCACTTCCGATCAGCATTAGATATTCAGGACCCTCTTCTTCAATGGCGGGGAAACCAAGAAGACCAGACTGATCACGACTGTACGCTTCCTTTACTCATTTCGACATACTCCTCAGGATCGGTTCTCTCCACTGAAAAATGGCTTGTGCTGCTACGGGGTAGGTTTTCATTGGACAAACCACGAGCTCTACCATTTTCACCTTCATCAGATGACTTATTCTTTGCACTTTTGTTCTCGTAATGTTTATCAGGGGAAATTGCAGATGATCTGAATCTCCCAGTTTCGACAAGAACCAGATTTCCAGGGCCTTCTTCTTCTTCTTTGGATAAGCCATTGCTACAATATTCACCTGCACCATCTGCAAACTCCACGCCTCGTCTCTTTCCCATTTCAACATACCCCTCAGGATCTGTTCGTCTGTTCATGTCTTCGTAATTTTTGTCTATATAAATGGCTGGTGACCCGACTTCAACAGATGGTGGTGATTGTCGATTAGCAGAGGCATCATCACCGAGGCATCCGAGAGAGGCATCAGCGGGAACGCACCCCGTTCTTGTGCTCCGAGCGATTAAAGGATTTGCGTAAGCGTAATCATAAGTTCTCTCGGAGCAAGAAGCTCTTTCCATCATCATGTATCCAGTTTCAGTTTCCTCAGAAAAGGACTGTGGATAGTAGAGAAAATAAATGATTAAGCAAAGAGATAAATGAATCAAGGAAGATCAAAATTAAACAATCTCTTACCTGTACATGATTTGGGTAAGCGTAATCAGAACTTCTCTCGGGGGAAGAAGCTTCCTCCATTATCATGTCTCCAACATCAGTTTCCTCGGGTGAAGACTGTGGACGTTAGACAAGGAATAAAAGATATAAAAATAATAAATAAAAGAATAAAAACAGTAAATATATAAATAAATGAATAAGAAGAACAAATAGAATCAGCTTATACCCTAGCCTTGACTGACTTAGCCAATCCCCCTTTTGTGACTATGATAATGAAAATAGACAATCGGAAAACGTGTGATTTCACTTTCTTCTCACTAACAGCAGACAACTGTTGAACCGTGAGAACGTGGAATTATTCCCAGAGTCTTCCATAAAAAAGTGTGCCATAAGTTCTTCAACTTCACAGAGTAATGAGCAACATTAAACCAGATCGGCAACACGAAAGATCCTTTATCATAAATGTCCAGATGATGTTAAATAATTGCTAATTTACTTTAAAGGCGCACCTGCGAAATTTGTCGGCTGGAAATTGTGCCTACAGGAGAAATAAATGTGGAATTAAGAAGAGCTTCATTATGAACATATGTGATAGTATGTTTTAAAGTTTTTTTCAGATTGCCCCTCTCCTCGATTTGCATTGTAAGGACAATCATATGCTATCATTCTGTTTTGAACTGATTACAACTGGATTGTAACTAAAAATTTAAGTCACCATGGCGACTTCTTCTTTTAAAATATTAATGATAGTCAAAGACAAACATCGGTGTTTTACCAAGTTCGACCGCGAACCTGGAGAATGTTTACACTTCAAAGAAGTGCCAAACTTTAAGGTAAAAAAAAAAAAAATGCGTGCCTGCTCGAAACGAACTTTTTAGTTGTTGACAGTTTTCTTCTTGCACGGTGGTAGCTTTATTTTCGAGCTACTGCTTTACTCGATTTACTCGCTGCTATGCCCTTATAAAATACGATTACGTTCGCCAATCAAGGAGGGATTGCCGTAGTTTATCTTTGTATTAACATGAACGTGAAGTAAATAGAAAGTTACCTTCAAAGAGGTGATTGGGGCGTTCTTGCTTTCTGTAAGGTGAAAGATAACCAGAGAACGTTTTTTTTAAATTTACTTTTCATTTATTGTTTTCTTTATGAGTTACATTTTTTCTCTTGTTTAAGGATCTGTCAAAGAACAAATTAGTCTTTTTACACTGTAACGACCATATGTTATTGCCTGACAAGGGAAAAACGTACCACTGAAAATGTTTTGGTAACTTACGTCTTCTACTGTATCGAAAGTAACAAATCTTATACCGAGTACTGGACATCGATTATAATTTTGTACGTTTTATTTTAGCACATCTAGTCAGTACCCGTTGATGAGTACGACTTACATTATTCCGTCAGTGCATTGACATCGTTCTTATTCTATTTATTTATTTATTTGTTTATTTTAACGTCGATGTCAAATGATTACACAGTACACATCAAGCGTATCCTCATTATTTAATACAGTAAAGGTTTAGCTACTTACCGATAGCGATAGCGATAAACCCAGAAAGTGCCCATAATCACAAGAAGGAGTGCAATGAAGGCAGTGATCGCCAATGTCGCCAATATAATGACATCTTTGGTCAGTACTTTATTGCTTTCACGGTCTGGGCTTGGTGTAGGGAGAATCTAAGGGTGAAATAATAACAATAATGATATTAATTATAAAAGTAAATTATAATTATCATAAAGAATCTCCCAGAATCCTATGAGGCAATTTTTGAATAAAGCTTTATAACTTTCAGACAATTTTATACGTAGAAGACTGTCAGACCACAACAAGATAACATTTGCCATTAAAGATCTTTCCCTGTCACATCTAGGGTTATGCGTCATCAGTCACGTGACTATTGCCGAATTAGGTTTTTTTGTTGCTGTAACAAGATTTCATGATCGAGTTTAAAACAAGGAGCATATTTGATGCAGTGGAAATTTGCAGGAAAGTAATGTTTTACCTGATAATTCTTTTTTCATGACCCAAAAAAAGACATGACATCATCAGTCACTTGATCAGAGCGTTTTGAATGTTTTAGTTTGTTTTTAAAGTATATTTTCGTCGTAAATTGGCAAGTTTTGTTGTTTTTCTCAACAATTATTTACACTGTATTGTCTCTGAGTAATTATTATTCCATTTTTAAAGAAGAAGGAAGCAAAAACAGAGCCAGAAGTTGCTTAAATTGACCGATATTGCAAGTTAAAATCGAAGAGGAGACCTACTTTGAAATAAAACGTTCAACGTTTGTTAATAAAGGAGACCTTTAAAAGCTAAAAGGATGTATTCGGCGGCAATATTGTTTTTCTTCACTCCGAGGAGAGAGGTCATGTAGCAGCTCGTCTAACCGTAAAAGCCAAATGGTTTGCTACCCTAACCTAACCATATCTAAAAACCTATTCAAATTTCTTTTACAAATCATGTTCGGCATTGTATGGTCTTTTAGGTTCAAAAGGCAGGGAAGCCAAATTTTATGGTTATATTATACAAATTTTTCACTATCTTTTTTCTCACTGGGTAGTTATGCAAATAATGCATCATGATTCCAAGGATAGAAATCAAACATTGTTTTGTGTGATGGTGTGTTTTTTCATAAGTAGGTTAAGTGTGATCATCCTGGTAAACGTAGTCCTGAATAGGACTGTAGCTTTTTCACTTTGTTACATCGGACCGGACGCTTCAGCTAGCGCTCCGCGTTCATTTGTTGCTAGGCTAGTTAAGATCGTTTCTTTTTTTCTTCGTTGACTAATGGGTGATAGAGTGAAAGCGTTAAGAAGAGAAAACGATGATTTAAAGAGACAACTGAATGAGCTGAAGAAGGAATTTCAGTCTATCAAGTCCAAGATGGCGGAACAGAAGGATTGCCACGAAGCGGCAGCTGCCGCTTTACCTAACACACAGGATGTCCAATTCCTCAGCGACAGCTACGATGCCCTTGTTAAGTCAGAATCGAGCTTGTCAAAAGCACTAGAAAATTTTTCTCGTAGGTTGGATTTATTGACAGTTAACGTTGACAGAATTGACAAAGCTATCGACGAGATGCTCTACTACAGTTACCAATATAACTTGAAGATCGTGGGCGTTCCACTTATCTCAGAAAGCGAATCTGCACAAGACACCGCGGAGTTGTGTGTGAAGCTATTTTCTGGCCTTGGAGTCGATGTCTCCTTATCAGAGATCGACATGGCCCACAGGGTTCCACAGCGAGATACTTCAACCGGTAATGGCAACCGAAGACAACCGAACCCGATAATTTGCAAATTCACTAGAAGGATGACACGAAACACAGTGCTGGCGTCAAGAGGTAACGCCAGTCGACTAACTACCGAGGACCTGGATCTCCCGTCCACTGCTGAAATTAATCCGATTGCAATTTACAGCCACCTCACGCCGAGACTACAAGAGCTGTTACATTCAGCGAAGGCGCACCAAGACACATACAACTACAAATGGTGCTGGGCAAATGGCGCAGCAATCTTCCTACGCAAAACGGATTCTTCTATGACGATTCGTCTGAGGTCGACTGACGACTTAACTAAGTTAAGACTGCGTGAACGCCCTGAAGCTCGATCGGAGGATCCTTGCAGCTAAGTGAAAACTACTATTATGTTTTATCACTGATATTACTATGAAAGGCAGGAACAAAATTGCAATGAAATCTATTAGATCTACATTGAAGGTTTTACCGTATTATAGTTGTTCAATTTGGCAGAAATTCATGGCCAGTTTAATAATTCAGTATCGACCACATTTAAAACTAAAAAGGAATTAGACAAGCTTACTAACCCCGCTAATTACTCCCCTAACAGAATAACTAGTCGATATTTCTCCCCCCATAGTTTTAAGGAAATGAAAACGAAGTTTTCAAAAGATGAGACTATCTCTAGCTTTTCTGTTTTTCATAACAACGTAGTCAGCCTTAATCGGAACCTGGAGAATCTTCAAACGCAACTTTTGCATGAAGTAGATTTTCATTTTAATGTCATCGGAGTTACTGAAACAAAAATCGCTAATGCTAATTTACAAATGTGCACAGCACATATACCTGGCTACGTATTTGAATATGTTCCAATACCTCTGGCGTCTGGGGGAGTAGGAATGTTTATTGATGAATCGCTTGATTATCGTATTTTAGAAAAGACCTCTAATGAAGTTTTTCAGGTATTGTGGAATGAGTTCTCCTTTGTGAATAAGAAAAATGTTATTTGTGGAATCTTTTATAGACAGCATAACTCACCCGAAATCTTTCAATCATATTTTGATGAGACTATTGAAAAACTTGCGTCCTCTGGGAAACACATTGTAATCATGGGTGACTTCAACATTGACCTTCTAAAATGCGCATCATCTTCGTATAGTCACGACTTTTTGTCATCCCTTCAAAGTTGTTTTCTCTTTCCCTCAATCGACAAACCAACACGTGTTCGCCCTACCTCCGCCACCGTAATTGACAACATCTTTATTAATAATCCTGATCAAGTTGTCGCTTGTGGAAATATAATCTCTGATATAAGTGATCATTTTTCGCAATTCTGTATTTTGAAATCTATAAGGGATAAAATTAAGATAAAAAAGTCGAAAGTGCGGGACTTTTCTAGATTCTCTAGGGACAGTTTTAACGCTGATCTCTCTAATGTGGACTGGAATGCACTCTTAAGTAAAAAACCGTGTGATGCGGACAATGTATTTTCTTCTTTTTATAACAAGTTTAACAAATTAATAAATAAACATGCACCTATGAAAACAATTTCAAACCGCAAAGCAAAGCAACTCTCTAAACCATAGATTACCAAAGGTATAAGAATCTCCATTAAAGTTAAAAATAAGTTATATGCATCTGGTGACACCGCCAATTATAAAATCTATAGAAACAAAATTTGTACCTTAACGCGTTTAAGTAAACAGCAATATTATTCTAAATTTTTAATGATAACTTAACTAATATGAAAAAAACGTGGGAGGGAATAAACAATGTACTTGCCCGTAAATTAAAGAACACAAAACCTATTACTTTTATTAAGGACCCTAATGACAATGATTCTGTCACCAGTGACCCAAGTAGAATAGCCAACGTTCTTAATGACCATTTCGTTTCTGTTGGACCTAAACTGGCAAATAAGTTACCAACCTTTCAGCGTAAATATTTTGATTTTTGGAACAGATCTAACTCTCCTGACTCTTCGTTTGCTTTCAACCTAGTTACCCCAGCTGAAGTGGAATTGGAAATTTTGCGCATACCAATTAACAAATCTCATGGTTTATATTCATGTCCTACTCAACTGTTGAAGTACTCGTCAAATGTTATCAGCAGTATACTCGCGGAAATAATAAATCTTTCTATTTCGACTGGGATGTATCCCACTAAACTAAAAATGGCAAAAATTATTCCTATCTTTAAAGCTGAAGATAACACTAACGCAAACAACTATAGGCCTATTTCTTTGCTGTCTAACTTTAATAGGATCTTCGAAAAATTGGTCTTCTCTAGAATGGAATCTTTCATCGAGCAAAATGACATACTTTCTCCATCTCAATATGGCTTCCGCAAAGCGCACTCAACTCAGCATGCAATTCTTGACATTGTAAGTACCATTCAGGAAAACATGGGCAAGCGCTTGTTCTCATGTGGTGTATTTATTGACCTGAAAAAGGCTTTTGATACAGTCGATCATAAAATTCTTTTGCACAAGTTAGATCACTATAGTTTTCGTGGTGTTATAAATAAGTGGTTCTCGTCTTACTTAGAAGGTCGAACTCAAACGACGCAAATTGGTTCCTTTATATCTAAAAAAAAAAAAAAAATACCACTTGCGGTGTGCCTCAAGGCTCAGTCCTAGGCCCATTACTCTTCCTAATCTATGTCAACGACATCCAAGAATCCTCTGACAAACTTAATTTTTTTTTATTTGCTGATGACACGAATGCTGTATATGCTGACAAAAATCTCAAGTCCCTTGAGTCGACTGTAAATCAAGAACTCTGCAAGTTGTTCGATTGGTTAACGGCAAATAAACTAACTTTGAATATTAAAAAAACAAATTTTGTCATTTTTAGACCGGCTCAGAGAAAACTTACCTATCACCCTAAAATAATGATATTCGACAATGATCAAAATAAGAATGTGGCTCTAGAATGAAAAGAATTTGTGAGATATCTAGGTATAATAATTGACAATAATCTTTCTTGGAAACATCATATTGACCACGTAGCTATTAAAATGAGCAGAACTGTAGGATTGATCTGTAAACTACGGCATTTTCTGCCAAGACATACACTTCTAACTATTTATCGATCCCTTGTTGCTCCTTATTTAACTTATGGTTTGATGGCCTGGGGCCAAGCATATAAATCGCACCTTGAAAAGCTTCTCAAGCTTCAAAAGCGAGCTCTTTGCTTTATCTATTCTTCTGAGCGAAACCAGCATGCAATTCCTTTATTTATTGACGCCGGTGTTTTACCGTTAAAATTTTTGTATTATGAGCATTTAGCTAACCTTATGTTTGAAATAAGACACAATAATGCTCCAGGAAACATTCAAGATCTCTTTCAAGATATTTCTGATATTCATTCTTATAATACTCGATCCTCTGCCTCTAATAACTTTTACACACAAAGTTCCAGACTCTCAATTCAAGTGAATTCATTTTCTAGAATCGGAACAAAAATATGGAATGAAATGCCTGTATCTTCAAGAAAACTTTCAAAAAATGCCTTTAAGAGGAAAATAAAACCAACACTTTTTGAGATCCTAGCTTCAGAGGACTGTTATATTGATCTCCCAGAAATCGTTCAAAAAGTTAAGCTGAATTTATTTTCCTCTTAGTTGATATGTAATCATTAATATCGTTTAGTTTATCAGTAGTCTCTTGTCATAACTGTTGTCATTTATTATTAGTAATACCATTAGTTTATCAGTAGTCTCTAGCCATTGTTGTCAATTTTAGTTTCTTTAGTTCTCTTGTTACTTTCAGCTGTATTTAGTTTATTTTCTGTAAACACGACCCGCCTAGATTAGCTTAGCTACCCGCGGGCATGTTATTGTCCTCTTACTTCAAAACACAATAAAATAAAATGTACGTATGTAAAAAAATGTACAACAGTGACTGACGTTTCGACACTCTGTGCGGTAGTCATCTTCAGAGTCAGAGTGGGTTGTATCACGTCAGTTGACGTTATTAAACTCTGGTTATTGACCTGATTGGTCAATTAATTTGCGATGTTTTTAGTCGTCTGTCTGTTAAGCCGTGATGTTATGAGCTATGAAGAATCGTAATGTCATTGGTGCGTTTCGATCCGTCTATGGTCAAAGTTAAACAGTCGTTTATTGTTAGTCAAATTGTCAGTTGTCCGGTCGTTCTCTCGTATTTTGTTTTGCTTGATTCCGTCCGTTGTTGTTCCTTTCCTCAAAAAATTGTATGAAACAACTTTTAGATGCAGTTTCTCGGACATCTTGAATAATCCAGGTCTCGGATTTGCTGTCCCACAAGAGACACCAAATCCGGTCTACGCCTCCAAGCTCTTTGAGATGCGCATTGCTTCGCTGACGACACGTAACTTTACTTGTCTTCGATCCTAACAGTCCTACGGATCAAGCGATGGCATTGGAAGCCATTCGACTTGAGCTGCTTAGTCTTTTCGTCTAGCTTAGACTCTGAGTATGTTTTGAACATTGAAAAAACTTCGTTGACCATCGGCGATTCATCTCGCTCCAAAGACCTAGGAGTGCCCTTGTTTTCCTCGGCCGCGTCTCCGGGAGTAGGCATACTCGACGAGATCTTAAACGTCCGAAGTAGAAAACAGCTCTAAAGTGCTAAGGTCGCAAGCGAGAGAGAGAGAACAAACTGAAAACAGCATCTTAAATAGGTAAAACGAGCTAATCGGAAGCTACGATAAACGCACTGCGACACCTAAAGGTGACAAACTGTAAGAAAGAATGTGAAGCTCAAATAACAGTGGAAAATATATTTTGAAAGCTACTCTCCTGCCCCCCCCCCCCCAATTGGTGACAATATTGGTCAATATTAATACATTGTAAACGGTCACGTGTTGGCCTCGTTTTCATGAATCACAGAGTTGTTGTTAAACCGCTATAAAGAATATACTAGGCTTGTCAGAAAGAAAAGAAACACTGTCTTACCTTCAAAGACTGATAAAAATTCCTTTCGTTAATTAAAAAAAAAAAATTCAAAGGAGACTTCCTTTCAGCTTTAAATTATTAACCTTACAGAATGGAAAACGAAATGTAGTGAATGTATTTCCAGCTCAGTGCCTGAAAATTATTCAGGTGACTCACCTGAGTTGTTGTTTGAGGAGGTGGTGTTACATATAAACAAGTGAAAATAGTCATCAACAAATAAAAAAGAAAAAAGAAAGAAAAAAAAGAGAGAAAACTCCCCAAAGAAGAAGGGGAGGACAGAAGGGGGCAAAATGCTCTCTCTGACTTGAATCATTGATGACTTTGAATCATTTAAATCCACCGAAAACTCTGTACCTATCAATGGCTATAGAGATTTCAATACAAGGCGTGTATATGAGACCATTTCACACGCTTTAGTGATGTACTGGAACATTCATTCAAAATTGTTAATATATAGGTTTAGCCAGGGCTAAAAGCGAAGCTCCAATTAAGAAATTTATAATTTAAATCAAACAATAAACTTTTAATCCACAAATCTTTTAACTTAAGGGCACATTCATGTGACTTTTGAGGGAAAGGCTAAGTTATTTTAGAGTGAAACATCTTACATCGAATTGATAACCTTATATGTACACCCAAAAAATAGCACACATTCAAGATCACAGTAGATTAGGCCTCGAAAAGAAATTCTTGGAAAACAAATCACGCCGAATTTTTTTGCGTT
This sequence comes from Porites lobata, assembly GCA_942486035.1. Taxonomy (NCBI): domain Eukaryota; kingdom Metazoa; phylum Cnidaria; class Anthozoa; order Scleractinia; family Poritidae; genus Porites; species Porites lobata. The sequence continues at coordinate 355,531 of CALNXK010000280.1, forward strand.
CGACAGGTTTACTTTACAAATTCTTGCCAACAAATCTGGGGGTGTTTAAACCAACCTTTTATAATTTTTATACATCACATTTGAGGTGAAACAGTACTATTTATCATACAGACCTAGGACATAATGCAGTATTTCACAATTTTTTAAGACAAAATGCACTCAGTCAATATTCAGGACGATCAATCGTAAAGCGAAACCGTTCAACAATTTCCAAAATCACCCATACGGCCAGCCGGTTCTCGTTTCTATAGTGCGAGCGGTCAGTGTGGTCGAGTGTTTGAATGAACTTTAATAGAGTTAAGCTTCAACATAATAGCGAATTTATTATTATTTTTTTTGTTATTTAATGGTTTTAGTTATAACGATGTGTAATCTTATAAAGCGTTTGATACGCGCGACGTTTTTGAGTACTCCTGCAAGCGATGTTCATGAACGATGAAAACAAACGGCACAGACAAGCAAATAAGTTACCAACCTTTCAGCGTAAATATTTTGATTTTTGGAACAGATCTAACTCTCCTGACTCTTCGTTTGCTTTCAACCTAGTTACCCCAGCTGAAGTGGAATTGGAAATTTTGCGCATACCAATTAACAAATCTCATGGTTTATATTCATGTCCTACTCAACTGTTGAAGTACTCGTCAAATGTTATCAGCAGTATACTCGCGGAAATAATAAATCTTTCTATTTCGACTGGGATGTATCCCACTAAACTAAAAATGGCAAAAATTATTCCTATCTTTAAAGCTGAAGATAACGCTAACGCAAACAACTATAGGCCTATTTCTTTGCTGTCTAACTTTAATAGGATCTTCGAAAAATTGGTCTTCTCTAGAATGGAATCTTTCATCGAGCAAAATGACATACTTTCTCCATCTCAATATGGCTTCCGCAAAGCGCACTCAACTCAGCATGCAATTCTTGACATTGTAAGTACCATTCAGGAAAACATGGGCAAGCGCTTGTTCTCATGTGGTGTATTTATTGACCTGAAAAAGGCTTTTGATACAGTCGATCATAAAATTCTTTTGCACAAGTTAGATCACTATAGTTTTCGTGGTGTTATAAATAAGTGGTTCTCGTCTTACTTAGAAGGTCGAACTCAAACGACGCAAATTGGTTCCTTTATATCTAAAAAAAAAAAAAAAATACCACTTGCGGTGTGCCTCAAGGCTCAGTCCTAGGCCCATTACTCTTCCTAATCTATGTCAACGACATCCAAGAATCCTCTGACAAACTTAATTTTTTTTTATTTGCTGATGACACGAATGCTGTATATGCTGACAAAAATCTCAAGTCCCTTGAGTCGACTGTAAATCAAGAACTCTGCAAGTTGTTCGATTGGTTAACGGCAAATAAACTAACTTTGAATATTAAAAAACAAATTTTGTCATTTTTAGACCGGCTCAGAGAAAACTTACCTATCACCCTCAAATAATGATATTCGACAATGATCAAAATAAGAATGTGGTTCTAGAATGTAAAGAATTTGTGAGATATCTAGGTATAATAATTGACAATAATCTTTCTTGGAAACATCATATTGACCACGTAGCTATTAAAATGAGCCGAACTGTAGGATTGATCTGTAAACTACGGCATTTTCTGCCAAGACATACACTTCTAACTATTTATCGATCCCTTGTTGCTCCTTATTTAACTTATGGTTTGATGGCCTGGGGCCAAGCATATAAATCGCACCTTGAAAAGCTTCTCAAGCTTCAAAAGCGAGCTCTTTGCTTTATCTATTCTTCTGAGCGAAACCAGCATGCAATTCCTTTATTTATTGACGCCGGTGTTTTACCGTTAAAATTTTTGTATTATGAGCATTTAGCTAACCTTATGTTTGAAATAAGACACAATAATGCTCCAGGAAACATTCAAGATCTCTTTCAAGATATTTCTGATATTCATTCTTATAATACTCGATCCTCTGCCTCTAATAACTTTTACACACAAAGTTCCAGACTCTCAATTCAAGTGAATTCATTTTCTAGAATCGGAACAAAAATATGGAATGAAATGCCTGTATCTTCAAGAAAACTTCAAAAAAAATGCCTTTAAGAGGAAAATAAAACCAACACTTTTTGAGATCCTAGCTTCAGAGGACTGTTATATTGATCTCCCAGAAATCGTTCAAAAAGTTAAGCTGAATTTATTTTCCTCTTAGTTGATATGTAATCATTAATATCGTTTAGTTTATCAGTAGTCTCTTGTCATAACTGTTGTCATTTATTATTAGTAATACCATTAGTTTATCAGTAGTCTCTAGCCATTGTTGTCAATTTTAGTTTCTTTAGTTCTCTTGTTACTTTTAGCTGTATTTAGTTTATTTTCTGTAAACACGACCCGCCTAGATTAGCTTAGCTACCCGCGGGCATGTTATTGTACTCTTACTTCAAAACACAATAAAATAAAATGTACGTATGTAAAAAAAATGTACAACAGTGACTGACGTTTCGACACTCTGTGCGGTAGTCATCTTCAGAGTCAGAGTGGGTTGTATCACGTCAGTTGACGTTATTAAACTCTGGTTATTGACCTGATTGGTCAATTAAGTTGCGATGTTTTTAGTCGTCTGTCTGTTAAGCCGTGATGTTATGAGCTATGAAGAATCGTAATGTCATTGGTGCGTTTCGATCCGTCTATGGTCAAAGTTAAACAGTCGTTTATTGTTAGTCAAATTGTCAGTTGTCCGGTCGTTCTCTCGTATTTTGTTTTGCTTGATTCCGCCCGTTGTTGTTCCTTTCCTCAAAAAATTGTATGAAACAACTTTTAGATGCAGTTTCTCGGACATCTTGAATAATCCAGGTCTCGGATTTGGTGTCCCACAAGAGACACCAAATCCGGTCTACGCCTCCAAGCTCTTTGAGATAGTACAAGACAACCCGCCGAATGCGCATTGCTTCGCTGACGACACGTAACTTTACTTGTCTTCGATCCTAACAGTCCTACGGATCAAGCGATGGCATTGGAAGCCATTCGACTCGAGCTGCTTAGTCTTTTCGTCTAGCTTAGACTCTGAGTATGTTTTGAACATTGAAAAAACTTCGTTGACCATCGGCGATTCATCTCGCTCCAAAGACCTAGGAGTGCCCTTGTTTTCCTCGGCCGCGTCTCCGGGAGTAGGCATACTCGACGAGATCTTAAACGTCCGAAGTAGAAAACAGCTCTAAAGTGCTAAGGTCGCAAGCGAGAGAGAGAGAACAAACTGAAAACAGCATCTTAAATAGGTAAAACGAGCTAATCGGAAGCTACGATAAACGCACTGCGACACCTAAAGGTGACAAACTGTAAGAAAGAATGTGAAGCTCAAATAACAGTGGAAAATATATTTTGAAAGCTACTCTCCTGCCCCCCCCCCCCCCCCCCCCCAATTGGTGACAATATTGGTCAATATTAATACATTGTAAACGGTCACGTGTTGGCCTCGTTTTCATGAATCACAGAGTTGTTGTTAAACCGCCATAAAGAATATACTAGGCTTGTCAGAAAGAAAAGAAACACTGTCTTACCTTCAAAGACTGATAAAAATTCCTTTCGTTAATAAAAAAAAAAAATTCAAAGGAGACTTCCTTTCAGCTTTAAATTATTAACCTTACAGAATGGAAAACGAAATGTAGTGAATGTATTTCCAGCTCAGTGCCTGAAAATTATTCAGGTGACTCACCTGAGTTGTTGTTTGAGGAGGTGGTGTTACCTATAAACAAGTGAAAATAGTCATCAACAAATAAAAAAGAAAAAAGAAGAAAAAAAAGAGAGAAAACTCCCCAAAGAAGAAGGGGAGGACAGAAGGGGGCAAAATTCTCTCTCTGACTTGAATCATTGATGACTTTGAATCATTTAAATCCACCGAAAACTCTGTACCTATCAATGGCTATAGAGATTTCAATACAAGGCGTGTATATGAGACCATTTCTCACGCTTTAGTGATATACTGGAACATTCATTCAAAATTGTCAATATAGAGATTTAGCCAGGGCTAAAAGCGAAGCTCCAATTAAGAAATTTATAATTTAAATCAAACAATAAACTTTTAATCCACAAATCTTTTAACTTAAGGGCACATTCATGTGACTTTTGAGGGAAAGGCTAAGTTATTTAAAAAAAAAAATTCAAAGGAGACTTCCTTTCAGCTTTAAATTATTAACCTTACAGAATGGAAAACGAAATGTAGTGAATGTATTTCCAGCTCAGTGCCTGAAAATTATTCAGGTGACTCACCTGAGTTGTTGTTTGAGGAGGTGGTGTTACCTATAAACAAGTGAAAATAGTCATCAACAAATAAAAAAGAAAAAAGAAAGAAAAAAAAGAGAGAAAACTCCCCAAAGAAGAAGGGGAGGACAGAAGGGGGCAAAATGCTCTCTCTGACTTGAATCATTGATGACTTTGAATCATTTAAATCCACCGAAAACTCTGTACCTATCAATGGCTATAGAGATTTCAATACAAGGCGTGTATATGAGACCATTTCACACGCTTTAGTGATATACTGGAACATTCATTCAAAATTGTTAATATATAGATTTAGCCAGGGCTAAAAGCGAAGCTCCAATTAAGAAATTTATAATTTAAATCAAACAATAAACTTTTAATCCACAAATCTTTTAACTTAAGGGCACATTCATGTGACTTTTTGAGGAAAGGCTAAGTTATTTAAAAAAAAAAAAATTCAAAGGAGACTTCCTTTCAGCTTTAAATTATTAACCTTACAGAATGGAAAACGAAATGTAGTGAATGTATTTCCAGCTCAGTGCCTGAAAATTATTCAGGTGACTCACCTGAGTTGTTGTTTGAGGAGGTGGTGTTACCTATAAACAAGTGAAAATAGTCATCAACAAATAAAAAAGAAAAAAGAAAGAAAAAAAAGAGAGAAAACTCCCCAAAGAAGAAGGGGAGGACAGAAGGGGGCAAAATGCTCTCTCTGACTTGAATCATTGATGACTTTGAATCATTTAAATCCACCGAAAACTCTGTACCTATCAATGGCTATAGAGATTTCAATACAAGGCGTGTATATGAGACCATTTCACACGCTTTAGTGATATACTGGAACATTCATTCAAAATTGTTAATATATAGATTTAGCCAGGGCTAAAAGCGAAGCTCCAATTAAGAAATTTATAATTTAAATCAAACAATAAACTTTTAATCCACAAATCTTTTAACTTAAGGGCACATTCATGTGACTTTTGAGGGAAAGGCTAAGTTATTTAAAAAAAAAAATTCAAAGGAGACTTCCTTTCAGCTTTAAATTATTAACCTTACAGAATGGAAAACGAAATGTAGTGAATGTATTTCCAGCTCAGTGCCTGAAAATTATTCAGGTGACTCACCTGAGTTGTTGTTTGAGGAGGTGGTGTTACCTATAAACAAGTGAAAATAGTCATCAACAAATAAAAAAAAAAGAAAAAAAAAAAGAGAAAACTCCCCAAAGAAGAAGGGGAGGACAGAAGGGGGGCAAAATGCTCTCTCTGACTTGAATCATTGATGACTTTGAATCATTTAAATCCACCGAAAACTCTGTACCTATCAATGGCTATAGAGATTTCAATACAAGGCGTGTATATGAGACCATTTCACACGCTTTAGTGATATACTGGAACATTCATTCAAAATTGTTAATATATAGGTTTAGCCAGGGCTAAAAGCGAAGCTCCAATTAAGAAATTTATAATTTAAATCAAACAGTAAACTTTTAATCCACAAATCTTTTAACTTAAGGGCACATTCATGTGACTTTTGAGGGAAAGGCTAAGTTATTTTAGAGTGAAACATCTTACATCGAATTGATAACCTTACATGTTCACCCAAAAAATAGCAAACATCTTCGATCACATTCAAGATCACAGTAGATTAGGCCTCGAAAAGAAATTCTTGGAAAACAAATCACGCCGAATTTTTTTGCGTTCGACAGGTTTACTTTACAAATTCTTGCCAACAAATCTGGGGGTGTTTAAACCAACCTTTTATAATTTTTATACATCACATTTGAGCTGAAACAGTACTATTTATCATACAGACCTCGGACATAATGCAGTATTTCACAATTTTTCAAGACAAATTGCACTCAGTCAATATTCAGGACGATCAATCGTAAAGCGAAACCGTTCAAACACTTCCAAAATCACCCATACGGCCAGCCGGTTCTCGTTTCTATAGTGCGAGCTCTCAGTGTGGTCGAGTGTTTGAATGGACTTTAATAGAGTTCGCTATTATGTTGAAGCTTAAAAGCTTCAACATAATAGCGAATTTATTATTATTTTTTTTGTTATTTAATGGTTTCAGTTATAACGATGTGTAATCTTATAAAGCGTTTGATACGCGCGACATTTTTGAGTACTCCTGCAAGCGATGTTCATGAACGATGAAAACAAACGGCACAGACAAGCGATTAAAATTGCAAGAGAGACTACTAACAATCAAAAAAAGAAATATAATTCGGTGAAACATTTACAGAGATAACAATTTTCATTCATGAAGACAAGTATTAAAGTGTCTCTAAAAATCCTGAGTCTCGGCGTGAAGCTTTATAAGCCGGCTTCCCGGCGCGGGTGTTTACTGTTTTCCAAGGTGAACTCCTCGAAGCAAGAAAATCGCTCAAAGTTTTCTTTCTACAGCCAAATTTATAACTAAATATTCTTCGGAACGTTTTCTTCTATCTGTGGTGAGCAAATATATCTGAAGGCTTTTTAAAGTTCTGTAAGCTTATATCAAACCGTTCAAACCTGATACTAGGTCAGATCATTAACTCAAACTACGGCTACAAACGTGCATAAACTTGCCGCATACACCGTATTCACAAATGGCGGACACGCGGGAAAAAACTGGTGCCTAGTCATGAAAGCGAGGCGTTGGAGGATAAACAAAAATTGCAAATGAAGACTTTTAGTGAACTTGCGGAGTGTTTAGCACGGATTCCACCTAAAATAACTTTCTACGGACTTCTTTTTAAATACAATTACGTGGGATGTCTTCTGCTTTTAATGTTTAGTAGCGATTTGCTGTTTGCAATCAAATGGGACGCGTATCTCTTCAGGAAACAGGATGATTTTGTAGGTTTCCGAAGCATCGATCAGAAGCTCGAAGAGTAGGCGATCGCTGGAGAAAAGCGGCAAACATGTTGGCCCAAACTTCACGCTGAAACCGAATACGAAAGCCAGATCACTACAATTCTGTATTGGATTAGATTAATTCCGTCGCTTTGGAGGGAATTGTTAGAGGTACGTTGGCAGAGCTTAGCAAACATCTCATGATTTCTTTGTCATTGCGAAATAATTAAAAATAATTTTATCAAAATTAGAAGCTGTAGTGTGTGAATCTTATGGCTTGCTATTTGCCTGGTTTCTTTTAGGGCATTATCTCAGAGAGCTCTTGGTAAAAAAGTGGTGTAAAGCTTACATTTTACTAGGGTAAAATTTTAAGGCAATGTTTTTGTCAGGACTGAACACGGCAAGCTTCTGTTTCGAATAATTGAATTCGAGTCTGGATCAGTTTAAGAAGACCATCATTGTATTTATTTATGTATTCTTCAACTTTAAAATATTATGAAACATAAAGTTAAAACTCTTAACAGCCAAAGGTAAGAAATACGAAATTACTCGCTGAAATGATATGTGACCGGCTTACCGAGTCTGCCGAGTAACAAGTTGAAATTTTGAGCGTACTCCTCTCGATCGCTTCCGCTCATTAAAAATAAATTACCGAAAAACCGCTTAAAAAAAAGGTCAACCCCGCTGTCTAATTGATGTTCTCCATTGATAAAGACCAGAGAATAACGTCCTGACAAACAAAAACCAAACATAACTTCATCGAAACCTCAGTCACCTCTTCTTTCCTGTCTTCCTTTTTTCCATCTCGACTTGAACTGTTTTGTTCAACGGCAGACGTCTCTTGCGTTAACAGTTGCAAGTAGGCCATACATCTGTCGCTTATTTCTTTTTTTCCTGCCACCAAGATTTGTTTATATTTCTGTTTCACCGAATTGCAGTGAGCTGGCTTTCGTACTCGGTTTCAAAGTGAAGTTTGCGTCAACATGTTTGCCGCTTTTTTCCAGCCATCGTGCACTTGTCAAGCTTCGGATGCTTCGGAAACCTACAAAATCATTCTGTTTCCTTGAAGATATACATAACCCTTTTGATTGCAAACAGCAAATCGCTACTAAACATTAAAAGCAGAAGACATCCCACGTAATTGTATTTATAAAGAAGCCCGTATAAAGTTATTTTAGGTGGAATCCGTGCTAAACACTCTGCAAGTTCACTGAAAGTCTTCATTTGTAATTTTTGTTTATCCTCCAACGCCTCGCTTTCATGACTAGGCACCAGTTTTTTGCCGCGTGTCCGCCATTTGTGAATACGGTGTATAAACTGTCAGCGTGAACTGTGCAAGACTTCATGAAATTAGATATAACAAAAACAAACATCAAATACAATAGTTACTCAGGCTACATTCAGTTCCTGAAAGCTATCAAGGAAGGCCACAGTTGCTTGAGACTTTTAAACCCTCTTACACATTAAGCAAGGTGAAAAACGAAAACGATGCCATCCGAAATCGAATTACCAAATTTTGACAAGCGACGCGTTTCTCAACCAAAAACCCAGCAAACAAACCAGCCATGGATAACAGAAGACTCATGATAGCAGCTGTATTTCATTTTGTACATTCAGAAGAAAAAGACAGTTAAAAAACATCACAAGTTGACACAAAACTCTTCAGCTTCAGCTGTCAAAGTAAACAGTTTTTCAAGATGCTGCATAATTTTTTCGTATGAACTCACCTGTCAAATTTTGACCAATCAGAGTATAAAAATTGGACGTAGAGCGTGACCAACGCGTGACCATGGTAAGATAAGGTTTTCCCCGCCTGTACTTTTAAAAAAACTGGCTGAATTTTCGCTTCCAAAGTCAGTTTGAAATCAAAATCCTAATAGCGCGGGGCCATAGTGACATAAACACAACATATTTGATATGAATCCTTGGAAAAAATAAACTTGAGCCTGCGATCATTTCAAACTCGTAATTTGTCAGCGGATAACTTCAAAAAATACTCGACCTCGATGGGTCGACACTTGAGCCCGCGCTACGGTCAGGTGATACTGGTCAGCGGATGCCCTGTTTGGTTAGCTGTCACTTAGTCACAACATTGATGTACAATTAGTTTTCTCTTGGGCTCCCAAACTAGCTAAAAGTGTGAGAGTAAACATTGGGTGTCCTGTGGTGCGGACGGACGGTCGGTCGGCGGTCGGTGTACGGTCACGTGATTACCAAATTTTCTGGGATGGGTAGATTTACTAAGCTATGGGGCTCCGCCCACGCGCGCTTCGCGCGCGCGTGGAGCTCCGCTATAAGTGAACAATCCATTTTTCTACCCCTGGTTATTAAAATATTATTGGAAAAAAAAATTGCCACATTTTACCAGAGTCAATATATCAGTTTAGCATAGCCAAGGAACAGTTACCACTCTACACACTTTTTTTATTAAATGCATTGAGTACGATAGCCACACTGATATTTGTCACAAAAGGAAGAAGAATGTTCAATTTCGTGGACTTCAGATACTTACTTCGCTTGTGACCCTTCCAGTGCTTTGTGTCGATAGTTGCTCTGCGGAGGTGGGTGGGGGACGTAGTGTCCCTCCGGTGGGAATTATTATTTCCACTGTTGGTGGGGGTAATGTAGCTGACTGTCCTGATGAAGTTGGTTGAGGAAATGGACCTAAAAAAGATAAAACACTTAATCACTGATCCTGAGGGAAACAGATAATTTTGTTTCCCGAGAATCTCAATATTTCCCGAGGGACCAGACTTGATTTGTTCTATAACTGGAAATTTTGAAGCTGGAAATTCATTAAACCTCCCTGTAATGGTGGTGGTCGGTCAACATTTGCGGGCAACAGTGCACTGTTACCCTCTGATGTCCTAGCGTTTGCAATGTTGCCCGCTCAGAAATTTTGGTGGGAACGGGAAACAGCTTCATTGTTAGATGTTATGTAGCCTTGAAGTAACCAATGAGAATGCACGCTGTTGGGAAAACATTTCCAGCTATATCACAATGAAAGTTATAAAATGTTCCAGTCACTGACATTGACTTTCTCAGCTTACAGCCAGTAGTCATCTGTAAATTGTTAGTTACTATTGAAACAAAACTAAGAATTTTGAGAACATGCGTTTTCCTCATCGCTCCATATGCCTGTGAGCACGTGGACACTTGGAAAAACAGCCTTAATTAACGCTTTTGAAATGAGGTACTATGGGAAAATTTAAAAATATCGTGATCGTAGCACAGAGCAATTAAGTCAACTGGGGAGGAACTCAAAAGGGGAAACTTAATGGTTAGAGATCTTTATAAAAAAAAACAACAGCTGTAGTATTTTGGCCATAATTATGAAAAGAAGTGAGGGCTTGGGTAAGATCATCTTGGAGAGAAAGATAGATGGGAGATGAGAAAGAGGAAGACCGAGAAGGCACTGGGAAAGGGACATACGGGATGTTTTCGACATGTCACTAACAGAAGTCGTGACCTGTCAGTTAGGTGGTCATGTCATTAGCCATAAAGACTCGTAATGTCATTGGTGCGTCTCGATCCGTCTATAAATAGAATTGTCACAGATAAGCAGTCGTTTATTGTCAGTAAAGTTGTCAGTTGTCCAGCCGTTCTCTCGTAGTTAGTTTTGCTTGATTCAGTCAATAAGTTGTTTGTACTGTTGACTATGATTCAGTGGCGTTTGTTCTAAGTTTGTATTTGAAACCACACTGTAATTTTCAGGGAGTTATAATAACTCCTCTAGTGGGGCTAATTTAACTCCTTACAGTGGAGTTATTTTTCGTGGAGTTATTTTAACTCCAAAAAGGAGTTTAAAGAACTCTTTTTCAGGAGTAAAAGTGACCCCAGATATTGAGGAGTTAAAATAACCTCAAAAAAGGAGTTATCCTGTACCTAGAATTTTTACTCCACTTTCAGAGTTAAATTAACTCCAAAAAGAGTAAAAATAACCCCTGTATGGAGTACAAGTAACCCCATTTCGGAGTAATTTTAACTCCAGACTGGGAGTAAAAAGAACTCTTTTTCAGGAGGAAAAATGACCCCAAACTCGGAGTTAAATTAGGAGTTAAAATAACCCCCAAAAAGGGGTTATCCTGTACCTAAAATTTTTACTCCATTTTTGGAGTTATAATAACTCCCTAAAAATTACGGTGCAGCTCTCTAAAGTGAGTCGTTGATAGTAGTCTGAAGCACCTTACACAAATGTGCATTTTCTTACAGCGATAAATTCCTCCTTCCACTTTGAACATAGCGCATGTGGTGTTTCCTACGTCGTGGTTGCTGCTGTTAGGATCACGACATTGAATTGCTACTCTGAAGATCCTTCCCCTGGTTGAGCTCATAAAATTTGAAATATTTCTCTTGACCTGTTTGACAAAATACAGCACGGGATTATTTCACGAGATTTTTGTTACGATGGAAATTTGCATACCCATCTTTCAGTCCGTGATATGTGTATTGGACAAATCGACACAGTTAGAAATTTTTTATGGCCGTTTTTGTGCTACAGGCCTTAAAGTCGTCTGTGACGTTGTAGTCCTTTTAAGACTACTTAAATGTCTAGTGTAAGAACGATAAATAGGTGCAAAATAAGCCGTTCTGTGGCGCTTAACAGAGGACTTTTAAGTGTCAGACGTTAAACGCGTCTAGCATGACAATGAAATGCCATTTAAGCGAGCCAGAGTACTTTGGTGTAGCAAACTTGTGTTAAAGCGGTTTCAATCGCTCAGCATAGTTAGATATAAATTGGCCATTTCCAAGTTCTATTTTCAAGTGTGAAGATTCTGGACGGGTATCATAATTTTCATGCTGTCGTGTAAATGAAACTCTTTTTTTAAATTAACGATGTTGCACTTGGTCAAATCAATATCACAGTACCTATAATCGACGACAAAAGAAGTTAAGACACTTAACCCTAATTAAAGGGACTTTCTGACCTTTTACCGTCTTCGAAAGGGGAAATCAAAACTTGACCTCTCCCATCCCCTCCATGCAATGTTGTCCCGCTGTTCGAGCTACCCGTAGAAAACGACTTTGAATGGAGAGGAGGAGAGAGGGGTGTGGATTGTTTTTTTCTCTGAAGTTCCCCTATTTGAGTACAATAAGAGGACCCACAGCAGCATTTAAACTGTCGAGAGACGAGGTTCATTTATTTTTCGGCCGCCACTACAGAGTGGTAGCTCAGCCGCTGTTCGTTTTCTGTGCTTACCAATACTTGCAACTGATTTGTTGCCCAGCCAGTTGTAAGCTCCCAGTCAGCTTTCACTTCGTCTGATGGTACTTCTTTCCAGTCCCCAGCGCAGTCCAGGTATTGAACATAAAGTTTTCCCAAAAAGTTAAAGCTGCAAGTCTTGTTGGTCGGAAGACCGATGGATTTTGAAGGTTCATTTGGACCATTTGGGGAAAAGAACGTTATATGGCCAGCTACTGTCTCGTCGGTAAAAAGCAAGTCGCATCCTGTGGTTCAAGAAAGGGGGAAGAAATATGAAAAAATTCATAGCAATCAGTACATTTTTTAAAATCATTTTAATATACTCTCCTTCATCAATGTCTTTTTAAGGGAAATAGACTAAAATGAATAGCGTCATTTTATATGTACTCTATTAACACAGCTTCCTTTCGTAATAGATATTATTTTAGAACTGGTACAAATCAAGCATTGCTGAGGATCTGGGTTTACCTATAAAAAACTGAATAACGTTTTATGAAATAATAAATAGTTCCTAAAGCGTTAAGGTTGTGACGTCACTAGTGATCGCAATCCTAATTGGTCAGGGCGGCTGTACACAGCCCAGTCACAGTAAACGGGTTTGCCAGAAATTCTCTTGATTTTCAAGTGTCAAAGAAATGACTAAATTTTCATAAGCCTTTACACGTGGCTCATTTTGCGTCCCATTTATCATTTATGCGGGCTGAAAAGAGGTTAACACTCTTAGCTGCGTTTTTGGCATTATTATAAATGACGTAGAAATAGTTCAAAGTCAATTGGAACCACGAGCCGCAAGCGAATTCGGCCAAATTTGGGGAAAAAAGGATGTGCGAAAGAGAGAGGAAAACAAATTCAGTTAGATCCAATGTTGATTATACTCAATATCTGTCAAGTTTATGTTCTTTTTTTATAGAAAGATATGGACCATAGTTTTGAACAAATCAGGTTGCGAAGTCAGTTTATTATCGTACAAAAATTTATCCCGCTCTTCTAAATTAATATTTGCCGGTTAGATATTAATGTGTATTCCATGTCGATGTCTGCATCGAGCATGCTAATTAACCAAAAGTGATTACCCTTAACTTGCTACAGAAAGGCCTTGTAATTTGTCGGTAGAGCGAAGGTAGATACAATCCAAGGATTGTTGGTTCCAACCTTACCGAGTTTAAAAAATTCTTGCTTGCCTCGTGTGTTCCCTTTATTTTCTTTGTTTTAGGGCTAAAGCTTAGGGGGGTTAATTGTTAACATAAGCCATCGATCAAACAAGCTGAACGAAATGTTGAACCAGTTGAAGGAAAATGGTCGGGATGGGCTCTACTCGGCTCAACGCTCAACAAGTTTCAACTTGTTGAACAACGAGAGCTAAAAAGTTTGTTGATCAACAGTTGTTGTATTTTTCACGTGTATCACTTTATTGAAGTTATTATGTGTTAATCGATCCTACGAACGGCAAAAAGCGAAATTCGTTGGAAAATTTGTTTTAGTTAGCGACCGGTTAATATGTGAACGCGGTGTTGAAAGAAACTTAATAACCTGTTAGGTGACACGTAATGGAAAACAAAATCTTGCATGTACATACCATCAATGGGCCTTTTTACCGATACGGCGGCCATATTGAATTAATTCGATTTAAGGAGTGTTATAGGATGCCCAGGGGACATGAGCGCATTTCGTTTGTATTTTCGAGCGCTTTTCGGGAACTTTTTTCTAAAAGTTTTCTTAGAATAAGATTGTAATGAGAAAAAAGATCCTTGTGCCGTGTTTGGATGTAACAATAATCGCCTTTTTCTAGTTTAGTATTAGAAATATGGTCTTTCACTGTATATTTCTCGGGAAAAGGGCGATCATTATATACATCAAAACACGGCACAAGGATCTTTTGTCCCATTACAATCCTATTCTAAAAAAACTTTAAGAACAAATGTCCCGAGAAGCGCTCGAAAATACAAACGAAATGTGCTCATGCCCACTGAGCATCCTATAATACTCCTTAAATCGAATTAATTCAATATGGCCGCCGTATTGGTAAAAAGGTCTATTTACCATAAAAAAGGGAAGATCCGAAACCACAACGAAACCACTGCACCTTATCCTACCTTAAAAGAAAAATTGTCGGCCTCTTGGAAGCAGTCTTTGAATAGAAAGAAAAACACTTAAATTAAAGTTATAATTCAAAGCTTTCAGTATACGAGAATTATTTTTGAAAATAGACGGAGGCAAAAGTTTCCTAACCTTTTTTCCTATTAAATAAAACAGACTTAAGAGTTTACGTCCATTTTCAGACTTCTATCTGATCATGAGTACGGCAAAGAAAAACAAAAACAATTCTTACCTGCTTGCTGACGAGCCTCGCTTACTCTTATGCAAGAGTTGTTCGGTTCGAAGAAAGTGTAATTCCCTGAAGGTTGATTGCATTGACAAAAGCAGTTATAGGAGAAATCGAACCGTCGAGCATTATATTTATCGCAAAGGGGAGTCGTTGTAGTGGGACACTCGCTTTGTACAGAAGGTAGCTGAATGTCGTCATTTGGTTCATCCTTGCCTCGAAGTATACGTAGGGACTGTCCATGAACAGTCGATCCAATGCAGGAAAGGAACAATAGAAGTACATACAAATCGATCATCTTATGACTGGAGTTCTGGCAGTCAACCGAGGAAAACAGCAAATCGGATAATTTCGTCAATTCAATTAATGAAGTTGGCGATTGTCCTTTCACATGAATGCAAGCCTTAATTTTTGGCTCGAAAAAATTTGTTTTGTTCGAGTTGAAATTGTTTTCAATCCAGCGTTTAAACAATTAAAAGGTTTTCACTTGCTGTCTCTTCGCCAGTACAGTGAGTTCATGGCGAGTATGAGGTCACGAATTCCGAGTTTTCGAGCCACTCAATGCTATATTGCCCTCTATATTGAACCATAAGGATCCATGAGTGAATTCCATTGGTTAATAAATAAACCCAATGTCCAGAAGAGGCAATACACTACTGGGACATGTATCTGTTTGTATTTTATCAGCAATTCAAATAAAACACAAGAAGAAGAGATGATTTGTTAACATCAATTTCACCAACTTGGATAACATTAGAAACATTGACATAAAAAACACTGGAAAATCTCTTGGTTGTAAGTGCGAATATAAATATAAAAAGAAATAATTAAGCCTTTGTTGGCCCATTACCGTCTATTTATGAGGTTTATATCTCGTTAAGAAGATACCGTGTGAACACCCAATACATATCCGAGATGAGACACGGAAGCACGCAACTTTACATAACATTAATTGATGTGCTGTCGTAAACAGGTTTAAAGCGCCAATCTTTCTTGGACATACTATGTATAGTACAACGCAGCTGTTGATCATTGCAAAGTTGAACGAAAAGAGAGGCGAACGTCAGGAAAAACGGGTGAAGTGGGAATGGTGGGAAGTCACTGATATGAGCTAGGAACTCTAAAAGAACAATTAAATGAAAGTTATTTCATGACGAGGCTGCTTACAACTTTGAAATCATGTTGAATCAACCCAAGATTTCGAGTTATCGTTTCGTATTGCCTACCTTTATTTGTTTGAGACTAAAATTTACGGTATTTTAATTTAATTATTAGACGGAATCTCGTTCGAATTGTTCGTCGTTTAAAAAAGAAAAAAATCGTCACCGAAAAAGCTCTAGAAATGAACCCGTGTCTCGCCGTAAAAAATTTTTGGATCCGTCCGGACAACTAACATTTATTGGAAATGTAATTATCTCTTTCACTGTAGAAGCAAACAATTTGCACCTTTTATTTTACATTTAATGTAATGATATAGTTAACGAACTATGAACTTTTTATAAGGAGTATGTGAAAATTGGAAAAAAAAACCTAACCCCGGGTAAAAAAGAAGAAATGTGTTTTAATTTTTCGTTTTAATGATAAATATGTAGAATATCAAAATATTGTTCATCTGCCTGTGGAATTGGGGTTTCACGACGTCACTGTATGATCCGTGGTGAGCGTTAGTGCGCGAACGAAAGAGTATCGAAAAATCTCGCCTTCAAAACGAGGCCCTAGGTGCGAAACCTTTGTTGTGAAAATAAGTTTCATCTGCATGGCAGAGAGAATCATTTTTATGACAATGACTTAGTATTTAGCTATCCTCGCTTTGAAACGGAGGTTTGGTGCAACTCGGAAATGCCCTAAATATGTATGTGTAATCAAATGGTGACGAGTGAAATTACGGAATAATTTCACCCCCCTTTTGTCCAAATCCTAATAATTTCCCTCGACTAAAGGTTCGGGAAATTATTAGGATTTGACAAAACGCAAGTAAAATTATTCCCCAATTTCACAAGTATACCATTTGATTACCTATTAATATCATGGGTGGCAAATTACGCTCACAATTGTAGGTCTTTGACATGTTTATCGAACTGATAATCGATACAGAACTCCACTCCGCGCACTGAAGCTTTCGTGCTTAAATGTTCGCTTAACTTCATAACATCATAGGTGGCAAAGTACTCCTTAATTTTGGCGCGAAATTTCAGCGTTTTCACATGTGAAATTACAAAATTGCCACGGCAACGTTCCGTACGTTTCAGTGCCAAGATGGCGGCAACGTTTTAAAGTGTTGTGAATGAAGAAGTAAGGGCATAAAAAGAAGCTTTAGAAATCCTAAACAAACGAAAGAGCACACCAAGAAGGATTCTATCAGGTTGTGTAAACAAATTGTGACGAGTAAAATTAGGGAATAAAGGCTTGGGAAATTATTAGCATTTGGACAAAACGCAAGTGGAATTATTCCCTAATTTCTTAGTCTTAGTCTGTCCTCAGCTTTGATTCTCTGGTTCGCAAGTTCGCGGTTGCATTTATTTATTTCATTTGCTTTTGTTTATTTTTATGATGATAAGTGAATATTTTTTATATTAAATTTTGCTTTAAAATTTCTTGAAGACTACATATGAATTTCAAGCTTCCCGTACAAAGATCAAATTAAAGTCTGTCCTCAGCGTTAATGTTTGTCAGTAGCTCAGATGTTTTCTTGTTACTAGATCCATTTTTACAAGTTCAATCCTTCAGCTTACCCTTATTATTACTGCCCTTTTCATAAACACGCGAATTCTGAAGTTCAAAAGCCAACTGACGTTTGCGTTTTCGCTGCCGTCAATCACTGATCTTAGGGGCGTCTTAGGAAATAGAAGATTCCTTTAACAAGGTCAAAAGGTCATCGTTTGTGATTTGTGATTGGTGGAGTTTGATCCATTTTGTGTGTTTCTGTGTTTCAAGGTTCGTTGCTTGTCATCGTAATTGTGATTGACCGCAGCGAAAAACGTAACTTCGAAGGCGGCTTTTGAACTTCAGAGTTCTCGTGTTTTTGAAAAGCGCAGTAAAAACTTTCAAGTTCTTGTAAATATAGTGTAGATATAATATATCAATGGCAAAACAACTTAGCCTGCTCACAGACCCCCTATTTTCTCTCTAGAGATCGTCGCGCTCCACGCTCGCTCTTGCACGCTCGCTCTGGGACACCCGAACATTCGTAAAAAAAAAAGGAAGAATAAATGTCTGTGGACAGGCTAAAAGGAACGTTAAAATTGATCTGCTCTATTTTATGTTGTTGCAAGTTTCTGACATAGAGGCCATTGGTGAGCAGTCTTGAGAGTGCTTCCAAGGAAAGTCAGTCATTCATTAATTAGTCTCGTTTCCCTGTTTGTTTTGTAACAGAGGTGGAGAGTAACCGTCAAATGTCAATAGGTGTTGTGAAAACATTTGAATCCAGTTCGTCCAATGTGCAGTAAACTGGCCCGTCTCTTTGAAGTGCATCGCTTGGATTTACTGTGGTTTCCTTTAAACCTTCCTCTAAAACATGATACTCTGGCTTGGTGTTTGATGGACTATGGTTAGCATGGTCAAGGGCATTATCAGTGCAATCATGGGTGCCAGCATTGGGGCCATCATTGGCAGCATCTTTGACAGCTACGTCATTAACACTGTTTCCGCCATTGCGTGGATCACCAGAAAGGTAATTGATTTGACGAACATGAATTTTATCTTTTGCAAAATTCTTTTCGTTGACTGTTGAAAATTCTTCTATAAGATTATACACTCGCTGTTCATGACTGATTGGCCCATACTGTTGTAACTCAGGCACGTTCATCTTAGTTTTCCTTACGGGATCAATGCAAGAGGGTTCCGGGTTCTTATCGTGACGCCCCCTAGGGGTGTCCCCCAGGGTATGCCCACCTTTGACACCATTCCCCGCGCCATCGCAGGTATCACTGGATAAGTAACTGATTTGATGAACGTTAGATTTTTCTTTCGCAGCCTTTGTAAAAATGGCTGTGGACAATTCTTCTATAAGATTATACACGCGCTGTTCATGACTAATAGGTCCATGCTCTTGTAACTTAGAGGCTATCTCTTTTGTTTTTTGTACGGGATCAACGTAAACGGGTTCCGGCTTGTTATTATGACATCCCCCGAGGTTGTCAATATGTTCATACACATGATCTGCGGTAAGGTCCAGTTTAATGGGGTTGGTCATTTCATTGAATGACGGTGTCCGTCTATTTCCTGGCGGGACTTGGTAAGTTGACGAGTAAATAACTGCGAAGGAAGTGACAATGAAAATTAAAGAACGAATTATAAAATTTTTCCCTGAATTTAAGAGGCAGGAGAAACTGCTTGGAAAAAGAAAGAAGGAGAAAACTGTGAGCACAAAATTGTGTTGTGTTAGGTCTTCAGTGATTCCAAAACGAAAAACTTTGTGCAAAGAAGGATAGTATATCTCCACGGTTTGTCAGTTACTTTATCACTATAACTAGTAGTAATCTCAGATTAGGAAGTGCGTTTATCGAGCTTATTTAAGGTTTACTGTCAAATGTGACGTTATTTCCTAATAAATTGATGCTGCAAAACGCCTCCTATATGTTTTTCTAAAAAATAAGCAAAACAAAACAAAACAACTACGAAAAAACAAAAATGTTTCACCTGGCAGAAGTCGAACCCGAGACCTTCGACTTGTAAGGGCAACGGATTATCCATTGCGCCACGCAACCATTGCTATTTAACATTTTTGTGCCCACGAGATAAATTATTCAAGATGGCGCAGAAAATGCAGACGCACGACGAAATTAGTGCCACGAAAGGTCACCCTTGAGTACCACACTCACTAACTCCTAACGTCGAACGCAATTGATAAGCGATAGTCTTCGGCTCTGTATGTCCGCGTTAATTGAGCGTAATGGTGTCAAGTAGATGGTGGCAATCTCCAAAGCTTATACTACTTTGGCCAAAAGCACTTGATCGGACTAAAGGGTCGTGTTTTTCGAAGTTTATATTAGTCTACAAGTAGTTGCACCGTAGAATAGAATGAACCTTCTCAAACTCATTAATAATTCATTAAGAAAATACAAAGGAAATTAATGTTTAATGAGTGTTTGGAAATCGGATGAAACACTGCTTAGTATTTGCATCCTTAATTTCTCCTTCAAAAATGATTTTGTTTGAGAAGAAATATCAAAATGAACCATCACCAGATGAAAACACAATATCAAAATACTCAGCTGCGCGAGATTTTAACTCTCTTCTCGGTGTTTCATCTGGTGATGAAACATTGCATCTCATGTTTGATATATTAGATAAAACATAATATCCGAGATTACTCGTTAACTGCCGCCTAACTAAGGCAGCTGAAAACGTTTGAGTCCTAATCAGTGCTAACAAACAAATTGGTTACACTTACCAGGATCTCTGAAGTTTAGTGGTAAGTAACCATTCTGCTCACACACGTCTGGTTCATCTACTTGAATTGCTAAGTTTGAAAGCGTACTCGTTACTGAAGGCTGGGACTGAAACAAATAAAGATATCACCTAATTCATACAAAAACCCACTGAAGGGACACAAAGTGAATCCTCTTGGGTACTTGGAATCCTTCCGAATGTCTTAACAAAAAAGACAACAAAACAAAACATAATAAAACAAGCAACAACAAACAAACAAAAACCTTGCGCGCAAAAACCCGGGTTCGTTAGGTGAGCAATATTCTTTAACAGAACAGGGGTGTGACCCCTCCTTGGTAGGCCTTCTTTTCAGCACAAAAACCTACAATATTCAGGTGGCGAAAACGCCATGACAATATCTTGGCCGTAAAAGCCATTGTTGAAAAGCCCACTTTTTTTTTTGTAAAGTAGTTTCGTCTGAGGCTCTTGTATTTAGTTAATATGGGCCTTCATGCCGTGATAATACGACTGAGCCCGCTGATACACGAGGGAGAGAAGCGGTGAGTAGCCTCTGTCCCCCCCCCTTTGAAAAATCCTGGCTACGCCCCTGCAGAAAGCTAGACTTGCGAACTTAACTAAATCGATTTGTAGCTTAAGTTAATATTAAAGAGAGAACATATGGAATATGTAATACAATAACTTCCTCGCCATCGGAGTTACTTGCTGTAGAAGATTTTCTGTTGAGATAATGAAAAGGGATATATTTGATGAGTGATATATTTAATACTCTTGTAGTTATTTCTGAGACCATGAATGGTAATAATAATAATAATAATAAAATTATCCTGCTGCAGGATAAGACTTTTTGAACATTAAGAGACAGAATGGCGAATTGCTAACTAGATAAGACAACCTCATTGCTGCTCTTATTAGCAGTTCATGTAATTGAGTCTGAACGATTTGGGTTGGATGAAAGGATACGGCACGACACTATTAGCACTAGAACCTATTCTGAGGGTATTCCAAGGTGCATTTTCTCAATATAAGGTTATATAATTGTGACTGATCGGAACGATTTGGTTTCGATAAAAGTACACGGCACTAGACTAAAGAGCGTTTTCACTCACACGGCCAGCAATTATGCTAATTTATTGCAACAGAAGAAAGCTTTTACTTGAGAAAAGAGTTAAACCCCCAGAGGATTTTCTTGGTACACCAACATGGCCACGGTGACGTCATGTGAAAACGCTCCATAAGCGCTAAAACCTATTTTGAGGGCATTCCAAGGGGCATATTTTTCAATATAAGATTACGAAAGTGACAAACCTCGAGAAGCGACATCGAGTGACAAGCAACATCGTTATAATCGCAGCAAGTAGCAGCGAAGCAGTCATATAAATTAAGATCCTTAAAAACGAACCACTGGCACCATCTCTTCTTCCCTCTTTCTCGCGCGGGCTGGGTCGAGACTCGGGAACCTGGAAACGAGACATGCAATTATGCGAAAGATTCTATAAATAGTAAACGTCACTTGATGATTAAGGATCAACCTTATCTAAGATGACAGTGACTTGTAATTTTGACGCTGCTATAAGTTTATTTCGTAGCATTCAGGAGCATAAACTGTTATACATGTACTTCCATACACATATGAAAATTAATTGAAATATAGCCATACTCACGCTGACGTCACCTAGTGATATTCATGTGCCAAGCAAAAGCGCATTAGTTCTTGAAACAAAATATTCTTTATTTTTACTCGTTACAAATTTGAATAACAAGAGCAACGTTTGTAGAGGGCGATGTCTCCTATAAGTAGGGTTTCAAGGCTCCATTTAAACTAGCTCTGCTAAATTGGGTGCACCTGGATAAATATTGATTTGAATTAAAAAAAAACAAATAAGTGCGATTCTGGTAAAACCAGATGCATCTCTTCACAGTGTAAACGCTGGATCGCTAAATCTTGCTTTACTCTACACTAATACATTCGGTATAAACTGAAACATTTACGCTTGATTTTGAAGTCATGGTTGGCAGGATGACGGTATGAGACTGTGTGGAGAGTTTTATTGTCGAGGTTGGCTGAATTGTACTCGATATTGAAGGCCAGACTGTTCTCGAGGGCATTGCTGTTTCATGCACCAATGAAGAGGTTACTGCCAGAGCGTCTGTGGAAGTTTTTGTCGAAGATGAATCTGATAAGCCACCTAAGAAACAAATCAGTGCTTACGAATGTTATAAAGGGGAATCATTTCTCCATTAAAACGTTAATTCGTATTTGAACTAACTATAACTATGAAAAAACCTTGAATGTCTTTATCATCATCATGCAAAAATGCACGGAGCACATCCTTTTCAACATGTGTGTCCTATATTTTTTTGCTTACTTTACTTTTCCCTTTCTCTTAAATTTTTGATACCTTATATACTTCTCCTTTTTTACTCTTTTATGCTAAATAAAACTGTAATCATTAATCAAAGGGCATGCAATTAGTTTCATTATACTACTACATGAGAAATTTCTGCAATTTGATTGGCTTAGGGCAGTGGTATTTCAGCTTAATTTGAAATACCTACATGTGAAAATTACAAACCTTTTGCGGGTAGTAGTATAAACAACTAATAGCATGATTTGCACGTGATATTTGGCGTAAATACCACTCGTGCCATTTCAAAATTGTCCCAAATTTTACGTTTAACAATTTTGAAACATCACTCGTGGTGTTTATTCCAAGTATCACTACAAATCATGCTATTACCTACACTTATATCTTGCCCTTCTCCATTTATTGTCGTTATCCGATATTTAAATCTTAAGAATAATATCTTCAAAACTGTAATATAATACAAATGGCCTGTAATATAAATGATAAACGGAGAAAATACAAATACCAAAAAGTAAAAACATAACAACACAAAAAAGATAATTTAAGAAGAGAGAAAAAAGAAAGAAAGTCCAGAAACATTCGATAACATTTGATTGTGAGTGATTATTGAAATCACACTTACATTTCATGGTGCCTTGGAATTTAAATAACAGGCAGTGATGAGTCTGAGTTGTATTTCCGCTACATAAAATTCCCAAATTGATGATTCGTCCATTGAGCATATGGGCGTTTAACACAGTTCCTTCAACCTGTAGAGAAAAAATAGGTCATTATCGAATAAACATTAAAAAAAAAAACGAGTCCTAGTGCAAAATGGAAGCAACTTTAAATTCATAGGCAAATTTTCATGGGTATGTTTCTGAGGCGATCATTATGTATTTTCGAATGCTACAAAATATACTACATTTCCCGCCACTCGCCCCAATTGTTTCATTAACTATTGTTTTTGGGGTCAAAATTCGGAACGGGATACCTCAAATACTTAAAAAAAAAAAGACCCAAAAAAGCCTGTAAGAGATCATTAATAGGAACGCTACTTGATGTCCTTAAAACTGAAGACTCCAATATTGACGTTGACACGGTTATTGTGAAAATGAAAAGTAAATAAATAAACCGGTTTTGTTTCTTAATTTTGTGGTGGTGGACTACAGCGGAACCTCGATATAAAGAAGTGCCAAGGGACTTGCAAAATATGTTCGCTACAACGAAGTTTCGTTATATCGAGGTACTTTTCCATATATTTTACTATTACTGGGGTAGACAAGATCGTTCGTTATACCGAGGACTTCGTTTTGTGGAGGTTCGTTATATCAATGTTCCACTGTATCTGGTCCTGGTCAATTAACTATTCACTTCATTGAATTTTGACAACCCCCAATGCAAATCCAATATTTTTCATTTTACCGTCACGTGCAGTCAGGCTTTGGATTTAGATTAGTCTCCTCTAGTCTCCTCCCCTTTTAAAAAAGCATTTTATAAAAGGCAATCGAATTTCCATGTGTTGGTCAATTTCCAAATTTTCATCACGCATGTGAGATAATTAGAGTAAGTAGTATGTCTCGAAGATTACTTACTTTTAGTATGTAATGACTCTGTCCTTTTACAATGAATTTGAACACGTTACTAAGTGTGTTGCGGAACTCTCGCGAAGACAGACGCGACGCATTGCATTCAAAGTACCAGGAAAGGCCTGTATCTACTCCGCAGCTGCTCCAACTGCTGTCTATAGGAACACCCATCTCATCGCCATAGTTAAGCACTCTTAGGCTTGAATTTTGGTATTCGTTAATAAAGAGGGTTTTCATGTTTTTTGAACAAGCTAAAAATTAATCAGTTGAATCTGGTCATTTTACAATAATACTATGAATTAGTTGATCAAATCAATTTTTTTTTGGAAAACACATTTATAAGAAAAACGAAAACAACAAAAAATCAAAACAATTAAGCCAGATTTTAAAAAAAATGATAATAATAAAAAAAGTGAAAGTCATATTTTTTGCTAACTCGTGAGACTCGCAAAACAGAGTTTTTTCAAAGGCGAGTCACTTGTTGTTTTGCTCGCCCTACCTAACAAATCACTCTAGGAAAATGGCTTCGAGAACGATCGCAAAAATTAGTTATCGAATAAAATCCTTAATAATGTAACTTTACATACATTACATAAAATATCTGAAATAGTCTGGAAGATGGACAACCTTGTAAGCTGAAATATATTTAAGACTTATCTGCCTACAACGCGGACTGTTGAAAAACTAAGAAAAATACTATTTTATTATTTATTTATTTGCATTTTCTTTTAAAATGACTATACTGAAGTTAATACTATTATGTTACCTTTTTCTTTCTGTTGGCTATATTGGTCGGACTGCAACTTTTTACGAACTTCGCTATCTTCTATACACGTCCCTTTATTGTCGCTCGTAAACGCAAAAGTAGATTTCGTGTGGCGACAATCACAGTTGCAGCGCCCAAGTTGAGCATTATCCAAGGCATTGTAAGAGCCGCAATCAAAGTCTTTTGTTTCACCACAGTTCGAATCAGGGATTGTAAATTTGTCAGACTCTATTCCAACATTCCCATGCGATGTTGTTCTTGAAATCGTGTAGGAAACTGGCTCAGTGTAACTAATTTTGTTATACAGCAACAACAAATACAAGAGAAAGATCGTTTCGTCTTTCATGGCATAAGTTTAGCGCTATGAATGGGGCCTAGTTTTTCAAGAAACGGTTTCACTGAGTGAAGAAACAATTATCGTCACTTGATATTTAGCATTAAACTTTGGCGGTGACTGCTCTTGAATATTGGTCTTAAAAATGAAACTTCTCACAGTCGTGCCTCTTCGGGGTTCCAATTTACTTTCTTATTTCGCTTTGTATACGTAAGAACTCGATAGATGTTATGCGTCAAAATGGCAAATCAGTCATTGTTAAAAGGCAATTCGGATTTCCAAACATCACCCGAACATATTAGTACTTCCAAAAATTTATTACCCTTCAATAATGTTAAGTTCATTTCGTTCGAGGCACTCTAAAGAAACTTTCCCTTTTATAAAAGGTAGGGAAAAATCGTTATATGTGGAAAACTGACATAGCTGAATGGAAATTGTTCAAACAAGGTTTCGTTTGTCAGTGCTGTTAAAGTAGACAATTAGAGAATGAACCGAATTTACTTTTAAATAAGAGTTAAAATTACGAAGTCAAAATACTTAAGCAAGACTCGCCTTCAAGTGTTATTAATGATGGTGAAAAAAGCCCAAAAAACAGTGTCGATATTAGGTACGCCAAAAAGGATGCTTGCACAGGATCATGAGATTCATAAGCAAATATCCTGAGAGCCTCATCGCGTTGTTACGTACGTACAAAAAAAAAATAACATTCAAAATTGACTTTATTCCCAATTCAAATGCAACTCAACCTATTATTTGTCTTTCAGTCAGCTCAGCGACAATACTATCAATAATGTATACCGAGGCGACCCAAGCGAATCGTACTACCTTTAAAAATTATCAATGAAATGATTCATTCAATATTGCATAATAATAGACCTCTTTAGCTTGTATGCTTTGTTTTGTTTTGTTTTTTTTTTCTCAATGTAGGTCATGCGATAATTCTCCAGAGAACTGTTACTTTCAAATTTTCTCTTATTCGCATGCATTATGTACGCATCATTTATGAAAAGACAAAGGGCCATCCCTTATTAGTTCTTCGGTGGTCCTAAAACCTTTTTCTACATGATCAGTTTTATTCCTGATTGATGTCACTTCAGATATTGTTCTCTGACTTATAATCTTCTATCAGGCAAAAACAGCCTATTCTGTAATAGGCTATATATAATAAAGAAAGCCTCTTACCATGGGAAAAAAATAAAACAAAAAAAAAACAACAACGACGACAACCAAAAAAACACTTTTAAAGTTTGTCAGCGTTACTCAAGCAGCCAGCTGCTGTTCAATTCAGTCTTTAGATTTGAATGATATGGCGATCGATCCTTATAGGGTGTGAACAATGAAACCCATGAAACAAACTGAAATCAATTCTGCAATATCACCTTTTTATTCAATTTACTTGCCAAGTCTACTTTTTTTATTTACGAGTGGACAAAGTTATTTAACTTTCACGGAAGTTTTGAGGGTAGGGTTTGAGGGAGACAATCTGCCCCTTAAA
Organism: Porites lobata; assembly: GCA_942486035.1. NCBI lineage: Eukaryota > Metazoa > Cnidaria > Anthozoa > Scleractinia > Poritidae > Porites > Porites lobata. Next base: position 382,029 of record CALNXK010000280.1, read on the forward strand.
ATGGATGTGTGACTGAAAGTTTTAGAGCAGCCAATGAGAAATTTACAAGCGCATCAAAGGCTGTAGGTTATAAAGAGCTATCTTACATTATCGTGTTGAGACTCGAATCTCAGTCAATTTCGAGGTATGAAGCAACCAATTGGCGGCCTTTCTTTCCTTTTTTGCAAATGATAATGTATTAACTTTCCCCCTCCAAATGTCTATTGAATTAAGATGCTTCTACATCACATTTCTAGCCTGTAACTGTGGACAGCTGCTCAACAATATTAGCCAGTCTTTATCTTTGTATTTGGCTCTCCTCTGGCGTTTCTCATTTTTTCTTCTTATTGGGAACCGCATACACTGCAATTGTGTTATCTTTTGAAACTTAACACTCCACGACGTCGGCGCCAGGACCCTCCAGAACGTTATACACAGGGTCTTGCAAGCCAGTGGAACCATTTTGTCCACCACAGCCAAAACCAAGATAAAGAGGATCCTCCAAAGTGTTGTAGACAGGGTCATTGTTACCGCTTGAGAGACCCTCGCTGGAGACGGGTTTCTTCACAGTGTTGTAGAATGGTTCATTCACAGAAATGTCTCCACAACTCTCAGTTTCATTTCTGACTCCAGGGGTAGGCCCTTCCAAGACGTTGTACATTGGTTCTGTAGGGCAGCTATACTCAGTATTTCTTTGGTCCTCGACCTGTAGTTTTTCTAAGGTCTGGTACATTGCTGGGTCTAACGAAAGGCAGCTGTAACGTTGTCCTTCTTCCTTGTCCTGGGCAGGATCATGCAGAAAGTTGTAGAATGGCTCATCAACATTTCCAGGACCATAAATATTGTGTCCCTCAGGGACATCAAGAGCAGCATAGACTTCCCCGATTTGAGAATTGCCTGTAAATTTAAATTTATTGTAAAATAATGGCAACAGTCAAAAACAGATTGGTTTAGCCCAGAAGTCACAGTACATTTAAGTTGAGTACAGCTTTCTGGGTAAACTATGGAATGTACCGATGATGAAAGGGAATACGAGATTTATTTCTGAAAGAAAGAAATGGTTTTATGCTGAATTAGACTGATCATTATTGTATTTCTCCAGCTACCAGCAAAGGAGGGTTTCCGGTCATCCGGGTGATTTGTCACGAAAGTGTCATTTATGTCACGGTTCATGTAAGTCACAGAAACGAGGCACAAGGCCTCCTTCCTCGCATTACAAGACAGTCAGATCTTTCTCCAACCATGGCAGATGTCATTTTAGACGTGGAAGTGACACGTTTTGTTAGCCGAATGTCCTTTGGCCTGTGGTTGGTTGATTGAAGCCCTAACAATTTGACAATAAATTTTAAAATACTGGAATTCGAATACCATGGCATGGAATACCAATTGCGATATTAACTTCACACAGTTTTCCGCAATTTGAGTTGGCAGTACAAAGGACTATTGTTACCCTACAATTTGCCTTTTAAAATCCGTCGCGACTTTGTATCAAAAACGCGCAAGAGGTTATGCCTGTTCCATACATATCTTTTATCAACCTGGACCTGCTAATAACTAATGGTTGTTTTTCTAGTACATTTTTTAAGCTTTTGTTACGTACGTGGCTCTTTCATCCTGTTTGGCAGGTAATCATTTTGAGCGTCCGGCTGAAATGCTACGTTTTGCTCTGAGTTTCCATTCTAGGAAAGAATAAATAAAAGTAGCGGTTGTTTACCATTTACATGGGCAAAGCGGTGGGCTCTTGGTTTGGAAAAGTGGTAAACAAAAATCAAGACTGGTAAATTTCGTCCCGGAATTGCGTTTGCCATTTGCACTAATCAGTTACATTTACCGAAATACGGCCGCAAAAGTCTGAAACTGGTTTTTGAAGAAATGGAACACGGATTTCCGTTTGGAACTATTCAAACCGGGAAAACAGGACCACCTTTTCAGTCTACCCGTCTACCGGAAATTGTCGTCCGAAACGACCCGAAAAGTCGTGTTCCAGTTACTTTCCGATCAAATTTTCCGGAAACTTTTTGTAAATGGTAAGCAGCCAAAATCTCCTTACTTACCTTCTGATTTAACAACATATGCGGAAAGGATTAAACAGAACATCCCTTAAGAAATGCAACTTATTACAGAATTGCTATAGTTATTGGAAAACTTTCTGATCTACCGTCTCTTTCATAAACCTATTGACAAGTGTAGACATTTTTCTAGATAATGACAAAAAAAAAGGAGTCAATGTTCTCAGTCTATACTACATAATGTACAAAAAGTACCTTTTTGAATTCCTCAGAAGTACTTGCATGAGCACCCTTTCTGTAAATACAGGAAAACAGAATCACTTATCCAGTGCACAATTTTATCCAGCGCACAATGTGGGCAATTCACATTTTGTCACTTCACAAGATTGTTTATGTTACGCAGCTCACAAAAGTTGTTCACACAGTATACATCCACTATTGCTACTACTTTAATAAAACTAGATTACCACGACCCATTCTCGACTGGCCTCGTAGCTCATTAGGGTTTCTCGCCGTGCTCAAATCTTTGGTACCTGGTTCATCTCTCACACTTTCCTTTCCTCGTCGGTTCTTTTTGTTAATTGTAAATTTGTATACCAACAAGCATCAGGTAGCGTCAAACACTTAACACAGTGTGTTCTTGAAGTTCAACCCTTTTACCATACATTTTGTTTATTTTCATCGTGTTATTAAAATAAGGCTTCAGCTGGGCCTGGTTCATTAAAAGATGTTAAATTCAGTTGTAATAACCCAAAGAAAATCCAAGGGCAGTAAAATGAAGTTATGGATTAACATTCTAACCCTGTCATTGTTAGCGCTAATCGGTCGTTTAGAACCAAGCCCTAGTCATCATTACCTTGACAATAAGCGCTAGTACTAAACGTTTACCTAGATTTCCGGCGTCGGTACAGTACGACAACTGCAATTACAATCACAATAGTTGCTATAGAAGCAGACACTCCTGCTATGAGACCCAGTGAAGAGGAGGAGCTGGCATCATCAGGCTTTTGCTTGTCTTTCATTAATCCTGGGTTTGACTTTGCTGAGGTAGTCTAGAATAAAGGGTCAACAAATCAAGACAGCAAAAACAACTTGTATTGTGTTATGCTTTCTGACAATTTAGTATGATGCATGAAACTTTATGCAAATGCTGTCGTAAAGTAACTAACTCACCCTTGAACATACAATCAGGGGGTTGTGGTGGTAGATGAACTCTCCCCTTGCCCCCCTACCCCTTGGGCTCTTGCAACGTCATGCATTATTGTATTTTGCATTGCTAGCGAATGTTGAATGAATAGCGCGCCATAAGCCCTACATAACGGCGTACATATGTTATGGGATATAGCATGGGTGGGGATCTTTGACGTCATTATGAGCGGCCTTCTAACCAAAAAAAATAAATAATAATAATAACAATAATAATAATAATAATAATAATAATAATAATAATAATAATAATAATAATAATAGTAATGAAACTTGGAAGCAGGTGGGTGGCATCGGTATCTCCCATAGCCCTTATACAGTAATTCGATCTTAAGTCAAATTCTGTTTGGGACTACATACCTTTCATTATCTAGGGTAATATTTGATAGTAAAAAGTTAGGTCTTTGATTGAATGAGCAGATAATATAACAAAAAGATAAAAAGGCAGGTACTTTTCTAGATTCCGGTTTTGCTGTAGACTCCAATGTTCGTGTAGAACCTAGTGTTGCTCTAGACATCAGAGATGCTGTTGGTTTTCTGGCAGATGAAAGAGATGCTGTAGGAACTGTGGTAGACTGTAATCCATACAGATGAGGTTTTCTTAAAGGACCTGTCGTAAAACAGGATAATTGTAATAAATACTTTCTTATATAAAGAATCGAAGACTCAAATAAAAGCGAAGAAAGAATTGCCAGCCTCCGAAAAGCTAGATTCTGGCTTGACTAAATTACGAGATAGTTGCAATAGCTTATTATTTTCAAATAATTATATCGGATTAGAAATCAACAGTAGCATCGGCGACATTATGGGTTTATGCTTAAAGCGGAAAAAATAATGCGATTTCACGTCAACTTACATGATAAACTTCCCTCCAGTTTGAATAACAAACAGCCTTCACGGTAACGACCATCAGTGCAGTTTATACCAAGGTTGATGATCCTGCCTCGCAATGACGAGTCGTTCAACACCTGTTTCAATTAAATACGTTTCTTTATTAGACGCGAAGAAGGCTTTTCACGTTATTTAAGTAAATTTATAATCAACCTTGAGATATACAGGAGTTGGATGTCGACACAATGTAATGCAATTCCAATATACAGTCAAACCTTCCGTAAGCGAACACCTTCCGGTCCAAGAGTTACGGGTCCGGTTACGGGAGGTGTCTTAATTTGCTTACGGGAAGAAACAAAAACAAAACTAGAAACGGAACATGAAAAAACTGCTACACAAGAGGGAATGAATGCACCAGAACATGTCTTTTAGAACGCTTAAGACCACCTATGATTTTATGATCCATCCCAGGGTTGTTGGATGTTGCTTTCTTGTTACACATGAATTAAGCTCTAATTCGAACACTACAGTTCAAAATTAAAAGCCGCTGAACATGTAAACAGAAACATTCCCACTCCCCAATGTTTTGGAGTTGAACAGGACAGAAGAAGAACATATTTTATACACATTTGCAAGTGTTCTTACCAGTAGGTAATAACAAACAGAAGGAACTATCGATCAGTGTCTGCTTTTGCGATTCCCGAATGAAAAAGCAGTTGGTATGGAAGTTGCTGTTCATGTAGGTGACGAAGTTCCTGAAGCGTGTGTCTAACTCAGCAACAATTATTGCCCCCGCAGGGATTTCGCGAAATCCCGAGGAGGCACCCTAGTAACTCGCGCGTATATTAAGTACAGTACTTACAGTTCAAATATACAGTCAGTCTACTAAAAAAAAATCTCGATTTGCTCGGACTGGGGCCGCGCGGAATCGGTAAGTAACGATGACGTTTCTATTGTTTGCGCCCGCAAGTACGAAATGGTTAGGATGACGTAAAGACAGAAAATCATGAAGGGACCGCTCAGGTAGATTTTGTGACATTTATTGTGCAGTCATACTTCGATACTCTTTTGCGTTACGCAGTGACATTCTGTGGAGCAGTTGTTTTGAAAGTTATGGACCAAAAGACACTCGTTAAGCGCAGGGGAGGTTATAAGGTGCGTTTAACTGTGTACATATAAACACTTGGAGAGTTTGCCAGACACGAGTTCACGAATCTTTGATTTATATTGGAAACCTTGCCAGACACTCTTTCTCTCTCTTTGACCGGAATTTTGATCAAAGCTGTGTAAATCCAGCTGAAACTGTGCATGAAACCTTGCGTTTCCTGTATTTATCTCACCTATTGTATGGAATATGTGAAAATCTTCATTATGAATCGGTATATTTCAAAGAGCTACACAACCAGCAAGAATACTATTGACCGACAATAATACAGAACGGGGGCAGCTGTAGTGTCAACTATTACTAGTTAACAATAAAGCTGATCAGAAAGACAGGATATTGTTTGGAATTGCCTTGCGAGTTCAAATTTCAAAAATCCATTTTCACAGGCTAGTTCTGTTTCCGAACACACGGTTCACACAGTTTGGGAATCGATGGGTATACAATGTCATATTTTATAATACAAGTACACAGGTCATTTTAGAGTTTCCTTACCTTAAAAAAATATGCATAATTATCCTTGTTCTTACGTTTCCGCCATTCAAGGTGAAATAATCTTATATTTTCTCTCAGTGGAACCTTCTCCCCATAACAACCAATATACCATGAATTATTCAAGTTGACACTGCAGTTCTGACGATTTAGTTTTGTTAATCTTTGGCCAGTAGTGTTGAGCATTCGTAAACGGTCATTGTCTTTTTCACCGCTAAATAAGGTGCTTACCTCACAACCTAGACATTGGATAGATGAATTAGTGATGATCACAGTCATTGCAGTGTATACGAAAGTCATAACTTGCAAATTGCAAGGAAACTGCTTGTGGATTCCCGGAATTAAGGTAAGCGGAAAAAAGGGAAGAAATGACGACCAACGCTTCCTTCAAAAGTCCACAAATACTCTACGGGAGCCCCTATAAAAATAGAAAAGATAGAAAATACCCCACGATCTCTCCCCCCCCCCCCTCCCTCTCCCTCAGTGGGTCGTATTATAAATCACGGTCGCCTTATCGTAAGTTTTTAACCACTCAAGCTTTCCTAGTCGCTTAAATAAACCGTCAGGAGAGCTGGTAAATATTATTATCCTGATATAACCAATAAATTGCTAATAGCAGCGAAGAAACACCAATAAATCAGTCTGCCATTGCAGTCAACACCTGTTAATGCGGAGTTAGTGTTATTGATAGCGAGGGTCTCTAATAGCGGGAGGTTTTTATTGAGACTTGTAACATCTATTTCTACTATTTTAGCTGCTTTCCGTATTAAAGGAGCCCGCGAATTTTGTTGACTCGTTCTTGGCGAAAGAAGGAATCTGGAAATTTGCATTTTAGCTGGAGCGAAACTGTAAGAAGTATTTCTGTTTTACCCTAAGGAAGAAATCACATTTCCAGAATTTACCATGTGAGCGAATAACTCACCAAATTGACTTCGCACTTGGCCTTTCTCTTGACATATCCACCGACTGTTGTCATATGTTAGAGTTGGGCTTGGATCTGAACAGGGGCATCGGAAATGACGACTGCCTGAAAGTTCGACTTGTTTACAAAGCTTCGCACCGCAGTCTACGTACTGACTTTTCGTCTGGTTACACGCTGATTCAGGGAGAGTAAATGTGTCGATACTTTTTCTCCACTTGCTGAGCTTATGTTCTGGCATAAACCTCACAATCTTAATGGTTTCTGGCAATGTGATATCCATGTAGAATAACAAAAGTGCTAACGCTCTTGCCAGCAGCATCTCAAGAAATGGGTTCCAACACATTCAACACAACGGAACGGATGAAATGGCGATGAATGGAACGGACTTAAGCCTGGTTGATATACGGCGTACAGTACAGCGATACAAACTTCACTGCGGTTTGATGATTTCTGATTAATTTTCTAAAAGGAATTAGAAGCTTACGCAGTTCATGTTATGGTTGGAAACCTATTATTGTTTGAAAAACATTAACAGCTATTATCTGACGAAACCGAAAATTCCCTTCCGGGTGTATGAAAATAAGCACACCACAAAGACATTCTTGAAACACGGCGCACAGTACAGCAATGTAAACTTCATTATAGGGTTCTATGATTCTTGAATATTTTTTTTAAAGGAATCTGTTGCATACGCATTTCGCGATATGCTTGGAACAAAATCATTCTTTAAGAAAATGTTATAAATAAAATAAAACAGTTATTAACTGACGAAACCAAAAATTCCCCCCGGGGTGTATGGGTCGAATGAACAGTCCACAACGAATTCCTTGTGCGATATTAGGCAACTGCCTTTGAGTAGCTGTATATTTAGAAATATCGAAGGAAAACTAACGTTGAGAAAACACACACAGCAAACATGGACGATCTTTATGTATTTATGTTCGTATTTATTAGAAGACTTCAGAAATTAAAATTTACCGTAACCATAAATCTCTAAAGTTCAAGGAGATGCCTTTCTGAACCATCAACCGTATCACCATAAATTTACAAGACGCAAAAATTTGTCTCCGTTACTTGATTTAAAAGTCTCGATTATGCTTAGAAGGACAAATATATTTAGCCCCTTGTCAAAGTTGTTGTCATCTAGAAATATCCAGTTTGTTTTAATATCAGATGAGTCATATATATGATATGCCATTGTGATAGAGGAAACAATGGACTACCTAGAATAATTTCACCAATTACGTCAAGATTGTCATTCCTTATGCTCATTAAAAGGTGAAATTATTTCCTCTCAAAATGATGATATGCGTTTGCCTAGTCTTACTACAAAACCTGGTAAACCGCGTCACTTTAACAATGGGACTCGCTGTTCGGGATCTTGAAACTATCAGAATAAATCCTTTCTAAATTGTTGAGATCATTCCTTCTCGATGTAAAGCTTTGGCCAGGTCCCTCTGCTCTTTTAAGGTAACGTTCCTCTAAACCTTGACTAACTGGTTCATTTGCGTGCATAGTATCACTTTTGTCTCTTGTTAAGCTATCTGAACAACAACTTTCCAGTGTAAAGAAGACCGGCTTTTCTGCTGAGGTGCCATCTCTCAGGTCACATCCTTCTGCACGCTTAAGGAAACGTTCTTCCAAAGCAATTGAACCAGTTTCAGCAGCCCATTTTGGTCTCATTCTTGTTGCTTTGGAGTGATTTGATTTTAATCTCTTCAGTGTGAAGTAAACGGGCCCTTCCTGGCTTGAGACAGACTGAAAGGTTGGAAGCCCTTGTCGGCAAACCTCTTCTAAAAAGTTGTACACAGATTCATTTACTTTCTTTGAGTCACTCCGAGCTTTCTTTAAGTTGTCCATTTCAAGTTCTGAGGTGGTTTCTGCTTGGCCTGAGGAAGCTTTCTCTGGTACTCCTGTCCCTTGAAGATAACGTGCCTCTAAATCGTCGAACACTTGCTCAATTGTAAATCTAGCTTCATTGTTGTTGTTAATGGATCTTCTAGAGCCAGACCTCTTTGTGCAGAAGACTAATGCCTCAGTGCAGACGGCCTTGTATTGATCTGGTCCTTTCAAGGTTTTTCCAGCGGATGTCTTGTCATCTACGGAATCATTATTAGCCGCCTTAAAGCTATCCGAGAAACACTTCTCCAGAGTGAAATAGATGGCATTTTCTGTATCAGGGGTTTCGTCTTGGTCTGATTCCTCTGCGCTTCTCATATAAGGCTCCAAAGCCTTTCGTAGTGTATCTTGTGAATGTTGTGAATAGTTACCAGGGCCCTTACTTTTAATGGCTGTTCGTCTTTTAGGTTTACGTACTACCTCTGAATAGATATGATTATCATAAGCGCCTGGTCCGGAGTCTCCGCCAGTTTTGTCATCAATGACATGAAAGACATCTTCGTCCGTCTCGATGAGCTGGCCATTTTTAATCCCTTCTTCATTGTTCGTAGCTGGCTCTTCAAGAACGTTATAGATTGGTTCCTCTCCAGTCCTGACCCTACCATCTACACCTTCGGGGAAATGGAGGACTGCATACACACAGGTGTTGTCTTCTTCATCCTGCCACAAGGGAATGCGGTAGTTTGGCATGTACATGGCTGGAACGAACAGTTCAAAAACCCATATAAGATCAAAAGAAATATTATGTTTTAATAGAACTAACGACGTTTCTTGGGATAAGATAAGAAGGATAACAAAAAGTATGAGACAAGCAGATAGAAATACATGCAGTAAGCATCACAGTTAAATGGAGAGCCACACAATTTCCCTCTACTGAAATTAGTATAGGTAATAGCATGATTTGTAGTGATATTTGGCATAAATACCACGAGTAATATTTCAAAATTGTTATACGTAATTTCACGAGCCGTTAGGCGAGTGAAATTTGAGACAATTTTGAAATATCACGAGTGGTATTTATGCCAAATATCACGTACAAATCATGCTATTAATTGTTTATACTACTAACCGCATAGGGTTTGTAATTTTCACTTGTAGGTATTTCAAATTAAGCTGAAATACCACTGCTCTAAGCCAATCAAATTGCAGAAATTCCTCGTGTAGTAGTATAATATGGGAAATGGGTACAAGCTTTCGGCGCAACAATTCCTGGGATCGTTTGGGTGGACAAGCGTTAGTAATTATTGGTTTTAGGATATTCAAAGCAACCATTAACCAATAATAAATGGCGCTTCTATCCGTTCCCTTTTAGTTTCTGGACTGGGGAATGTGATGACCGCGAGGTGGCGATGTTGCGTCTGGGCCTGGGTCGGTATTGGATTGAATTGTACCAGGACTGTTTTTGGGAAAGAATGTAATCTTATTACACGCCATACCGATTAAAATTTACGCTAGCGGTGCAAAGGGTTGCAAAGGAAGTTCACAACACCGTTCTTGTTTCATACGATGTCTACGATGACCAATAGTGCAATAACTTACAAAAAAAAGGATAGGGATTCAGAAAGTCATCTGAGATGAATACCATTACATGAAGGCTATAAGAAATCACCACAACGAGAGTTACTCACGTGATCGTTTAAGTGTGTTGGGATCACTTCCATCTTCACCTGTCTCTTGCACTGACTTTGTTCGCGGGCTCATTAATACTGAAATCTGGTCAAAATACACACATAACATCAGTTTCGTTTGCACATATCCATGTCACTATTCTTAATATTTCCAAAAATATACTGTGGCTCCACCCAGAAATCCTCCAACGTTGCTTATGTTCTGTTAGTACTCGTAGTATTCAGTTTACTTACTAGCTGGCTTGGTAAAAAGTCAAGCTTTTGTCTGCAGAATTTAAAACAGTTTTCCATCTAGTCCTACCTTTGTTTCTTCACTCACGGATCTTGGACGGTATGTACTTCTGTTGATAAAACAAATAGTCTATGAGCTTAGACCCGAAAATAGCTCCAATAACGAAAACCACTAATCACACTTTTGTTTAACGGTTAAACATATTTTGGTTTTGTACATTTCAGCAGTCTTTAAGGTCCGGTACGTTATCAGTTCACCAGCTCGAAATTGATAGTGGTTTCAAGTAATAAGCACATTACCCAACCTCTAAATGTATTTTCCGGTCGTGTAGTTAAAATTCAGTGCTTAAAAGGGAGTGCTCTTACCCTTAGATTTCGCTAAAAATCTCCTCTTATTTATGGCACAGATATTGTAAAATTTGAGGACCATGCCTTTGCAAGCCATTTTTAATAACAATACACCATAACGTTAACGAGGGTTGTTGTTGATTTTTCCTTCTGTTTATGCTCATTATATTTTCTTTGTTTGGTCACTGATTCATTACCTTGAATTGCGACGTTTCTGGATGAGAAGTGCAATAACGATAACAGTTAAGATGACGGCTGCCATTATCCCTACAAGGAGGCCAATGACTAAACGGTTTCTGTTGCTCCTTCGCCCACTGCTAACGTTGGGAGGAATCTGGGAAAACAACAAATAAATACGAGATCAGTCCTCCATCGTAGGTGATTTGAGAGATCGACGAATAAAGTTATGAATAATTGTGACTATCATTTAAATTCAAATAACACACACTTCTGGATAATGAAATGGAAATTAGAATTCTTTATGATCAAAAAAAAGTATCTGTCTTAGCGTTAAGTCTTTGTTGGTTTCTTGTTTATACCTAACTGGTTTAAAGGGCATGTTCGTGTGAACGTATTTCAGAATAACAATTAAAAAGATAAACTCTAAAAACACAAAATTTGTTGTTTATCGCTTTGCAATAGCTAGAAATATGCTTGAAATGAAATATCCCGATGTATATAGCGACCTTAAGTGACCCAAAAATTACGGTTGAAGAGATTTCCGACAAGACTTTTACATCTTCTTATTCCGGAATACGATCAATCGAACACAGCCTAAGTCTTACTTTATCTACATTTACTTACATTCTGTTCAAAGGAGGTTGGATTAACACCTGGCTCTGTAGGTCTTGTTGTAGGTGAAACCTCAATTACTTTAGGTACAATTGTTACTTTCGATGAAGCATCGAGAGGTATTGCAAGAGTGCTAACTGTCGCTGTTATACCGCGCGTTGTTGACCACTTATCTGAGGCTGCTCTCAAATGCGTCACCGAAGTAGTTGATGCTTTGATTGACCCTAATTTTATTGAGCTGGAGACTGTTCTTACTGTAGCATCGGATTTAGAGGACCATCTGATGGAGAACGGTGTAACCTCAGAGGTTGAGATTCCCAGTAGAATACTGGAAGTTTCTGGTAAAGACTTAAAGGCTGTGGATGAAGTATGGAGAGCTGTTACTATAGTGCTTGTAGGTGACCAATTAGAAGTGATGGGCGAGGTCGTGGGAATTACCGACGTAGCATGCGAAGTGGTCAGTGATGTTACAGATGAATAGGATGCCGGTGTAGTACCAAGGACTGTGAGGGGTTTTGCCACGGAAACGCTCGACGAGATGATTGGTGTCTGTGTTTCAATGCGTGACATTGATAACGATGCCACATAGCTCGAAGAATTTGTAGAGTTTGATGGCTTATGAACAGAACCTGATAAAATGATAAAAGCGTGTTACAGGACATTAAACGTAAACGATAGTATATAGACATGCCGGTGGATAAAGCGTTTTTTTTTTTTGTTGTTTTTTTTTTAAAGAAAATTGCAAACCTTACGTGGAAAAAAAAATCAAATTCAACAATTAGAATTAAGAACAGCAACGAAAGTATTAGTTTACGGATCTCAAGATAATTGAGAGATGTTCTTGTTTGTTGTTACTCGATGTTGCTCTTGTTTTCACATCAAAATAGAGCGAATGGTAGACCTTAACAGTTATTACAAGTATGGCAAAGCGTATGTTAGAAATGAGAAACAAGCTTACAAGTTTCCGTCCCTTCCAATTTGAACACCAAGCAGCTCTTCAAATTTACAATTTGGTTTCCAAGCCATGCTGCAGTACAGTCCATGACCAGGTTGATGACTTTTCCCTTCAGTAAATGACTATCTTGAACACCAGAGTTCACCTTTGGAAAAAAAAGAAAAGATTTGCAAAAAATTGTAAAAGTTCACTTTCAAAGTTGGATTTATTCGAGTAAATAAACAACTTCGGACACGCAGAGGGGTTCTTCTCTCCTGTAGAAAAAATATCCTGAGCACTTCGAACCATTTTCAGAAAAATCAACGTAGATAGATATATATAGATATATATGTGTTAGCACCTTCCAGTGGCCTCTGTGAACTCTAAAAAATTGTTTGGGGAGTCCCGTGAGCCATAAAGCCTTCAATTCGACTGCGCGTTAGCGTGGTTGTCTTGGTGGTGTAGTGGTTAACACATCGGCACTAGAAAGTCGAGGACGCGGGTTCAAATCCCGTTCAAGGCAATTTTTAGAGTTTCACTTGTGTTCATTTATTTCTTTCTTTCACTGGTTTCAGTTCATTTGTGTTATGTATATATATATATATATATATATATATATATCTTAATCACAAATGAAGACAGAAAACAGTTTCTTTCAATCCACCTATATTTCGATCACATTCAGTGATCTTCTTCAGGGTGACTATGAGGACGGGAGAGAGAGATGCTTGGGACAATTTTATATATATATATATATATATATATATATATATATATATATACAGTACCACAAGTGAAGAGTAAAACAATATGTTATAATGGTGTGTGATGCTTGTAACGGCCATTCACCCTGATGAAGGCCGTTTAACACGGCCGAAATATAGGTGAGAGACGAAAAACATATTGTTTTACTCTTCACTTGTGGTACTGTATTTATTGAGTTGTGAAGGGAGTGTCTTCTAAAAGATGCTTGTGATAGGTTATATATATATTATATATCTTCATTACATTTGACTCATGTTCATACCTGAAGGAAATATGGAGCTGTCGGCGAACTCCTCGTAATTGAAAAGAGTCGGGCGGAAGCGTTATATACCTGATTCCTAAACAGATATTTAGAACCATCACATCCCATAGACCATGAAGATGGCAAATCCCAAGAACATGTCCACGCTTCCCAAAGCCAGTACTCCAACGAAATTTCCCTCCTCTGGCCAATGGCTAATGTTGGTAAACGCCCATCTCTATTTTCACTGGAGAATGTAGTCGTCCCATCGCAACCTAAGGAGTGTGAATGATTAAGAAAGTCAAACTTTCAGTAGGAATTTAAGTTTAACTGAGCCACTAATTAAAGACACTGACAGTATCTTTCGTGCGTTAAAATATCCATCTTGACGCTACTTATCAATTGATTGCTGCTACACAAAACGAATTGACGTCATAAGGAGTTAAAAATGGAGGAATGGGACAATTACTTACACATCTTGCCCTAATAACATGAAATATTGAAATTAATCAAAATACGTTAACCTTCATTAACTCTCCCTTTATTCTCTTGAAGGATTTCCATTTCCATTGGGTCAAAAATTTATTGGCAAAAGTAAAAGTTCTTATCGACCATTCAAGTTACTTGGCAGTTTTTGTAGCGTTAACTGCCTTCAATTTGTAATGATCGTAGAGATTTCCACGTATCATTTTGCGTTTTTAGCTTTGTCAGGGTAAATCTTTTAAATGGAAATGGTTCAGTTCACAGTCGATTGATATAATTATCAGTTATGTTGTGTAACAGCCCAATCATCTAGCGTTTTTAACAATATTTGTCGCGATATTTACTCCGGTTTATCTGCAAAATCAAGAAACAGAAAAAACGAAATTTTTTTGTAGATGCATGTAGACTTTTAATATACAAACTGTTTCACTAAGTGTACCATGAGGAATCAGAATTAAAAAAAAAAAGGTTATCCTCAATAAATTACCTTCGTACCGTGCAAAAAAATACAATTTCACGACCCCCGGCTTCCATGTGGAAATGTCTACTTGTTTATTAAATTGTTTCAACGAGGTTATTGGTTTTAACACAAAGGATGTATTATGCGTGTTACTTAATTGTTATACCCATCTTCAATTTATCACTAATTATTTAGAGACGACGTTCACATTAGATTATGGATTTGGAGGTTTTGTTTATCCTTTGCTGCTATGATCCGAATAAACAGAATATTGAACAGCTGGTGATTTCAAGTGCATATCGCCTGATTATTCCATACGTTTTTTAAGGCAGCTTTTTGACGCAACGACCCCGACGAATTTTTTTTTCTTTTTTTTTTAATTTGCCTTTGCGATGATGGTTAACTCTCGATTCATTTGATAAACGTGTGGACCACAGCACAAGGATTTGCAGTTTGGTGCTTAATCGTCAAAATTTTGTAATGCGTATTGATGTCTACGCATTGGCCACTTCGAACGTTTCTAATTTAGAATTACCATCAGAGACGAGAAAGCAACCACGTTCTCTAAAAAAAAATGGCCTTTTCCGTTTAAAAGAACGTTCGGTTTAGCCAATCAAACGTCTCTGTAAATACTTAATTCCTTACAATCACTCCTAAAACACTCTCTTTGAATCACTCTCAATCACCTGTATTTTGGCTGCAAATGCGAAGAGCAAGGGCTAAAATTGTCATTCGCTTACCTGTTTGGAAATGTTTTCTCGCTGCTGCGTTTGTCAAACACTGCCATTGGTTGTTGAAACATGTGAACGTTGACCTGGTAGCAGCGCATGAGCAGGAACAAGTAGAACCTACAGCATTGTATGAGCTGCATACAGTGCTAGGATTACTGCATATTGAAGGTGGGACATTGAAAGTATCCAAACCACTGTTGAGTCTAGTAATGTCCAAAGTTTGTGAACGCGTCGAGTCAATGCAGAACTTAAACATCACAATTGTCCAAACCCAAAACATGGTTTCCACTCGGTTTTGTCAAGCAGCCAATCTTGCAATTCGATCAAAGGCAACTAAGTCGCTGCTTTGCCAGTTAAGTTATTGAATTCACCTCGATTTTCTGTTTTAAATGGAACGTTTTCCTCAATCCAAGGCACAGACACTGAAAAGGACACTCTGAAGTGTTAGCTTAACAGGCCTTCGTATCTTTGTCGGTAGTTTAACACAGGAAAAGGGTGGCGATGATCTAGTTCTTCATGGAAAACGTTGTCGGTGCGAAAGGCTCTCCAAATGAAGCTTTGAATAACTTAACTTTCTACGTGAACAATACGGTGTCCATGTTCGACTGCTTTTCGATTTTTTTGGCCCAATAAAACACATATTGATTGTGAGCACTACTAGTGGGTAGGAATGTGAAGATACAATTGAGTACTCAACCTCTATATTTAATGGCGATACCAATAACTTTATCTTACACGACAGCATGTCCAATACGCTTACTATTTTGAGTATGCTCATGTAAAAAGAAAAGGTATACAAGCTGGGCTAAAAGAAATACCAACACAAAGGAAAGCATCTGCCATGGATCTTTTTCCTCGTAAAAAGGTCGTACCTCTTAATTTAAATTTCGATGTGATGTTCATAATCAATCGTCATCGCATGCTTAACACGTAATGGAATAATTGCATATATTTATGAAATTGTGTTTTTATCTCATCAGATTTTACTCATATTTAACGAAAAACAGGTCATGATAGCATATTATTTAAATGTTGACATTGTCACCTAGGTAGCACGTACAATACGTGTAAACATACACAGTGATATCCTATATCTAGAATAGAGTTTTCTCACAAGCGTAACACGGTATTGCTTTCATTTTAGAAATTCTAGATTTAGGGGACCACATAATTATGCTCCTTTCCTAATCGCGTTATGTCCCCAAGTATTTGAGAACTTTTTGCTGCGCTGCCTATTTTGGGATCAAGAAATTGTTTTAAAAGTGATATTGCATTTCAGCCAAAAGACTTTCCTTAACTCGATTGCTCTCCTCAAGCAAAAAGAAAAAAAAACCCACCCCCATGTCCCAGAATTTAACTGACTACGCTCTGTGATGATGGTTGTCCTCAAGAACGTTGTAAATCGGCTCATTTGTGCCCTTTGCATAAGGGACTTTAGAATACTTGGGATCCTCCAACGTGTTGTAAATTTGTCCTTCTGATGGGACGGAACCATAATCACCAGAGCTTTGTGCATCGCCAAGTTGACCAGGTGCTTCCAGCACGTTATAAACAGGTTTTTTGCCGTAAGTGATGTACGCGGGAATAATTGGTAACTCCTCTAGGGTATTGTAGACAGGTTGTTCGATGCTTACTGGACCGTTTTGTAAAGGGGCTTCTGAATTTTGCAGCATATTGTAATCTGGTTTAATAGGTTTATGCCCATAGATATTCTGGCTATCAGGGATGTTCAGTGGGGCGTACACGTTCCCAGAATCAGCAGTCGGGTCTTTAACCAGGCGGTAGTTCGATGCGTAAATTTCTGGGGGCAAAATGGCCAATGCAAAAGACTTATGAATAATCAAGGAGCCCAATAAAGGTGATTAAACTCCTTAAAACTGTAAAGTAACAGCAGATGCGTTTTGACAAAAAGAAAACATTAGGTGAACGTGGAACGTAGCATCTGGAAGCCGAAGAAACTATGATAACTTGTGAAAAAGGAACCCTATTTACACGCATCTGCAATGATTTAACAACTTTAACTTACCCAGTCCATTTGTGTTAATTCTAAGAGTAATGTAACCATCATCGTCCTCTTCATAATTATTACCTGCGCTATGAAGACAACCCATCTCTACCGTCTCCTGCAATTATTCCCAAAAAATAGTGGAAAGTGATATTTATTTATTATTACTAAAGTAATCCATCGTTCTTTGGACGAGATTCAATGAACCTCGGACATAGCGTTAAAGAGAGATTAACACTAACTTATAGTAAGCTTGTCTGTTCGTTGTTTACTTCAAGGTCTTAAAATTGTCGCAGAGCCAACGTTTTGGATACCTCAGATGACCATAATCTATTGTTCTAAGTTGCTATACTGT
Organism: Porites lobata; assembly: GCA_942486035.1. NCBI lineage: Eukaryota > Metazoa > Cnidaria > Anthozoa > Scleractinia > Poritidae > Porites > Porites lobata. Next base: position 399,502 of record CALNXK010000280.1, read on the forward strand.
ATCTGATGGGGACTTATGTGTATACACGGACTACCTTTTTGTTTTCTGTCTTGTCCTCTGTAGATGCTATAGCGGCATTAGATGTATTCCTGTGTGGAATAAGTGCAATATGATTAATTTAGCTATACAATTTGTGTGAATGCGGTGGAAAAAAGAAAACAATGGAATAAAAAAACAGGCACGAACTTAGCAATATGGCTTTAAAAAAAAACGCGTTTGAGTAAAGAGGCAAGGGTTAACTTATTGCCTTTTTCCATATTTCATCGTAGAATGAACTGCACGTCAGAGGTTCAACTTACTTTGGAAGGCAACGACGATAAACTATAAACCCCACAATGATGCCAATGAGTAGAGCAATGAAGACAGTGACTCCTGAGATGAGACCAACGGAAGACGACTGATCATCTTGTGTACTCTTCTGACCAGAGCTCGGGCGTAAAGGAAACTTGTGAGTAGAGAGAAAAATCATATGAGATAAGAGTACCATATTCTTGGAGCTAACAGGTCATTTCGTTTACATTTGCACCATAGGTTATTTCCACGATTACGTCATCTTACTATTACGACTAGGATTCTTCAGGTTTTGGGCTTCTTTTTTTAAACCCCTCTGGGAGTACCAAAGAAAAGCCAATCAAAAGGAATTATGATATATAGTAGTATAATAACCTGACACTAGACCGTGAGCGAAAGTCCTTCTTTCCTCAGAGCCACGCGTTGCGAGCGAAAAAGTAGAATTATGCAAGTTAATAGCAAAAAAGGCATCTCCTAGTCTAAACTGACACCATAGTAGAAATTTACCTAAATGGCACATTAACAACACGTTTTGCACATACTTGAGAAGGTGTATCACTTGTCTGGGACGTTTTCACGAATGAATGCAGCGCAGGAGTCTGTAAAGAGGATGTCGACGGCCGAGTGACTATGTGTAAACTGGGTAAAATGCCAATAGTCTTGTTGATTTGGGGAATGACCGAATCGATTGTGGTCTTTGACGCATCAAAGGTACTAGAATCCTTCAACTTCGAAGTTATTACAACTTGTGGCTTCAAAGTGGTCAACGCTGTTTTTGTTGTTGGTGGTGGTGGTGATGGTAATGGTGGTGGTTGTGTTGATGATGTTGTTATTACCATCACCTCCGGCTTTGCAGTTGTTGCCTTCCTTGGTCTAAATATTGTGGCCATCGAAGTCAGCTTCGTTGGTGTTCCTGTTGTTTGCGTTGGCGCATTTTGTTCGATAGTGGATGACGTTTGTAATTCGGTAAATGACACTGGACCTATCAAGGGCATTTGTGGTTTTACTAAAGAGTAAATCTAAAGAATACAACCCCAGCATCTAGCTACTAATGATTTACAGCTTGCAAATTCTTGAAAAAGCTAGATTTTGATGGTGAGTATACCCTGATTTTTCCACTGAGAGAGAGTGGGGCCTTATTATTGTCATTTTTGTCCGTAGAGAGCGAGCAAAAATGCTAGCGCCTGTAGAAAGCGCCCCCCTCCCACCCGCCCCATGAGAAACATAACACTATTAGAGGAGGGGGAAAAATTACCTATCCTTCCTCCTCGTGTCACCTCCCTCACGTTGAGAATTGTCGTGCGCGCTCGCGGTTTGTCACTTGCTTTATTCCCTCTAAGGAAAAGAATGAAGAACTCGAAGTGAACGGCCAATCTAAACTGGGATAAAGCTTTATCCAAGAACGGTGCATTTCTTCCACACTCACAGTTAAAAACAATATGTGACCTCGTCATGAAAGGAGCTATGACACGAAATTTAAAGGCCAGGTCTGAAAACGGGTATGGATTTTAGAGGTCTGGTCTGAAAACGGGTGTTCAAAATGACATTTTTTGGGTCTGAAATAGGGTCAGGATTTGGAGAACAGCGTGGCATACTCCCACCAAGAATTCCCAGGATTACCCCCCAGGTTTAAAGATAAAGATATGGCATCGTGTATAAAAGCCAATCGCTTCGCGTTATATAAATTAACAACAATAAAATAAAATAAAATAAAATACAGAATGCACTCACATGATAGCTGCCCAAACGTTTTGAAAATCAAACAGCTGAAATATTCTGTCTCAGAGGAATCGCGTGTACAACGGATACCAAGGTTTATAATCCTTCCTTGTAGCAGTGATGCGTTTTGTACACCACGTTTAACCTTATAAACATTAAAAAGAAAATTGGTTATGGTTTTTAAACGTGGCTCGAGAGTCTTTACACGACGGCGCAGAGCTAACTAACGACGTTTTGAGCACTGACAGAACACAGTTTTGTCCAAAAAAAAAAAAACATTTAATACACAAAGAGAAATAATTGGTTTTCTTTTTAATTAGGAAAACTGTAGTTCTTCTCACATATGTCCGAAACCGGTAGTGAAAGCTTACTTGAAGGGCCTGTAATTTCATTGCCATTGCTGTATTTGTTGATTAAGCTTCCTATTTTATTGTAAGTCTGAAAATGATTTGGCTTCCTCCTATCTCGTCACCAGAACAATCTATGTCAAATTTGGCCAGCAATGGAAGAACAGATCAACAACAGGTACCGCAGAGAAGAGAACAATCTTAGAATTATAAAATCTCTTACCTGAAGACGAAATTTTCTACTTCCTCTGCGCCTAAAAATTACAAACAGTTCTCTTATTTTCCTGAGATACCCCAGACTTTGCTGAAGCTTTTGCCCGTTACATCCAAGAACCCACGAAGAATTTAAGTGTACCTCACAGTTCGTCCAACCAGATTTTCCTTTATATGGAATTTTTGTCAATAAGTTGTCTGATATCTTTAACGTATAAAGGTTCTGACTATGAGTTTCTTTTGAGAAGAAGTCAATATTTTGGCAGTCTAGGGATGAAAAAAAAATGATATATTATAAATAATTAATATTATGATTATCATTATTATCATTAACATTATTTATTTATTTGTTTTTTCCATTTTGTTATTATGATTATGATTATTATGATTATTATTATTATTGTTGTTGTTGTCTAAGAAATTGACTAATCGCCATTAAAATCAAAATTAAGGGCGATTTCATTCTCCCTTGGCCCTAATTTCTTGCCAAAGGGGTGGAGATTGCAACTAGTACTAAATATATCAGTTTTAAACACGTACTTTACATCATGTGATCTGTGACTTAGAAAAACTTTATGCATGACAGATCATAATTTAAGCATATTTGTGACCAGGAAACGGAAACATGCTCTATAACTCCTGCTCTTCATAAATCATTTGTACTTAATTAGAACGTGTATACTATACATACACATAGTATGTGTATATTATTAGTAATTTCAATAGTCTCTATAACTATTTATAACATCAGGCATTAAACAACTGTCAAAGATTTTGATTGAATTAACTAGCTTCGGAGTTCGACTGTTAACGTTAAGTAGTCTTAAGCTTTTGATTTCAGCTTTCCTTTTTGCTTTTAAGGATGAATGATTCACAAGGATTTTTTTCTTTTTTTAAATTTCAAAACGGTTTTCTATGTTGTCAGCCAAACATTCCATCGTCATGTTAATTGTTATAGGCGACTTATCCTTTATAACTCACATCAAACAAGGCGACGTGTATACTAGTCTAAAAAAAAAAAATAAAACAATGCAATCTTTCCAATGGAGGACAATGGCCAAAGGACCTAGTTTCTTCTAATACTTTTGAAGAAAAACTCCTGGAAAACAGAACACTCGCACGTTCTGGAATCTCACACCTCACTCGTCAAGCACAACATGACAACTTTACAAATTCAGTTGTCTGTTCTAATGTCACAAATTCCAAGGAAGGACAGCTAACTTGGGTCACACAAATCTTGTACATCCCTTTCTCCCTTTCAATGTCGTTTAGTGATGGTTTTTCGGTGGTATGTCCAATTTCGAAGCCACCGCGCAGGGGCAGAGGGAAAATGGACGTCGAGAACAACATGTCAACGTTAGTAATTCAATTGACCCAAGTTCTAATGTCACCAATTGTAACTTTAATTCGGGGTACACATCCAGTTGAAATTTACCTACAAGTTTCTGTGTCTTGATGCACTGTGATCTAGTTGTATACGACCAAGGTTTTGAGTTTGAATACATCTTGTGTCAATGAAATAACTTGTAACTTGTTAAACATGTTCTTACCTTGAAAGTCCCTAACCCTGCTATCTGGTTGGCACGTCCAGTCGTTGCCATCATAAAAAAACGAGGCGTTCTCCCTTGGACAGTTACATGAACATTCTTCAGGCTTGGCAACCGCATTGTATTGCCCACACCCGACGCCTCGGAAAGTTTGGTTGCATATCAAAGTTGGAATCTGGAAAAATTCATAGCTATTCTCCCATGGGTCATCGTCATCATCACCACCATCATCATCATCGTCATCATCATGATTGTTAAATCTGCGTTTGTACATGAGCAAAACATTTCCTGACGTGAATCCCAAGAAAGCTCCGACTAAGGCCAGAATCGACAGCAATGATGTTAACAGCATTTCTGTTCCGTCCTTTCAATTTGACTATCCTGCAAAAACCGTTTCTTTGTTTGGCAAACTCGAGAGCACTAATTCCCCGTTGCGTTAAGCTTGGAGCTGAGATGTCTCTTATGTGACAAGGATGTTTCATACGCTATAAGGTTCGAGATTTCTATTTATGTTTCCCCTTTTAAACTAGAAACAAGAGACTTCCAAGAAAATACGCCTCATTTACCTGCTAATTTTGTCATTTCTGGAACATTATATTTATTTTGGTCTTTAATATCATTAAATTTTCCTTCTTTTTCTCTAATTTAGTAGTCGCAAAGATCAATTTATTTCCTTAAGCAAAATGTCATTAATGTACATAATCCAAGCCCTACGTTGCTACGATAGTACAAAAAGGCTGTAAAATATTTATATTTGGTTAGATTACAGGACGAATTCCAGTGGTGTTCCAAAAATATACCCTGCACAGAATTTATAGACCGTTAATGGTTTGACCAATCTCTCCTTACTTATTTCATATTATTAGCCGTATACTGAGTGATGCATAGTGTTATTCACAGGCTCAAAGCAAGAAGATTGGAAAGGTTTGAAAACTTTCCTAATTTTAGCACGAACCATTAGTTAGGAAGCAACAAGTGTAAGAACAGAGACGTCAGTAAAGTTCGGGCTTTTTTCTGAGCAGGGTAAGAAAGGGACTTATTTTTAAAAATTTATAGATGCATCATGATCAGCCTTGCCTTTCAATTTAAACTTAAAAACGGAAAGAATAAAAAAGGTTCTGTTGCTCTTTGCTAAAATAGGACATCTTTCTGTAATTGTGGTTGGCTGTTCCACTCGTTAAATATTATAATTGTTATTATTATTAACATCATTATCATAAGAAGTTAACTAACTATGTGGGCTTTAATGGCTGTCATACATGATAAAAGCAATGCCTGTGTGTATAATAATTATATTGAATCTCGAAACGATTAGTAGAAATCCTGTGTGTAGTTTTCACATGGATATAAAATACTCCTCGAAATATTATAAAATGAAAAAAAGATATTCTTGGATCTACTGAAGATTGATTAGAATGTACATGTACATGTATATTAAAAATGCAGTATAATTTATATGGTTAAAGATAAAAAGTTATTGACAATTTTTTCAGCTTCGTCTCAAAATTAATGGACAGTGTCCAATACAACATGTAATTCAATTCGATCCAGCTCAGGAAGATGGACTGACGCCAGATTTGCCAGTTAGTAGGCCTTTTGATAATGGTCTTGCTCAAGAACGTTGTAAACTGGCTCATTATCTCTCTTAACTTTACAGTCTTCAACATGCTTTGTTTCCTCTAGAGGGTTATGAATTTTTCCTTCTGAAGGGAGAGACCCATTGTCACCAGAGCTCTCTGCATCGCCTTGACCGTTTGCTTCCAGCACGTTGTAAACTGGTTCGGTGCCGAAAGGTGTGTTCTCCCGATCAATTGGCAACTCCTCTAGAATATTGTAAACGGGTTGTTCGATGCTTACCACGCCACTTTGTAGGGTGTCTTCCTGATGATTTGGTAGCTCCTCCAGAATATTGTAAACAGGTTGTTCGATGCCTACTGGACCACTTTGTAAAGGGGCTTCTGAGCGTGAAGCTGAATTGTCCAGAACATTGTAAACTGGCTCAGTAGGTTTATGCCCATAGATATTCTGGCCATCAAGGATGTTCAGTGGGGCGTACACATTCCCAGAATCAGCTGTCGGGTCTTTAACCAGGCAGTAGTTGGATGCGTAGATTCCTGCGCAAGTAAAAACTAGTCAGTAAGAAAACAATTTTGAAAGATTGAGGAGGACAACAGAGGTAAAAGTACAAGACTGCAGAACTTCTAGGAAAAATGGAAATGAGTTGAAACGGTACCTACATTTAAAAAAACGCAAAAGTGGAGACACCGGAAACACTGAGTTTTGATACTGTTGAGGCCTAATTCAGCGATACATACCTCACTACAGTTTTATCCATAACATTTAAAGCAGGAATCTTATTTACACGCGTCCGAATGTTTCTCACTCTTTTCGCTTACCCGGCTCATTTGCCTTAATTCTAAGTGTGCTGTAACCATCATCGTCATCTTCGTATGTTTCAGTTGAGATTCCCACAGAATCCATAACTACAGTGACCTGCAATTATTACAAAAAGAGGGTAAAATCTATATTAATAATTAATGCTGAATACTACAATGGTCTGTTGTTATAACGGGCACGAGATTCTTGCAAAAGAAAGTCGGAATAGACCTTAAAGAGAGTTGGACAGTGATAAAATCAAATCAGCAGTTTGTTATATATTGGTTAAGTTTAGAATTCTCTCAAAGCTAGGGCAATGATTACCCCATATGACCGCAGTCTTATTGTATAGCTTCGAGTTGTTAGGGTATCTGATGCGAATTTATGGACATATATTTACCTCTTTGTTTTCTGCCTTGCCTTCTGTACTTGCATCATCAGACTTATTTCTATGTAAAAGAAGGTGTTTTAAATATCTAGTATTGTTATTAATTTTATTTTTTCACTTATACATAAGAACTTGACTTGTCTACCATAGTAAATGGCAAGCCTACTCTCTGTATTCCTGATGGTTTCTATTTTTTATGTTTCGAAAAAACTGAAAAAAAAAATGGTTGTAGCGAATAAATAAACAGGCACCTAACTTCGGAGAGACATAAAAGAGGGTAAAATCACTGTTTGAGAGAAGATCAGAGGCAAGGGTTAACTTGTTGGCTTTTTCCCTATTTCATCGTAAAATGATCTGCACGACTGAGGTTCAACTTACTTTGGAAGGCGGTGACGAAAAACTAGAAACCCCACAACGATGCCAATAAGTAGAGCAATGGAGACAGTGACTCCTGCGATGAGACCAACGAAAGACGACTGATCATCTTGTCCCCTCTTCTGAACAGCGCTTGGGCGTAAAGGGAACTTGCAAAAGAAGGTGGAAGTTATTTCTTAGAATAAGGTCTTAAAACTTTTTTAGTACTTACTTGCATGTTATGGCCGATGTTTGGAAAGTCGTTAGATTTTCGTTTTCTTGTCTCCACGCCCATGACACGATGGTTTAAATATTTTAACTGAGCAGAAAATCTACCATCTGCTTTTGTACTCAGTTGAATACAGGGCGCGTTTCAATTCTGAACCTACTATGTGGCCCTGACTCTCCATTAAATTCTTTGTTGTTAAGATGGATCGATAGAGTGCCCGCCCTGCTTTTGGTAGGCCACAGGTTAGAAAAGTGCCAGTGACTTAATATATATGCCCCAGGCTCGGGGCTTGGTGATTATTTCACTCTCTCGATGTATTCTTTCCGTCCCACTTTCCCCTGGATTAAAATTTGTGTGTTCTCATACCAGTTACTCTCGAATATGGGTTGAATTTGATTGGAGAGAATTGATGCTGGACTTTAAGGACTCTATGGTTCAAACAACCAGGAATCCCGCTAAGGATTGTAATCCAGAGTGCAAGTTCCACTGACAAGAAGCCCGGAATATCTAGTACCTGGAAACCGGAATCCACAGCGTTGAATCCAGAATCCAGGACGGTCTTGGCTAACCGTACTTGGGGCGAAAAAGCCTTTAATAACAAAGTTAAAGACTGTTTCGCAGAGGTAACAAATCATGTCATATCATGCTTACATTTCCAATGATTGTCGTACTTACCTTAGAAGGTAAGACACTTGTTGGTAAGGTTGTCACGAATGAATGCAGCGCAGGAGTCTGTGAAACGGTTTTTGACTCAGTAGTGGTGTGCAACGGTAACGTCTTAGTGCGTTTGGGAGTGACAGTCTCGATTGTCATCTTTAAAGTATCAGAACCCATCGTTTTCGAAGGTTTTGCAAATTGCTGATTCAGAGTTGCAAATGATGTTGTAGCTATTGTTGAAGGTGCTGTTGTTATTGTTGTTGTTATCCTTTTCGCAGACTGTAGAGTTGTTTTAGTCCTTGGTTTAAGTATTGTGGTCAGCGTTGCTGATGTTTGCGTTGGAGTTTGACCATTTTGCATAATCTTCGACGAAGACGTTGGTAAATCGGTAAATGATACTGGACCTATGAAGGGCATTTCTAGCAATAAGTTGTGGCAATCTTATACAAATCAAATCCGTTAGAACTTCTTACTTACAAAATAACTAATTTATGTCTATCATCAGGCCTTCATTTTGCCATGGTATTGTAGACCTTTTCTACTGTTGTTTTCCACAAGAGATTGTAAAAGTGGGAAGGCACGTTGAAGTTCCCACCCGAAAGGAAGGTGACACGCTCCTTCCGTCCGTGTACGTATGCAATTTTTTCGGGTAATCACACGTTTTATTTGCGTTTGGAAAGTAATTCGTTTAAAATACGATCTTTACTTACAGGTTACTTGTCCATAAAGTTTGAACAGCAGACAACCAAAATATTGTTGACCAGGGGTAGTACTGGATGAACATCGGAAGCCAAGGTTTATTATTTTTCCCAGTAAAAGCGATGCGTTCTGTACACCATAATTGACCTTACAACATAAGAAAGAGTAAAAAAGGACACATATTATGTTTCGATTTAAAGTGGCTCCAGCCTTTTGCTGTTGTTGTTGTTGTTATTTATTTATTGCTTAGCCAACAAAAAGTATGCGAAACGATTTTAAAGAGAGGAAGGTTTGGCTTGAAATGGGGGCATTGAAACAAACAAACAAACTGCAAAACGTTTTACAGCAAGGAGCCCAAAAGTATGACCTCCTTTAATTAACTCACATTCTTTCATGTAGACATTAACCAATCAGAATTCGAGGACAGCGTCCAGCTGGCTTCTGATGGGATTAAATCTGTACGAAAGAATTTGAAAAAAGCAAAAGCGGTCACACTTTTGGGCTCCTTGCTGTAATAAAGCGTGTGACATCCAATCTTACTCCTAATACTTAGAAAGGGTGTGTTCCTTTCAGCAAATCCAAGAACGGCTTTTTGATCCTAGATTTGCCCGATTTTGCGACCGAAACACAGGAACGCGAAATCCCTAATTGAATCTTAACTTTGGTAACCTTTCGCGTCAAAAGTATGACGGCCTCTCAAGAAAGGATGTGTTATTTACTGTTTGACGAATTATGCGATGATACCATGAATAATTTTGTGATCGTTTATTCGAATAGTGGTGTTGGAGCGGAATGAATAAACAGAGAAACAAGCGAGTTCCGGTTGAATTTATGTAGAGGGATATACCCCTTGGTTGTCTGCCCAGTTTCGTACTCTGTCAAGACCAGAATCCTTTGTAAAATAGAATTCACTAGATCAAAAATCGGGATTTGGATTTGCCGAAAGGGACAAGCCCCATTTTTCCTTACTTTCCTTTTCCGTTTTCTGAAAAAAAAAAAATCAGGCGAACAATCAATCGCCATAAACAGTATTTGAAAAATTAGCATTAGCGCCTCTAGAATTGTAACGCTGACCTGTAGGAAAAAGGTACGAGGCAATATAGGTGGCGCGCGAAAAAATGTGAACAGTTCTTTCATTTTCCTGATATACTGATTCTGCTGAAGCCGCACCCCATTACATCCAAGGAACCACGAAGAATTGAGGTAGACTTCACAACTTGTGAACTCATAGGGAAGGCGTTCCATTAAAACTGCATCCGATATCTTCAAAGTATAAAGCGTTCCCCTTGGGTTTTCGAAAACGAAGACTGGAACGTTGCCGCAGTCTAGGAATGTTAAAACAAATTTGTCACCATTCTTTAGTTTTGTTTTCAGTACTGAAGTTAACAGTCAAATTATTTTTATGTGAACTTGAATACCGTCACACAATAGAATCTTAATAGAGAGCCAGAGCCATTTATGTCGAGGACTTGGCATTTGATTTAGGGAAAGCAGGGAGAATATAACTGTTGGGAGATCGAACGAGAGCATCATATTTTCAGATCATCCCCTATGTGCAGCTAATCAGGGTATTGAAGTTTTAGAATTAACACCTTCTTTTAATGTTTTTCAAGTTTTGATAAAGATGGCTGACAGTCATCGAAACTGTCATAACAAGTTAAGACTGGCTATGTTTTAAGAAAAGAAAAAAAATCGACAGAATTAAGCCACGCTGTTAATCTAAAAAAAAACACCATCGGTTGCTTAGCTTTTTAGAGGTGATCAAAGAGCTGATTTTCCTTCCGTCTTCTGTTCCTAAAACCTGTCATTACTCTCTCATCTCGCTTGATTCGTGATGTTTATTATTAATAACTGTTATCATCATATAATGATTTTTTAGAAATTTTATAGTTAATTGTTTATATAAACTATGTATAGACAAACAAGTCAATTCAAGTGAATTACATCAAAGTCACCGCCAATATATGTGTTTAACTTTGTTTTAAGTGGTAGAATGAGCAGAAACACTAGTTCTTCTGGTTCTTTAAACATTGCTTACAACTTGTAAAGTTATTTCTTACCTTGAAGGTCCCTAACATTGCTATTTTCTTGGCACTTCCACTCATTGTTCAAGTGAGCAAACGATGCCCTGTCCAACGGACAAGAACATGAGCATTCTTCGCCACTAGCTGTCGCATTGTACCGTTCACACTCTTCACCTGTGATATAAGTTCTGTTGCATAACGAAAACGGAATAGTAAAAGAGTCTTTACTACGCTTAAAGATGAGCTGGCCACCATTGGGTCTTTTCCTATGAATAACAAAATTATTCCCCGAGATTTCGTGAGCTGTCAAAACTAAGACCAAAATTGACAACAACCGCGCCGTTAAAGGCATCTCAGTTCTGTTACTGTTCCTTCTTGAGCTATCAGTTTACAACACCGACTACGCTGTACTTAACTGAGGCGCGGAAGGACAGTAAGTTCATTCTCTATTAAGTAACGAGAACGTTTCACTATGACCAAAATTTGGACTGAATTTTTAATTTCCTTTTCGGAGCGGAACGGAAAACTCAAGAAAGGCCTAGATCTGCTTATGTTGATCACTCCGTCACACATCGAATAAAGTTTTTGTTTGAATTTTCCATTTAAACCACGTCTTCGAATGTTCAGAAATGTCCTTAGGCAATTTGTCATAAATATACCTTATTTATTTGTGATCTCCCTCGCTTGTTATTTGCGATGTAGGTAGTAAAAAGACGTGAACATTTAGAAATACTTTCTCAAAGGGTGTTCCAACACAGGATTTATAGTGCTAGTGCATGATTTCACCTGCAATTCCTACACTAAAATAAGACTGACCCAGTGTTTACCGCTATACTAAGTGATGCATTGTGGAATTCACAGTGTGATATCACGATATTTGGAAAGGTTTAAAAGCTTACTTAATTTCAATTAAGACGCTGGTTCACGTTGGTACATTGTGCGTGTAAAGACAAAGAGAATTGAGTTCACTTTCTAAAAACCTCCTTTAGCCTTTCACAACTAAAGAAAAGTTCTCACTTTTGCAAGTGGCAACAGATGGGAAATTATAATTAATTTATTTATTGTTTATGCGTGATAGCGCAAAAGATCGCTTCTTAAACTTCCTATTATATTGTTCTTTGTCATGACCCGGGAAATACTAAAACAGAGAAACGAAACAATATATCAAGTCATGACGTGCGGCAGTGCACGTGAGAAGAATATGCTAAACCGAAATAAGTCAGTTGTTTGTCACTGCTTCCGCACACTGAGCACTGATATCAAAACCACATATTCTGACCAAATAGACTCTCCAAGGTTTTCAACTTGGCAGAATTTTGCTAAATGGTCCCAGTCAAAAGTTGAATAAGCCGTGGAAGGGTCTATATTCAAAATTGAGGCCCTTTTAATTCTTTAAACATTATATGTTTAAAGTATTTCGTACTTTGTATAGGAAAGACGTGTCAACTTAGCCACTTCTCTAACGAAAATAATCCCATGTGACGTGACGTAAACCATTCAGTTTCGAGAGTGATATCGGATTCGAACGGTGTAGTTACTAAAAAGAAAGTGGAGTAAGTCATTTCTAATTTGGCTAGCTGTCCCACAACAGTATTCAATTAACCAAGGGAATCCACCGATATGTCTCGTTTTAAGCTTGTAAAGCGGGAAAACGTTATCCCTAAAAAGGTTAACCTTGTAAGAAAATTTTATCCATTTTCATTCATGTCACTTGCGAAACCCTCAGACATCTGTTACTATATAACCGCCTACCATGCACAAAAATGTTGTTGACATTGGTTAGCTACTCCAATTGGAAGCTATTGTTGATGGTTACTCCCCTTACAGGCTGCTTAAATGCCCCCTATGTGGAAGGTAAATGTTCTTGTAAGACGACTAAACTGAGTTTCTAGTTTGTTTTCATAAATTTGAATAGCTATTTGAAGTTCTTTCAGTGGCCTACTCTTATTACACACTTCATGCAGTGTATCTCAACTTCGTGTAAGGAAAGTTTACTGTTGATCAAAACCGGAATGCCCGCCAGAAATGTCAACTTATTAGGCCCGTAAAAAAGACTTTCTTCCAGAACGTTGTAAACTGGCTCCATTTTTCCCTTCACTTTATTGAAGCCCTTTCTATTGATGGTGTTAGTGTGTCAAACGGGAAACAATATTCATTTCTTTTGTTCTATTCCTCTAAGCCTCGTAACCAAGTATGAATTTTAATATATCGAAATCGGTCGAACAAAGTCCAAATTTTGGCTAAAGAGATTGCACCAAAAACGAAATGGACCTTAATCACCCCCATTTAACATGAAACTATTTTTTTTTTTTTAGATATCTCTTTTTTGGTTATTTCCATTCAAATTGGCGACAAGACGGACTCAAAACTAGAGGTTTTGCATTATTTTTTTCTCTACCAACTCGAGGTTTAACCCTTTCACTGCCAAATGTGACCAAAGGCAAATTTGGACCAAATTTGCAAATTTCATTTTCTAAAATTTTGAAAAACAAATAGCATCATGTGAAAGTACAGGCAGAGAGCTTTCACCTGAATGGTTACATCATAGGATTTCGTCCATAGACTCAAAAGTTAGAGTCACCTTACAAAACTCCATCAAACACTCAGGCAGTGAAAGGGTTAAACAACACGAATATGCATGAATTTCAAATAATTTACTGCTGATAACGTACTTCAATGATTTATTTTTCCAAGATCTCCATCAATGCAGACTAAATGTAATTTACATGTTTACAGTTATCATCACATTTTTTGCGACTGGTCGTATTATATTTAGGTTATATTTTTAGGTTAGCAAAGTTAGGTACTGTATTCACTCCTCACAATATAACTTGCAAGAAGCCGCTTTCATAGCGTATGCTTGCGCTTTGCAACGACCTCAGGGTACGTTCACTTAGATCAGCAAAAATTACGCATGTAGTCCCAAATCATGCTCATTTTTTTGTTTGTTAATGCCATCGTATAAACGACAAAGGAATTATACACTAGTACCAGGATCTTTGTTTGGACGGATACACCATAAACGACCACTTGACGCATGCTATGGTCCTTGTTCGTTGTGGGTACTTTAGTATATAGAGGATACGAAGAACGTTCAACGGCTTTTAACATGGAACTTCACATATCGTAACTTGGAAAGCTATGCATGAAATTATATGTTATAAAGTAGGTGTGTACGGACCTCTTCTCGGAAGAGATCCCCTGTAGTTAGATTCTTTTAATTGCCAACCTCCCTTAAGCGACCACTATGTTCATAGTATACTTGATAACTTGCGCCGGCGCAGAAACCATACCAGATAGGGCTACTGTTCATACATAAGAACGGTGATTTCAAGGCGATTTCTTAACGGAGAGAAATTGGACCGACCCGACCTCTATAGTGGAGATATCGGGTAGGTGTTCATACAACACCGGATAGATTTTCGTGACGATTCGAAAAGCTATCCGTTTTATTGTGAATTTTGGGTAGTCGCTTTGGGAGATTCGACTGTATTTATTCAGCAAGTGGGAATTGCCAGCTCAGCAGGTTTCTCTATTGTTTGACATTTGGCGCTCCTCGCCTAAAAAGTCCCGTTTGGGAACTGAAATGTATTCAAGTAAGTGTTTTCCTCGAGAACATGGTAGACTCTGTCACCTTGATCATTGATATCTTGCTCCCCTTGAGGATCATTTTGACGAGGCTCCTCTTGCATGTAATAAAGGGGTCCTTTAGATGAGTTGGTACCATGGTGAAAGGTGTCTCCCTCAGCAATGGGCCCCTCCAAAACTTTGTACTCCCGTTCAACATCATCTCTCATATGTTCCTTTGGATCTTTGACGGGTGAATGTCCTTTTGACGTAGAACAACCACCGTTACAATTCTCTGTAGCGTTTTCAGGATGCAGTCTCTGCAAAACCTGCTTTACTGCTTTATTATCACAATTATTAAGTGTCATTGGTTCTCCTTGAGTGGGAAGTTCCTCCAGGATATTGTAGACTGGTTGGTCTAACCTGATACAACCGTTCTGTAAACCCGTTTTCTCCTTAGTAAATTGCTGTTCGAAATCCTTATAGTCCTGTTCCAGCTCTTGGCTATTCTTCCTATTCCAGGATATTGTAGACTGGTTGGTCTAACCTGATACAACCATTCTGTAAACCCGTTTTCTCCTTAGTAGATTGCTGTTCGAAATCCTTATAGTCCGGATCCAGCTCTTGGCTATTCTCTGGCCTATTCATATTCATATTTGGTTCTCCTTGAGTGGGAAGTTCCTCCAGGATATTGTAGACTGGTTGGTCTAACCTGATACAACCATTCTGTAAACCCGTTTTGCCCTTAGTAGATTGTTGTTCGAAATCCTTATAGTCCGGATCCAGTTCTCGGCTATTCTCTGGCCTTTTCACATTTTCTTCCGCGGGAGGGTTTAAAGGGAGCACTGTGTTATGACCTATTCCATTGTGTTCTCGGCGCAGAGGGACGTTGTATTTTCTTGCATAGATTTCTGAAAATAAAATACAAGTCAATAGAAAAAAAAACAAATTCAGAATTTTTTTCTTGGAGTAACTGTAAAGAATTGCTTGTATAAAAGCTTCTTTAAAGTGTAATAAAGTGATCATATTTTAAAGTGCATGCCTACTTACGCGGTTGTCTTGTTGCCCAGTTACTGAGTTCGTTGTACTCGTTCTTATTTTCCTGCTGAATCGTTGAGTTTGATTGCCTGTTCATCACTACAGCATCCTATAAAGTATAGAATACAAAAGGATGTTGAATACCTAATTAATTTCTAAATTTTCTTGCACTATGATGCTACGCGCAACGGACGCAACATTGTTGGATGTTACATGTTGCGTCCGCTTGCACACCCTGTTGCATGTTGTTGCGTGTTGTCGGGAGTTGTTGTGCAAAGTTTGAAAGCAGTCAAATTTTTAGCTACTATACGTGCAAACGGACACAACAACTCCCAACAATATTGGGAGTTGTTGGCCAACAAAAGTTGCGTCCGTTTGCACGGGGCTTGAACTGTTTAGATAGCGAACCGGCGCATATTTTGTAAGCTGTACACTCGTGTGTTCTTTATCATTCATCATCATCATCATCATCATCATCATCGTCATCGTCATCGTCATCGTCATCGTCATCGTCATCGTCATCGTCATCGTCATCGTCATCGTCATCGTCATCGTCATCGTCATCGTCATCGTCATCGTCATCGTCATCGTCATCGTCATCGTCATCATCATCATCACGGAACATGCTCAAAACTGTTAATGCAAAAAAACTGCAAATAGAGCCTTATTGCATGTCGTCACGACCACCATGTTGTCCAACATGGCAGATGTCTCCTAACAATAAAAAGGCGGCCATGTTGCTTTCACAAACCAGTCCTGTAGTGGAAACGCTTTCATTTGTCACAATAAATTCGCATAGCTGCTGCCTATTGAAAACACTCTATAGGGGATTTAATTGAAAACTACAAACGGGTTTTATCATGCAGTGTTCTCAAGACTGACTGTAACTAGCAACTGTCTTTACCATGCCCTTCCACACACCTGAAAATGGCCATTGACTCTTGCTTTATTTGCTTTAGCTTTCTTACTGTGAAAACGAAAAGGAAAAATTACCAACATTAGAGAAATATTTGTTAATTTTGTTGTCTTTGCTCTTTTAAAGTAAAAGAAAAGCTAACGATGAATTTAGGGGGTGATTTCATTTCTGTTGACGAACTGGAGTAGGCGGCCGCTGATTTCGTGTCTGACTTGTCCAGGGTCGTCTTTTATCATTTGTAAGACTGGTGACGTAGCGGTCGCGTAATATTATTACTATATTATGTTTGTTGCATCTCTTTTCCCTACTTCCTATCTCCTCCGTAAGCTTTTCCTCGTGTTAATAATCGATTAGGGGGTAAAGACTGCTTGGGACGTGGTCCAACTCACTTTACACGGCACCGGTTGAAAATCCGTGCGTTAGGGTGTTTTGTTCACACGTTTTTAACCAACGGTAGAGGCCTAGCCGTTCAAAATTCCGTGTTAACGTAGAGTCAGGCGTTTTGTTATACTGTACTATTATTAACTTATAGTTACTTAGTTTCTTATTATTTATTTTGAACTTTTTTATTAGCCTTAATTTAGGGCTCCTATTGATAACAGATATACTTTTAAGTATTCTGAAGGGATTACCCTAGTTAAATAAAGGTTTACTATTTGTCTTAGGCCCGGTACAGACGCCGCTCCGAACCTAACTGATGAATTAAGTACGATAAAAGAGCGGCGTCGGTATCAATTCGGTACGGCAGTTTTAGTTTGGTACGGCAAAAGCGTTGAGTTCGACAGAGTCTTAGGCTCGATACACGGTGGGCCGTCTGAATCAGATGTCACTCCAGTGTCGCTCCAAAGTCGAACTTACTTAATTAGATTCGGCACATAAAAAGTACGGCGTCTGAACCAGCCCTTAGCCCAATATCCGATGATTGCAAACAGACCCACTAAGAGTGGAACATTTGGTCATGTTGCAGTGATTTACTAGTGTCAAGTTCTACCTACTTTGATGGCTGCCGGCGGCGATAAAACAAGGAGACGATAATCACAATTAGAAATGCAATGGAGACAATGATGGCTGCTATGACTCCTATGATCCGTCCACCGTCTAAGATGCCAGCATGGCCTGGGCTGGGACGAGAGTCAACCTAACGACGAAGTAATGGTACGGTTATAGTGAAAAATTACGCATTATTACCGGTGTATTAAACCTAGTATTTTCACTCCTTGGTTTTGCAAACTTAATCCCAATTTAATTTCGTTTAAAATGCTCTCGACGAAATTTGAAAAGGCCTTTTGCAACTAACATTTTTTTTGCGGGGGGGGGGGACGAAATTGTTATGATAAAGATTTTTAACAAACAAATGGGTAGTTTCTTAGTGTTGAAGACGAGTGCAATCAACAAATGACATAATAAAAAAGATTGAAAAGACACGGTACAATACCCACACAACACCAAACAAGCGAACAAACTGTGGTTTCCCCAACACCAAGAAACACCCAAAAAATCTCGCTTTTTGTTGTTAGCCGTTGTTGCTGTCCTTCTTGTTGTTGTTGTTTTTAAGACCCCACTGCATAAGGGTTACGAGGCCACTTCAAATCACTTGAGCAACAGGCCTCGTGTATCACTGACATCGCGTGAAAGTGCCGCGAAGATGTCATGTTGTAGGCTTCCAGTTTCCCTCTATACTTACGTTGCCAGCTGACGAAGATGTGTTTACGGGGTTAGGAGACATATTTCGGTTTGGATTTTGAGTTCCGGGACTTCTAGTGGTGCGGGTGTATAGCTTAGGTTCTGGCTCAGGACCTGATGAAATACATATACAGTTAGTCTTTAATTACCTCTGAAATTTTCTCAAATCATGTGGCCAGTAGTAGTGTTTATTGCTGCATTTTAAGTGCAATTAGGCAATAACTGTCAGATAATGTAAAAAACGCGAACAAATCTCAATGCTTTCACGAAGGCTTAGAGATCATCATAGCCATTGAATACTGAAAAACGGATATCCACTGAGGAAAAAACTTACATATTTGTTGCCCCTTCAATTTAAACATCAGGCAGCTGTGAAACTGGGCATTGCTGTTTGATTGGTTGCATCGTATAGCAAGGTTGATAATTTTCCCCTCAAGCAAATGTGCGTTTAGAACACCACCTCTAACCTGTGAAGAAAATGTATTGAGAAATGTTGAGATTTCAATTTGAACATTTGTAACGTTTTGTTCATCATCTTGAGCCGGCGCAGCTTTACAAGGTTATAGTCTATTCTATCCCTTCAACTAATTTTCCGTTTAATCCAGGTTAATGCATGGAATTTGTAATCTTGAACACTGTTTCCCAACAAGGCCTTATACAGAAAGCTCAATTGTCTGGGTAAAACATTCCGTAGAGCATCTCATACTATATGGAAAATCGCATGTGAATCTATATTTATCTATATTATTTTATTTTCGAATGGTTTGATTTTTTTTTTTTTTCGTTTTGTTTCCTTTTCCTTTTTGGGGGATGGCGTGACATTGAATCCTAATATAACTAAGCAAGAAGGTACTGCCTTTTTTGCCAAAAAGGTTGTGCTTTTATTGGCTCGGATAACCACGTGCAAATACTCAGTATGCCTTCAAACGCAGGCGTAAAATCACTCTCCTTTATAAGTACTCCTTGCAAAATATATTCACACCGAAATTATCATTTCTTTTGTTTGTTTCTTTTTTTTTTTTTGACTGAGAATATACAAGGATGGAGCCGTCAACCTTCTCGTGATGGTTTCTGACCTCACCTGTTCTGACATATCGATATAAAAGACATTTTCGTACCTCTAGAGAGACGTAGTTGAACACAACATCGTCAAAGTGATTGATTAATGCAAACAGGTCGTTCATCTTCCTTTGATAGAGAGGTGACTTCACTCGCGTCCCATTGCACCCAAGATACCACGAAGAATTTGGCAACACCTCACAGCTTTGTAGGCCATTATTCGGAATATTGGTTGACACTGAGACAGAGGTTTGTAACGCCCATAACTCACTTGGATTCGTTAGCTCATTCAAAAAATAGCTTGTGTGGCTGCAGTCTGTTATGTGATGAGCAACGAAAAGCAATATTTAGTACGTATGAATACGTGTACCTCGTAACTATGAGAGTTAACCTGTACATGTACGTATTTTTAGGTAGAAAATATAATGCGTATGCGTGTGCCTGTAGGCACGTAGAGCACGACTAGTAAATGCTTAGACACTAAATATTATCACAGTTCTAACTTTGACCTTAGTCTTTTTGTGACCTTTTTCACCAACGCTGTTATTGCGTCACCAAGATTTCAAATCTGATCAATTAGTAATTAAAGATATTATGCATCAAATGCCAACTATAATTATGCCCGATGGTCGAACTGCAAATAAATTGTTCCAACATGATTTTGATAATTACTTCATCTTCGTACCTTGTAAGACTCGTATAAACTGATTGTCCAAACACGCCCACTGATTCTCAAGGAAAGCGAACGTAGGTCTGCCACCGGGACACGGACAACAACACTTTGGCATGTCGCTCGCCGGCGCATCTGCTCCCAATAGTTCGCATTCATCTGCTATTGAGGCTGTTAATGGATCACATTTCGATGGTGGAATTTCAAAAGAGTCCTTGCCATTCCAGACCCGATCCTTTGGCCCAGAGTTTCTGTTAATAACATAAACGTCTTCCAGCGCATAACCAACGAAAATGTGGAAAACAAGAACTGATGAAATCAATATCGTTAACATCATTTCATTCGGTATCATTAAGTTGACTATTCTTGAACTTCGAGTTTTTTAGCCAGGTTTTTTAGCTTTTTTTCCAGTATCCGTACACAGAGACGTATCTGTTTTCTCTGTAGCGAGAAAATGTACATTTCAAATTTCTATTAGATTGTGCTGACACTTTCTAAAGCAAATCTGGCCGGAAATAGCAAGCCATCTCAGAAATGTCGAAACGAATAGTTCTAGAGATTGTGTTGACATGTATTTGTGGCTACACTCGAAAAATATATCTGTTGCAATATTAAGGAGTCTTAAGCATTTTACGTAGCAACTAGCCACTCATTCACATCAATATATGGAAACAATTTCCATTTTAGGTATGTCACCCTCTTCTTAAGCATTAAGGGTCGCTTTAAGTGCATTTTAAGCCTACTTGACCAAAGCATTTATGGCAAGGGTTTTCATTTTTCCACACAAAAAAAAATACATTCCTACTAAAAAGCGGATATTTTAGAATTAGAGAACTTAAGACAAAACTTTTTAATTGCAATATCGATATATTGTTCAGCAACAGCAATGATTTTTTGCGTACAGTGGAATGTTCTTGTATCCAAAAATCGTTTTGCCGTAGGTGCTTGAATTCTATTTCAGATTGACACTTTATTGGATTGTTGTCAGTTTCCTTCAAGAGGTTCAATGATAAGTGGAAATGGGGGATTGAATATTGAGACGTGAATGTTATTGAATTTTGTAAGCCAAAAGCAAGGAATTAATTTATTCTTTTTTGACTCCCTATTGACTCCCTATTAATTAGTCTTTTCCTGTTTGTTGAGAAGATATAACATCCTTAGGTAACTCCTAAAAACGTATCTGTATGTCATTTCGCATGGTAATTGACCAATTCTTAAATGACGAGTTTTTGCTCTAATAACCAATTCTAGCCTTACAATTATTTGTCATTGTTAAGGGTTCCATGCACGAGGTACTTTTTAGCTACGTGTCATTCATAAGAAAAGAACATATTAAATGCTCCTTTTTTCGTACCTGTTTACTTCATTTGATTTGTTTCGCTTCGAAAACATGTTTTTGTTGCTCGCTAAAGAAACTTCTAGTCTCCTATTAGTTCTACCGATTGCTACACTCATATCAGTTTTACAACATACACCAACATCATTTTTCTGAATTCGTGAGGGTAGTCTTGTCCTGTTTGTTGAGAAGATATAACATCCTTAAGTAACTCGTAAAAACGTGTCTGTATGTAATTTCGCGGCATGGCAATTGACCAGTTATTAAATAATTGCCTGTTCTTGACCAGTTTGGCAGCGCGTTTTGTGCTTCTTGACCAAATTCATCTCAAAGCATTGACATTTTAAGGCTGGCTATTCTTTCGGAAGCATTGGAAACACTATAGAATTTGATGCATTTCGAAGTACAAGTTCCCTTATTAGGTCAAGCATCGCAAGGTTGTTACGATCGACTAGTTCTTTGCCTTCATTTTGGAAAAACTGGTTCTCAAGGGTTCACCGAAATGCGAATAGAGGGTCTTTCCAAAATTTCTTGTCACAATTGAATGCCTCTCTACTTTGCTCCCGACAAAATAGGACTAAGACGTGCTAAAATCACTTCGTGTTCGCTGTTCACATTTATTTGACTTTTTGGGACGGCGGTGACTTCGCCCAGTCCTCCCCGAAAACATAGCGTATGTATTAGATAATGCCTATAAGTTCTGCCTGGGGTATGCTGCGGGCCGGGACGTCTGGTGGGCCTCGCTCGCTCGTTAAAGGACCGAGCGCGCAGTTGAAGGGTATTAGGGACTTTAAGATTCAACGACGCGACTGCACAGAGAACGTCGCTTAAAAAATTAATTTGCGTTCTTTCAGTCTTTATCGCAATTATTCCTACCCACTTACTTTATCAAAGGCGAACCCTCCTGGAGTTGAATTTCTAGGAGACATATCCAAGTTCCGAAAGAGAAATAGCATTTCGTCGTTGCTCGTTTACGTACTCCATAAAACGCGAAATCAGGCATTTTCACGTCGTAGTCGTGCAAAAACGGGTAAAGAAATGTACAAACGAGCGTGATGCACGTGCAGAGTTGTTGTTTTGGTTATAAAACCTATTGTTTTTTTTACGTTTTCGTTGCCGTCCGCGTCGTTGGATCTTAAAAGTCCCTACTATTTCTGAGAAGGTCAAGGAGCGATGGCATTACCAGATTCAATGCACCTTCCCGTTGTGTAGAACCAATTGGTCATTATTCGCATTAGTGACCTCGATCCTGTGACCTGCTCTTCCATTTATTGAAAAGAATAACCCGTTATAAGTACATACATAAGATTTGGCATTAGTTTGTGTGATGAAATTATTTTTATTATTTGTTTTCTGGAGTACCAAGCGCCAAAAAGTTTTAACACTTGTTTATGTAGTGAAAAGTGCAGCTATCCAGCTAGTTTACGGGCACTCCACTCAAATACTTGAAAACAAATAATTCAAATACAACATAACGGAATTAAAACCTCCAACTGGCAGGAGGCAACCAGTTGGCTATTTACACGCGTGGCCGTGAATTTGAACTCGGGTCGACCGAGAACAAATCCAGCAAGTGCACCGTAATTTTTAGGGAGTTATTATAACTCCAAAAATGGAGTAAAAATTTTAGGTACAGGATAACCCCTTTTTGGGGGTTATTTTAACTCCTAATTTAACTCCGAATTTGGGGTCATTTTTACTCCTGAAAAAGAGTTCTTTTTACTCCCAGTCTTGGAGTTAAAATTACTCCGAAATGGGGTTACTTGTACTCCTTACAGGGGTTGTTTTCACTCTTTTTGGAGTTAATTTAACTCTGAAAGTGGAGTAAAAATTTTAGGTACAGGATAACTCCTTTTTTGGGGTTATTTTAACTCCTCAAAATCTGTGGTCACTTTTACTCCTGAAAAAGAGTTCTTTAAACTCCTTTTTGGAGTTAAAATAACTCCACGAAAAATAACTCCACTGTAAGGAGTTAAATTAGCCCCACTAGAGGAGTTATTATAACTCCCTGAAAATTACAGTGTGGCCAGAGCGGGACTCGCACCAGGGACTGCCGGATTGCGAGTCCGATGCGCTAACCATTTGGCCACGCCGCCCCCTAATAAAAAAAAAAAAAGCCTTTGTAAAGATCAATACCTGGCTGAACTATGTTAGCCATTATCCCGCAAACACAACAAGAACATGTAGTTGGACATTGTAAGAGTGGAGGCTTAGTTGGAGTGGGCTTGTATCCCAGATCAAATTATTAAATTATCGACTAAAGTTGTTATACATCATTCCAAAAATGTCAATAACTTTAATTTTCAAAGTTATAGTTAAGGCACGCCGTGTACTCATGCTCCTTAAACAGATATCTAAAGAACTTCCTCACTTCTTTTTCCTCACTTTTGTTTAAAAAAACGCAGTGTCGTTGCAAATCAGAATAATATGACGCAGAGGACTGTTTGTTTGTTTTTGTGATTTTTCGAATATACAATGTTACAGTAACTGTGGTGCAGTATGTCAGTCTTATCAGGCACTCGAGAATTATTATCATCGCCATCATCTTTCAGCACCGTCATCGTCGTCCTTCTCGTCCATTTTCTCACCATTTTTCTCATTACAAGGGCTCAAGTTGCAAATTTATTTTGACGTAGCTTTCGTTTGGTTTCGACTTGGACTTACACAACAGAAAGACAAATATGACAAAACTGAAAAGTCAGTTTAAAACTCACTTTAATCAGTTCCCACTCCCGATAAGCATTAGATATTCACGACCCTCTTCTTCAATGTCAGCCCGGGGAAACCATGAAGACCAGGTTGAACACGACTATCCGCAAGCTGCAAGCTTCTTCTCTTACCCATTTCGACATACTCCACAGGATTGGTTCTCTCCGCTGAAAAATGACTTGTGCTGCTACCAGGACGATTTTCATAAGACAAACCACAAGCTCTACAATCTAACCGCAAACGCTCATCGTTCTCACCGTCATTCTTTGCACTTATGTCCTCGTAATGTTTATCAGGGGAATTTGCAGATGATCTGAGTTTCTCAGTTTCCACTAGAACCAGATTTCCAGGGCGTTCTTCTTCTTCTTTGGATAAGCCATTGTGACCATTTTTATCTTCACTATCTGCAAACTGCACGCCTCTTATCTTTCCCATTTCAACATACTCCTCAGGATCTGTTCTCTCCGCTGAGAAATGTCCCGAGCTGCTGCCGGAAAAGTTTTCGTAAGAAAAACCACAAGCTTTACAGTCTAGCTTCAAACGTTCGTCGTTTTCACCTCCATTAGATGAACTATTCTTTGCACTTATGTTATCGTGATGTTTATCAGGGGAAATCGTAGGTGATGTGGATTCCTCACTTTTCACGAGAAATGGATTTCCAGGGCCTTCTTTTTGTTTGGGTAAGGTATTGCGCCCATATTCATCTCCACTATCCGCAGACTGTACGCCTCTTCTATTTCCCATTTCAACATACTCCTCAGGATTGTTTCTCTCCTCTGAAAAATGTCCCGAGGTACTACCGGGAAAGTTTTCATATGACAGAGCAGAAGGTCCACAATCCACCTGCAAACGTTCGTCGTTTGCTCCTTGATCAGATAAACCGTTCTTCACATGGGTGTTTTCTACATTCTCGTAATCTTTTACAGTGTAAATTGCAGGAGATCTGAATTCATCCATCGTCATGTATTCAGTTTCAGGTTTCTCAGGACAAGACTGTGGACGAAAGAAAACTGTTATGCTCAGTTCGTCTTACTCGGATCAAGAAATGTAACTAAATAAGACAATTTTCTAAAGAAAAGGTTAAATTTGAATCCGGTAAAGGCGTCAAAATGTCAGCTAAATTTATAATTTTATCACCCATTAATTTTTTACGTTTTTCTGCTACAAATAAATTCTTCGTGTAAGTAATTGGAAAAGATAGATCCAGCCAGTAAACTTACCTATAATTTAAAAAAAAATGACCTCAACTTGACTGTGGCCATGATACAAGTATTTTTAAAGTTTTAAAGTGAAAGGGAGCGTGTCTCTGAGGCCTCTTTCCAAGAAGCCCAAAAAATGCCCAGTCTGAATGGTTTAGAGGCAGAATATATTCTTCCAAAAGTAGCAGAATTTCAGAATGTCAGTTTCCTCGGAAAAGGACTTTGGATAGTAGAGAAAATAAATAAATAAATAAGCAAAGAGATAAATGAAAAGAGCAAGATCAAATTTTTAAAAAGAATTTGTTATTTGTACGGGGTTTGCGTAAGCGAAATCTTAATTTCCCTCGGGGCAAGAGGCTTCTAATTCCATCATCATGTATCCAACGTCAGTTTACTCTGGAAAAGACTATGAAAGTTAGAGAAAATAAATAAGTAACCAAATAGATATATGAATAAAACAAGATCAGGATTAAAGAATTTGTTACTTGTACAGGATTTGCGTAAGCGTAATCAGAACTTCTCTGGGGGCAAGAAGCTTCTTCCATTATCAAGTCTCCAGCATCAGTTTCCTCGGGTGATGACTGTGGACGTTAGAAAAATAATAATCACGGTGGGGCCAAACCACCCCTCGAATGTGCGACAAAAACGTGGGTTTTTTGGTCAATCCACAATAACTTTGTTTGTATTTGTTCTTTGTGTACGAGACTTGGCCGCTAATTCTAAAAGAACGAGCCAATCAAATTGGTGTACACTACAACAATTCATGTTAAATCGTGACGTCATAATTGATGACGTCATTGATAATTAAATTTTAGAGTTTTGAATCTTCCACTTTTTTATCGCGTTTTAAAAAGATCTCGTCAAGCATAGAAGAAGGTTGCAAAAATTTTTTATATAGCTTAAAAGCTTGCTGAGATATGACGTTTTGAATTTGATAATTATTCACAGGCTGGAAAGAGTTCCCCCCTTTTCGCAAAAATCATAAATTTAAGTACTTTAGTGTTCTTTTTGCACAAAAATTGAAGTTTTACATTGACACTCTTTATTGCCCGAAGCTAAAAGACAAGAAAAAGGGTATGTGACAGGATGCTTACACCTGCTAGAACAACAAAAACAGTTTATTTACGTCATACCAAAATCACGTGACCATTTTTGTGGTGTTTAGATCAGCGTTTTAAAGTCCAAATTCAAAAATCTAAAATGATACGATTTTTTGGAGCGTTGAAAGGTTTACTTTACTAGAATATCACTTTATTTGGGGCAAAAATGAAAAAATTAGATCGGAGCAGTCTTATTTAGAAGAAAAGTATGGTTCCGGGGGGGGGAACTAAATAGTCTTTAAACTGTCATAAGTTTTGTTCTATTTGTCGTAGCGAGATAGTGTTTTCAGTATTTTACTGTCCATGTAAAGCCCTTTCACATGATATAGCTATTTTTGTACATTTCCGAATTTGATCACAACCATTTTTGTGACGTCATAGATTATGACGTCAAAATTTGACATCACACGTCAAAAAACGGCGTAAATTTATGAGCTTACTTTTCGAAGGCTACCTGTAAAGTTTGGTGCAAGACTTACCAAAAAATCCAAAAACAGTCTAAATGCAACATTTGAGGGGTGGTTTGGCCCCACCGTGAATAAATAAAAGAATAAAAACAGGAAATAAACAAACAGGAAGAACAAGAACAACCTGACTGACTTAGCCGATCCCTCTTGCGTGACTATGACATTGAAAATAGGCTGAATCGAAAAACTTGTGATTTCACTTTCTTCTTACTAACAGCAGACAACTAGTGGACCGTAAGAACGGGGAGGCATTTCTAGAGTCTTCCATGAATAAAGAGGGTGCCAACTTCACAGAATAATAAGCAACATAAAATCAGATCAGCAACATGACAGATCCTTTATGATCAAGATAATATTAAATAATCGCTGTATTTTACTTTAAAGACGCACCTGCAAAATTTGTCGGCTGGAGATTGTGACTACAAGAGCAAATAAATGGGGAATTAAGAGGTGTTTCATTCTGTACGTATGTGATTGTATATTTCAAAGTTTTATTCAGTTTGCTGCTTTTTAAAGTCACTTACAAAAGTAAAGTGCCAAGAGATTGCAACTCGATTTTAACTGAAAATTTAAAGTTTATTTAAAAATATTAATGATAGTGACATCACTGTTTTACCAAGTTTACAAATTCGATCTTGAACCTGGAGAATGTTTAGACTTCAAAGAAGTGCCGAAGTAAGATTTTAAAAAAAACAGAGCTGCCTGCCAGTTCGAAAGGAACATTTTAGTGGTTGACATTTTAATTTTCTTATTGTATAATGGCAGCTCTATTTTCGAGCTACTGCTTGGCTCGATTTACTCGCTCTCTAAGACCCTATAGCTAGAATATGGGTACGTTAGCCAAACATGGAGGGATTGCCATAGTTTATCTTTGTATTAAAATGCATGTGTATAAATAGAAAGTTACCTTCAAAGAGATTATTGTCACGCTCTCGCTTTCTGTAAGGTGAAAGATAAGCAGAGAACGTTTTTAAATTATTTTTTTTATTTTTATGAGTTACGTTTGTTCGCTTGTTTAACCATCTCCCCGCAAGCTTCTTCCACGTGTTTCCCACGTTAATGATCAATTAATAGACGAAGTCCACTCGGGACGTGGCTCAACTCAGGCTGCGTTTACAATTAAGGCGCCGGTTGAAAATCGGTGCGTTAGGGTGTTTCGTTCACACGCAGTTAACCAACTTTTTAAGTTAGCCCTTGCCGTTCAAAGTCCCGTGTGAAGGTACCCTCAGCCATCATTTGTCTCAGCCCAATATCCGAAGACTGCAAACAGACCTACTAAAAGTAAAACATTTGGCCATGTCACACTCATTTATTACTGTCAAGTTTTACCTACTTTGATCGCTGCCGATGGCGATAAAACAATAAGCAGACGGTAATCGCAATGAGAACTGCAATGGAGACAATGACGGCTGCTATGACTGCTATGATCCCTCTACCGTCTAAGATGCCTTCATGGCCTGGGCTGGGACGAGAGTGAACCTAACGACGCAGTAATGGTACGGTTATAGTGAGAAATTACTCATTATTATAGGTGTATCAAACCTATTGTCACTCCTTGGTTTTGCAAACTTAATCCCCAATTTAATTTGTTTTAAAATGCTCTCGACAAAAATTGGAAAAGGCCTTTTGCAACTCACAATTTTTTTTTTCTTTTTTTTCTTTTGTGGGTGGGGGGGGGGGTAGTTTCCTGGTGTTAAAGACAGGTGAAATCACCAAGTGACGTGATTAAAAAGATTGAAAAGACACCGAACAATATTAAGGTGGCTCCGTCATTAATACAGAAGCATTGAGCTATGACTGGCTTTCCGTCAAAACTTTTTTTGTTTTCAACGCGATGGCTGCGAAACTTTCGAAAGAACAACAGAAATCATTCGGCAATGATATGCAATATTCCGATTTCATTGATGGTAAATATTTTGGGGGCAAATTAGCGCTTAAAAGGACCCCACTGTTCAAAGAAAATCGCTGATATTTTGTACTGCAATTTCTTGTATCGGCTTTTGATATAATAAATATGCTACGAAAATTTCAGAAAAATCGTTGGAGCAGAACTCGGTAACTAAAAGTCGGTCAAAATTCAGCTGTGACATTGTTGTGGAATATCAATAACAAATTGCTGCCTGAGATAGCCAAGACAACAGTTTGAATTTTTGGGACAGGTGATTCCAGTGTTTCGTTTTTTTTTTGAAAAAAAAACAAAAGCCGATTGCCAATCGTGCTATTCTTTAAAGAGTACTTTTTAGTTTTAAAAGCACTATAAATGGTTCAAAACCTTGCTCTGGAGTCGAAAGACTTGTTCCTCGAAAATTTTAAAATATCCCTTCGCAGTTTTGGCTGAAACTCCTACTTCATATATTTTGATGGTCTTTTTTCTAAAGAATGCTGTTTTAAGGTTTGGGTTAGGGTTAGGGTTAGGGTTTATCCCCCCCCCCAAAAAAAATAGACCCCGACCCTGGCCCCGCGTTTTACTCACAGCCACCCTAAACACACTAAAAATCTGGATTTTTGTTGTTAACTGTTATTGCTGTTATTAAGAACCCACTGCCTAGGGGTTGTCAGTTCATCCGCGAGGCTATTTCAAATCATGTGAACAAAAGGGGGCAGTACCACTGACATCGCTTTTTCCCCTATACTTACGTTGCCAGGTGACGAAGATGTGTTTACGTCGTTAGGAGAATTTCGGTTTGGATTTCCGGGACTTCTAGTGGTGCGGGTGTATAGCTTAGGTTCTGGCTCAGGACCTGATGAAAAACATATACAATTAGTCTTTGATTGCCTCTGAAAATTTAAGATATCATGTGGCCAGCATCAGTGTTCATAGCTGCATTTTACGCGCAATCCGGCAATAACTGTCAGATAATTTAAAAAAAAAGCGTGAACAAATCTCAATGCTTTTACGGCGGCTTAGAGATCATCATAACCATTGAATAGTGAAAAACGGATATCCACTGAGGAAAAAACTTACATATTTGTTGCCCCTTTAATTTAAACATCAGGCAGCTGTGAAACTGGGCATTGCTGTTTGATTGGTTGCATCGTATAGCAAGGTTGATAATTTTCCCCTCAAGCAAATGTGCGTTTAGGACACCACCTCTAACCTGTGAAGGAAATGTATTGAGAAATGTTGAGATTTCAATTTGCACATTTGTAACTTTTAGTTCATTATCTTGGCTCGGCGCTTCTTCACAACGTCAGTCCATCCTATTCCTTCAACTCATTTTCCGTTTAATCCAAGTTAAGGCATGGAACTTGTAATCTTGAACACTGTTTCCCTACATGGCCTTTCCACAGAAAGCTCAATTGTCTGGGTAAAACATTCCGTAGAGCATCTCATACTGTATGGAAAACCGCATGTGAATCTATATTTATCTATATTAATTTATTTTCGAATGGTTTGATTTTTTTTCTTTTTCTTTTCCTTTTTTTTTTTTGATGGCGTGACATTGAATCCTAATATAACTGAGCAAGAAGGTACTGCCTTTTTTGCCAAAAAAGTTCTGCTTTTATTGGCTCGGATAACCACGTGCAAATACTCAGTATGCCTTCAAACGCAGGCGTAAAATCACTCTCCTGTATAAGTACCCCTTGCAAAATATATTCACACCGAAATTATCATTTCTTTTGTTTTTGTTTTTACTGAGAATATACAAGGATGGAGCCGTCAACTTTCTCGTGATGGTTTCTGACCTCACCTGTTCTGACATATCGATATAAAAGACATTTTCGTACCTCTAGAGAGACATAGTTGAACACATCATCACCAAAGTGATTGATTAATGCAAACAGGTCGTTCATCTTCCTTTGATAGAGAGGTGACTTCACTCGCGTCCCATTGCACCCAAGATACCAAGAAGAATTTGGCAACACCTCACAGCTTTGTAGGCCATTATTCGGAATATTGGTTGACACTGAGACAGAGGTTTGTAACGCCCATAACTCACTTGGATTCGTTGGCTCATTCAAAAAATAGCTTGTGTGGTTGCAGTCTGTTATGTAATGAGCAACGAAAAGCAATATTTAGTACGTATGAATACGTATACCTCGTAACTATGAGAGTTAACCTGTACCTGTACCTATTTTTAGGTAGAAAATATGATGCGTATGCGTGTGCCTGTAGGCACGTAGAGCACGGCTAGTAAATGCTCAGACACTAAATATTATCACAATTCTAACTTTGTCCTTAGTCTTTTTGTGACCTTTTGCACCAACGCTGTTATTGCTTAACCGAAATTTCAAATCTGATCAATTAGTAATTAAAGATATTATGCATCAAATGCGAACTATAATTATGCCCATGGTCGAACTCCAAATAAAGTGTTCCAATATGATTTTGATAATTACTTCATCTTCGTACCTTGTAAGACTCGTATAAACTGATTGTCCAAACACGCCCACTGATTCTCAAGGAAAGCGAACGTAGGTCTGCCAGCAGGACACGGACAAGAACATTTTGGCATGTCGCTCCCCGGCGCATCTGCTCGAAATAGTTCGCATTCATCTGCTATTGAGGCTGTTAATGGATCACATTTCGATGGTGGAATTTCAAAAGAGTCTTTGCCATTCCAGACCCGGTCCTTTGGCCCAGAGTTTCTGTTAATAACATAAACGTCTTCCAACGCATAACCAACGAAAATGTGGAACACAAGAACTGATGAAATCAATATCGTTAACATCATTTCATTCGGTATCATTAAGTTGACTATTCTTGAACGTCGAGTTTTTTAGCCAGGTTTTTTAGCTTTTTTTCCAGTATCCGTACATAGAGACGTATCTGTTTTCTCTGTAGCGAGAAAATGTACATTTCAAATTTCTATTAGATTGTGCTGACACTTTCTAAAGCAAATCTGGCCGGAAATAGCAAGCCATCTCAGAAATGTCGAAACGAATAGTTCTAGAGATTGTGTTGACATGTATTTGTGGCTACACTCGAAAAATATATTTGTTGCAATATTAAGGAGTCTTAAGCATTTTACGTAGCAACTAGCCACTCATTCACATCAATATATGAAAACAATTTCCATTTTAGGTATGTCACCCTCTTCTTAAGCATTAAGGGTCGCTTTAAGTGCATTTTAAGCCTACTTGACCAAAACATTTATGGCAAGGGTTTTCATTTTTCCACACAAAAAAAAATACGTTCCTACTAAAAAGCGGATATTTTAGAATTAGAGAACTTAAGACAAAACTTTTTAATTGCAATATCGATATATTGTTCAGCAACAGCAATGATTTTTTGCGTACAGTGGAATGTTCTTGTATCCAAAAATCGTTATGCCGTAGGTGCTTGAATTTTATTTCAGATTGACACTTTATTGGATTGTTGTCAGTTCCCTTCAAGAGGTTCAATGATAAGTGGAAATGGGGGATTGAATATTGAGACGTGAATGTTATTGAATTTTGTAAGACAAAAGCAAGGAATTAATTTATTCTTTTTTGACTCCCTATTAACTCCCTATTAATTAGTCTTTTCCTGTTTGTTGAGAAGATATAACATCCTTAGGTAACTCGTAAAAACGTATCTGCATGTAATTTCGCATGGCAATTGACCAATTCTTAAATGACGAGTTTTTGCTCTAATAACCAATTCTAGCCCTTAAAATTAATTGTCATTGTTAAGGGTTCCATGCACGAGGTACTTTTTAGCTACGTGTCATTCATAAGAAAAGAACATATTAAATGCTCCTTTTTTCGTACCTGTTTACTTCATTTGATTTGTTTCGCTTCGAAAACATGTTTTCGTGAGGGTAGTCTTGTTCTGTTTGTTGAGAAGATATAACATCCTTAAGTAACTCGTAAAAACGTATCTGTATGTAATTTCGCATGGCAATTGACCAGTTATTAAACAATTACCTGTTCTTGACCAGTTTGGCAGCGCGTTTTGTGCTTCTTGACCAAATTCATCTCAAAGCATTGACATTTTAAGGCTGGCTATTCTTTCGGAAGCATTGGAAACACTATAGAATTTGATGCATTTCGAAGTACAAGTTCCCTTATTAGGTCAAGCATCGCAAGGTTGTTACGATCGACTAGTTCTTTGCCTTCTTTTTGGAAAAACTGGTTCGCAAGGGTTCACCGAAATGCGAATAGAGGGTCTTTCCAAAATTTCTTGTCACAATTGAATGCCTCTCTATTTTGCTCCTGACAAAATAGGACTAAGACGTGCTAAAATCACTTCGTGTTCGCTGTTCACATTTATTTGACTTTTTGGGACGGCGGTGACTTCGCCCAGTCCTCCCCGAAAACATAGCGTATGTATTAGATAATGCCTAGGTTCTGCCTGGCGTATGCTGCCGGCCGGGACGTCTGGTGGGACTCGCTCGCTCGTTAAAGGACCGAGCGCGCGGTTGAAGGGTATTAGGGACTTTAAGATTCAACGACGCGACTGCACAGAGAACGTCGTAGTCGTGCAAAAACGGGTAAAGAAATGTACAAACGAGCGTGATGCACGTG
Organism: Porites lobata; assembly: GCA_942486035.1. Lineage (NCBI taxonomy): Eukaryota > Metazoa > Cnidaria > Anthozoa > Scleractinia > Poritidae > Porites > Porites lobata. Next base: position 432,540 of record CALNXK010000280.1, read on the forward strand.
CAGAGTTGTTGTTTTGGTTATAAAACCTATTGGTTTTTTTTTTTTACGTTTTCGTCGCCGTCCGCGTCGTTGGATCTTAAAAGTCCCTACTATTTCTGAGAAGGTCAAGGAGCGGTGGCATTACCAGATTCAATGCACCTTCCCGTTGTGTAGAACCAATTGGTCATTATTCTCATTAATGACCTCGATCCTGTGACCTGCTCTTCCATTTATTGAAAAGAATAACCCGTTATAAGTACATACATAAGATTTGGCATTAGTTTGTGTGATGAACTTATTTTTATTATTTGTTTTCTGGACTACCAAGCGCCAAAAAGTTTTAAGACTTGTTTATATAGTGAAAAGTGCAGCTATCCAGCTAGTTTACGGGCACTCCACTCAAATACTTGAAAACAAATAATTCAAATACAACATAACGGAATTAAAACCTCCAACTGGCAGGAGGCAACCAGTTGGCTTTTTACAAGCGTGGCCGTGAATTTGAACTCGGGTCGACCGAGAACAAATCCAGCAAGTGCACCGTAATTTTTAGGGAGTTATTATAACTCCAAAAATGGAGTAAAAATTTTAGGTACAGGATAACCCCTTTTTGGGGGTTATTTTAACTCCTAATTTAACTCCGAATTTGGGGTCATTTTTACTCCTGAAAAAGAGTTCTTTTCACTCCCAGTCTTGGAGTTAAAATTACTCCGAAATGGGGTTACTTGTACTCCTTACAGGGGTTGTTTTCACTCTTTTTGGAGTTAATTTAACTCTGAAAGTGGAGTAAAAATTTTAGGTACAGGATAACTCCTTTTTTGGGGTTATTTTAACTCCTCAAAATCTGTGGTCACTTTTACTCCTGAAAAAGAGTTCTTTAAACTCCTTTTTGGAGTTAAAATAACTCCACGAAAAATAACTCCACTGTAAGGAGTTAAATTAGCCCCACTAGAGGAGTTATTATAACTCCCTGAAAATTACAGTGCGGCCAGAGCGGGACTCGCACCAGGGACTGCCGCATTGCGAGTCCGATGCGCTAACCATTTGGCCACGCCGCCCCCTAATAAAAAAAAAAAAAAAAAAAAGCCTTTGTAAAGATCAATACCTGGCTGAACTATATGTTAGCCATTATCCCGCAAACACAACAAGAACACGTAGTTGGACATTGTAAGAGTGGAGGCTTAGTTGGAGTGGGCTTGTATCCCAGATCAAATTATTAAATTATCGACTAAAGTTGTTATACATCATTCCAAAAATGTCAATAACTTTAATTTTAAAAGTTATAGTTAAGGCACGCCGTGTACTCATGCTCCTTAAACAGATATCTAAAGAACTTCCTCACTTCTTTTTCCTCACTTTTGTTTAAAAAAACGCAGTGTCGTTGCAAATCAGAATAATATGACGCAGAGGACTGTTTGTTGGTTTTTGTGATTTTTCCAATATATAATGTTACAGTAACTGTGGTACAGTATGTCAGTCTTATCAGGCACTCGAGAATTATTATCATCGCCATCATCTTTCAGCACCGTCATCGTCGTCCTTCTCGTCCATTTTCTCACCATTTTTCTCATTACAAGGGCTCAAGTTGCAAATTTATTTTGACGCAGCTTTCGTTTGGTTTCGCCTTGGACTTACACAATAGAAAGACAAATATGACAAAACTGAAAAGTCAGTTTAAAACTCACTTTAATTAGTTCCCACTTCCGATTAGCATTAGATATTCAGGACCCTCTTCTTCAATGTCGGCAAGGGAAACCATGAAGACCAGGTTGACCCCGACTATCTGCAAGCTGCACGCTTCTTCTCTTACCCATTTCGACATACTCCTCAGGATTGGTTCTCTCCGCTGAAAAATGGCTTGTGTTGCTACCAGATAGGTTTTCATAAGACAAACCACAAACTCTACAATCTAGCCGCAAACTCTCCTCGTTTTCACCTTCATTAGATGAATTATTCTTTGCACTTATGTTCTCGTAATGTTTATCAGGGGAACTTGCAGATGATCTGAGCTTCCCAGTTTCCACGAGAACCAGATTTCCAGGGCCTTCTTCTTCTTCTTCTTCTTCTTTGGATAAGCCATTGCGACCATTTTTATCTTCACTCTCCGCAAACCGCACTCCTCTTCTCTTTCCCATTTCAACATACTTCTCAGGATCTGTTCTCTCCTCTGAAAAGTGTCCCGAGCTGCTACCGGGGAAGTTTTCATATGACAGAGAAGAAGCTCCACAATCCACCAGCAAACGTTCGTCGTTTGCTCTTTGATAAGATAAACTGTTCTTCACATAGGTGTCTTCTGCATTCTTGTAATCTTTATCGGTGTAAATTGCAGATGATCTGAATTCATCAGATGGTGATTGTTGTTGATTTCTTGACCTATTTTCACCGAAGTATCCAGTGGAGATTTTATCGCACTTCATTCCTGCCCGGGAAACCAATATTCGTCTAGTGAGTTTTGAAGTTTTCGCGTAAGCGTAATCGTAAGCACTACTGGAGCAAGGAGATCCTTCCATCGTCATGTATCCAGTCTCAGGTTTCTCAGGACAAGACTGTGGACGATCGAAAGAAGACTGTTATGCTCCACTCGTCTTATTTGGATCAGGAAATGTAACTAAATAAGCAACTTTTCTGAAGAAAAGGATAAATTTGAATCTGGTAAAGGTGTCAAAACGTCAGCTAAATTTATAATTTTATATATCCTTGGTGTAAGTAATTGGAAAAGATAGATCCAGCCAGTAAACTTTCCTATAATTTTAAAAAATGACCTCAACGTGACCGTGGCCATGATACAAGTATATTTAAAGTTTTAAAGTGAAAGGGAGTGTGTCTCTGAGGCCGGTTCCAAGAAGCCCAAAAATGCCCAGTCTGAATAGGGTAGAGGCACAGTATATTTTCAAAAAGTAGCAGAATTTCAACTTTTCAAAATTTGTTGCTCCCATTACACATAATTACACACACGATATAGTCTCAATATGTAGCATCATTAGAAGGTATAAGCTATACACCAAACATCCCGTTAGAATAATAATAGGTGCAATTTTATTCTTTATATTATCTATTTATTAAAGTGTACCTGTGAAATTGGGCTGGATTCGGTCCCTACAAGGCAAAAATATTTAGAGTTCAGCAGTCCTTTTCTTTAAACATTTGTGATCTTTGTTTTCAAATCTTTATTTAGAAGATTTAACAAGTTACCTAGTACATAGGTCGGTGACACTAGTGACGAGGAATTCCGTTTTACTTAGTGATTGTTCGAGGATATCCTATAGAAATTGTTTAGGTACCAAAAAAGAGAAAGAAAATTGCTAGAGACAAATCACTATATTCGTCCATTCGATAACATTCATCCTTAACGCAATCGTTTTTACCTTCAGTAAATAAGCTGTTCTTTGCATTAATATTCTTCGTGTCTTCGTAATTTTTATCAATATAAATGGCTGGTGACCTGACTTCAACAGATGGTGATTGTTGATTAGCAGAAGCATCAGCGGGAACGCACACCGTTCTTGTGCTCCGCGAGATTGATCCAGAATTAACGTCGATATGGTTTACAGAATTAACGTCGATATGGTTTACAAGCTAAAAACTGATTAAATTTGCTTGCGGGTTTTTGACGTGAACCATGGCGGACGGACGTGAACCTTCTGGTCCCGTTTTGACGAAAGATACCGAGTCTTACCAGCTTAACCTTAAATGGTGCGAATTACAATCCCTTAAGCTAAACGGGGAACGATTAACGTGGACGAATAACCTTGAATCGTTAAAGAATTTTGTGGAAAATGGCTTGAAACTACAAGGAAAGTGGTCGTCGCCCGGAGGAAACGTAAAGCAATTCAAAAGTTCTAACAATAATCTCGTCATCAACTGGTATAATAAGAAACAGCTAACCCTTTGTTTCCAAGGTCGAGATGGTCCCTCCTTAAAGGACAAGTTGGTCAAGTTTATTCAAAATAAACAGGGAACAGAAGCTGATACGCCTGTCTCGGATGCTTCAACAACCGAGCAAGAAATTCCGCCTTCGCAAGAAGCCAATGGCATCTGCAGTAATCGACTAGCTTCGGCCGCCGACGCCGGACTTGAGAACAGTATTCAAGAGCGATCGAACTCGGTTATCAGTGCTGATATTGAGGGCTTAAAACTGGATTTACTAATTCTTCAGAAAAAGGTTGAAGCAAATACAAGCCTTCTGTCGACGAAATGCAAATTACAAGAAACCGCTTTTAGCGCCGAGCTCCTCGATTACAAAGAGAGGTATGAGAAGGTGTTATCGACATTATCTAAAAAAGATAATGAAATTGAGGTGTTGGAGGAAAAGTGTTTTTCCTATGAGAGCCAAGTTTTGTCCTTGCAACAAGAAAATGATTCTCTTAAGCTGGCAATGAAGATCATTATGCAAGAAAGAAGCGAGGGCGAATGCCGCCAACAAAAGATATGTGATTGTTGGTCCCAGGTGGGCACACTTGGGAAAAGTGTGAATGATAAACATATCCAGCGGCCGTTGGCGGCCTGCAATATAGAAACTGAGAACAGATTTGAGCCCCTTAGAAGTGAGGTACAATTCCAAGTGAGAAATGAGGACAACTATACTGCAAATAACGAAGAAAGTCGCCAACAACAGCAACAGCAACATTCACATGTTGATTCATCTGAAGCGAGCCGGGCATTTGATTCAATTCCAACTAGTCATAACCGCTATCAGGCCTTACTTGTCTCTTCTCCTTCGAGTCAAGTATCCTCTGAGATGCCACTGCATCAGTCTGGAGCGCACGCAAATACCTCTCGAGTTAGTGCAAATAACTCCAAAAGCGGTGAAGTCGGAAAGACAAGACCCATAGTGCTTATTGGTGACTCAATGATAAAACACATTGATCCAAAAAAGCTTTCGCAAAGACATGTACATAAATTCTCTTATCCCGGGAAAACCACTGCTGAAATAGCTGAAGCTGTTGACAACATCGCTGTTGCATCCGCGGATCCTTCTCACGTCATCATCCATACTGGCACCAACAATCTTCCATCGGAGTCTGCCGATTCATGTGTCGCCGATATCAAGAGCCTTGTATTGAAGGTGAAGAGCAAGTTTCCTAACTCAAGCATTGGTCTCTCGGGTATAGTCTACAGAGAAGATATCAACGTCGATGCTAAACGCATTGAAGTTAATGAGAGGGTCAAGCTCACAGCAGTAGATGATAACTTTACTTATATTGATAATTCGGTTATTGACGCCTCAGCATTAAATGGTAGTAGACTTCATCTGAATGCCAAAGGTTCGTCATTGCTGGCCGTGCAATTTATTAAGTTTTTAAGATCTGGTTCTGGCAAGTATAATCAGTCTCTTAAGGGTTTTCAGTCCTCAGCTATCCAACAACTGGTAAAGCTTCTGATGGAACTGGGAAACCTTCCCTCTCCAGCTCGCAACAGGAGACGCCCACGCTAGCTTCTCAACCGAGTGACGTATCATCAGGTATTCCTAATCAAAACGTTGATTCATTTGAAAGTACAATTCTCTCTGATTTTCTTCCTTCTGGTCGTGGTTTTAAAATTGCAGGTTTAAACATTAATAGTCTTACAAAGCATATTGATGAACTAAGAATTCTCCTTGCCGATCGCTCCATTGATATTCTCTCAATTAATGAAACTAAACTTGATGACTCTATCAATAGTTGTGAGGTCCAAATACCAGGCTATGAATTTATTCGTCGTGATAGAAACAGACAAGGAGGAGGAGTAGGTTTTTATAAAAACCTCGATTAATTTTGGAGTTCGCTCTGATTTGAATGCACCCAGTCTTGAAAATTTATGTATAGAGATTCGGAAACCAAACTCCAGGCCATTTCTGATAGCCACTTGGTACAGACCTCCTTGCTCCTCAATTGATTTATTTTTACATTACGAATCATTTCTTGAGAAATTAGATTCCCTCGGCCTAGAATATTATCTGCTAGGTGATTTAAACTGTAACCTGGCCTCTGCACAATATGATTTAAATACTCGACGCTTATGTGAAATTTCTGATTTATTTGGGCTTCAACAGCTTATAACTCAACCTACTCGCATAACGGAATCCTCTTCAACATTAATCGATTTAATTTATACAAACTATACTGACAGGGTAGTCTGTTCCGGAGTCTCTCATATTGGTATCAGCGATCATAGCCTTATTTACGTTTATAGGAAATTATCTCTCACTTTTCCTTCAAAAGGGCACTCAACCATTTCTTATAGAAATTTCCAAAATTTTAATAGGGAGAGTTTTCGTAACGATATCGCTCAGCAAGACTGGTCCTGTAATGTTTCTGAAGATCCAAATGTTTTGTGGACTGACTGGAAAACGAAGTTTTTGGATATTGTTAATATTCATGCGCCACTCCGAACTAGACGTACTAGAACAAATAAAGCACCCTGGATCAATTCAGAATTAAAGAAAGGCATGCGTGATCGTGATGCTGCCAAAAGAAAAGCAATTACATCGAATGATCCACACGATTGGAAAAGGTACAAAAAGTTGTGAAATATAATAAACAATGACATCAAAATTTCTAAAGCATCTTATTATTCTAATGCATTTATTCAATCTAAGGGTAATCCTCGAAAAACGTGGCAAACCTTTAATGAGCTTACATCCCGTCGTGTGAATAATACAACGGTGAAAGAACTGAAATTGAATGATACCATTATCTCTAATTCTAGTGAGCTTTCTGATGCTTTTAATGACCATTTTTCAACAATTGGGCCCAGACTTGCTAATGAAATACCTCTAACTGCTGAAAATAATTCAAGTTATATCAATAATATAAAGGTAAATAACAACAATTTCAGCTTCTCCTCGACTAACTGCAGCATTGTTTTCTCACATCTAAACAAATTATGTAGATCTAAAGCAACTGGTCTTGATAATATTTCTGCTAAAATTGTACGTGAATGTGCTGATCTTATTTCAGTTTCACTATGTGATCTCTTTAATAAATCTTTAGTCTCTGGTATATTTCCTGATGATTGAAATGTGCTAGAGTTACTCCGTTGTTCAAGGAAGGTGAGCCATCTGATCTGAATAATTATCGACCTATTTCAGTCATTTCCGTTATAGCTAAAGTGTTTGAAAGGATTGTTTATGATCAGTTGTATAACTTTTTGACCAATGAAGATATCATTTCTAATCATCAATCGGGTTTTCGCTCGTTACACTCAACTGCAACTGCCCTTCTGGAAGCTACGGATAATTGGGCCTTTAATATTGATCGTGGCAATGTTAATGCTGTGGTTTTCCTCGATTTAAAAAGGCTTTCGACACCGTTGACCACGATATCCTTCTAGCTAAAATGAACCTTTACGGAATACAAGGTACAGCTCTTGATTGGTTTAGGTCGTATTTAACTAATCGTACACAACGATGTCTTGTTAACGGTTCTCTTTCTAGAATCTGCTCTCTCTTAAATGTGGGGTACCGCAAGGAACAATCCTTGGCCCCTTTTATTTCTTATTTATATTAATGACTTGCCAAACTGCCTTACTTCGTGCCAGCCTAGAATGTATGCCGATGACACCCACATTACTTATGCTGGCGTTGATGTGAATTCAATACAGTTAACTCTGAGTCACGATTTAGATAACCTAAACAAATGGCTTATTTCCAATAAACTTACTTTGAACACTTCTAAAACTGAATTCATGCTAATTGGCTCCAGACAAAAATTGAGTACTTTGTCGAACCCACTTGAGCTCTCGATTAATAATGTTCCGATAGAACACGTTTCCTCTGTCAAATCGCTTGGAATATTTATTGATGAAAATCTACGGTGGCAATCACACATTGATAAATTATCTAAAAGGTCGCTTCCGGAATTGGAGCAATAAAAAGAATTAGACCTTTTGTCCCTCCACCTACCCTTCACTATATATACAACTCACTAATTCAATCTCATTTCGATTATTGCAATCTTGTCTGGGGTAATTGTGGTAAAACATTATTTGACAGGCTACAGAAGCTTCAGAACCGTGCCGCTCGCGTTTTAACCTTCTCTAGCTATGATGCTGATGCTAACCGTTTGATTAGACAACTCGATTGGAAAGACTTGAGCACTCAATTTCAAATACAGAAATCCATAATGGTATACAAGTCTTTAAATGGCCTTGTTCCTGAATATTTATCATCTAAGTTTGTTAAACGAAATGAAACGCGTTACTCCCTGAGGGACTCTGTTAACAAACTATTTGTCCCATTTCCGCGAACTAATTTCATGAAAAACAGCTTTACTTATAGCGGAGCAGTTCTCTGGAACAGCCTACCCTGTCATGTGAGAGAAGCCGAATCTCTTAGTCAATTTAAAAGATTAGTTAATGTTCACTTTTAATGTTATACACGGCATTCATGAAAAACAGGTTTTAGTTAGATTAGTTGTAGTCAGGTTTTGAATTTTGTTTAGGATAGTTAGGTTATTTTTAATTTTTTAAATTCCTGATGGATTTTACCGTGTTTAAATAAAGATTGACTTGACTTGACTTGAGATTAAAGAAGGAGATGTCATTTCTACAGGATTTGCGTAAGCGTAATCATAAGTTCTCTCGGGGCAAGAAGCTCCATTCATCATCACATATCCAGTGTCAGTTTCCGCAGAAAAGGACTGTGGACGGTAGAGAAAATAAATAATTAAGCAAAGAGTTAAATGAACAGAACAAGGTCAAAATTTTAAAAAGAATTTGTTATTTGTGCAGGGTTTGCGTGAGCGTAATCACAAGTTCTCTCGGGCAAGAGGGTTATTTCATCATCATGTATCCAACGTCAGTTTCCTCGGGAAAAGACTGTGAACGGTAGAAAAAAGAAATAAATAAGCAAATAGATAAATGAATAAAACAAGATCAAGATTAAAGAGTTTGTTACTTGTACAGGATTTGCGTAAGCGTAATCATAAGTTCTCTCGGTGCAAGAGGGTTCTTTCATCATCATGTATCCAACATCAGTTTCGTCGGGTGAAGACTGTGGGGGTAGAAAAATAATAATAATAAATAAATAAAAGAATAAAAACAGTAAATAAACAAGTAGGAAGAACAAGAACAACCAGCTTATATCCTGGTCTTGACTGACTTAGCCGATCCCCCTTGTGGCATGACATTGAAAACAGGCTGAATTGAAAAACTTGTGATTTCACTTTCTTCTCACTAACAGCAGACAACTGGTGGACCGTGAGAACGAGGAAGTATTCCCAGAGTCTTCCCTATAAATAATAGGGTGCCAACTTCACAGAATAATGAGCAACATAAAATCAGATCAGCAACGTGACAGATGATCAAGATCAATACTATATTTAATTATTGCTATTTTATTGACTTTAAAGACGTACCTGCGAAATTTGTCGGCTGGAAATTGTGCCTACAAGGGAAACAAATGTGGAATTAAGAAGTGTTTCACTCTGAACATATGTGATTGTATATTTCAAAGTGTTATTCAGTCAATTACAAAAGTAAAGTGCCAAGGGATTACACTGACTCGATTTTAACTGAAAATTTAAAGTCACCCTGGCGACTACTTGTTTTAAAATATTAATGATAGTCGAAGACAGACATCAGTGTTTTACCAAGTTTACAAATTCGAACGCGAATCTGGAGAATGGTTGGACTTCTAATAAGTGCCGTGCTGGCTGCCGGCTCGAAACGAACATTTTAGCGGTATTTTCGAGCTACTGCTTGGCTCCATTTACTCGCCGTCTATGACCTTACATTTTTTTCGGCGTCACTGCACGACTACGACGTGAAAATGCCTACTTTCACGTTTTGTGGAGAACGTGAACACAAGACGACTTTTTTTATTTTCCTGAACTTCGATACAGTCTTTTGGAATGCAACTCCACAAAAAATTGTTAGCATCTGACGAACTGAATGAAATGGAATAAGCGCTTTATTTTTTGAAGTAGCGCAAATTCACTTTTTAAGTGACGTTTTCGTAGCCGTCGTCGTTGCTTAAGCTCCCTATTGATTTCACTTTGCTCTGGATATTGTCTATCGACAGCGACGCAGTTATGCCTCACTGGCATAGCAATTGCTATATCATGCGCATTCAGCGTTATAATGTTTTGCAGTATTACAAGATGTAACTTCATGCATTACAGTATATTGCAAGAACCCCCAAAAAAAAAAAAAATGCGTAAATGGTTAAAGGTACAATGTGTCCAGAGACCAAAGAAGCTTTGCCTTTCAAGTTTTTTACTGCCTTGTGCAACTTGCATAGACATTTACAGAAAACTACAAGTAACGGGGAAAGAAAAATAAAAAGGTGCAAACAGTCGTACTTACAATATTAGATTAAAAAATAGAAAGCGATAGATTATAGAAATGATTATTAATAGGGCAGAGAAATCAATTGCAAATGACCGTATGGGTTGATTTCCATGCAATGTCGCGTAAAATTTAAGTGCGTAAATGAAATATACGCCATCCTTGAAAGGCCATGCGTAAACGTTAAAGTTGAGCGAGATTTCAACGTTTACGCGTAACCTTCCATACATTGCCTCTATTTTATTTACGCGCGTAAAATTTACGTGCGTATGCGCACGTAAAAAGTACGCGACAGTGGAAATCTACCTTATTGGATATTTGGAGGGAAAATTTTGTATTGGTTATAAAATTGGTTATAAATAAGGCATTCTTTTAAAAAAAAATCAGAGGGCGTGGTTTCCCAGTTTTTTAGATGCATCAAAAGCAAAAGTACCGGTAGTGTAATTAATTGACCCAGATCCAAAGTTTATGACATATTTTACAATTGCCCAGATCAGTTACACAGTGATTGTTTAATGTGTTTACTTACCCATTACGTTTGCTCTAATGGCAAGCGAGTTGTTCTCATTGTCATCATCCTCTTGGAAAGCTGAGTTTCTATGTACGCTCATCATAACGGTATTCTGTCAAATAGACACAAATAAAAGGAGCTTAATTTAAAGATTCAGTCTTACAGCTCCTTGATCAGAGGGCACTGGCGTTTTAGGTCAACGGAATCCATGAGGCAGAAACTTCTCTGTCCCGTAATATTTATTAATTAGTGATCCACAGATGCCAAAGTCCACCATGGTCACAAGGTGACCTGGGTCATGTACTAAGAAGATGATAGTTAATCACAGGGAGACGTCTTTGGGATAATATGTAGACAGTGATATGTGATTATCTATTTTGTTGTTGTTGTTGTATATTATTGCGCAGGAATATAATCACCTTACCCGATGATCCTTCTGTTCATGGTGCCACTCTCTAAGAAAATAAAATGTTAAAAAGGACAAAATTACTTTGAAGTCGATTTTGCACAAATTAAGATTTTTTTTTTTTTTTTTTTCAAAAAATCTTCAAATGAAAAAAAAGATCCTACGGAACAACCCTGTATTTCTAACAAGATTTAAGACCCTATCTAGGAACGCTTAGAATGTCAAATTGTCGAGCGTTGGTAAGCTATGGTTGAGATTGTCAAAAAGAAATTCCCCTTCGCGCAAAAATCTCAAATTAATATATTTTAGCTTTCCATATACTACAATGTATCTCTGCACAAATTGGGTAAACCCGCACTGCTTTGGAAACGTTACGATAATAGAATAGTAAAATATATATCACTGGATTAATGTAACAAATTTTTACCCTCTAAAGTAGCGCAAATAAAATATGAGCCCAATGATCCCAATCATCACAACTGCTAGAGAAAAGGATATTGAGATGCCTGTAATAAAATCCAGAGACGATGAACTGCCTTTTGCATCGCCCTCCACGTTTGGGCTGGGACGTAAATGAACCTAGAAGAAAAAAAAATTGCAACGGATCCCAGGCTTACTGTAAGAAAAAGAGCTTCTCTATTTAGTCTAAACTAGGCTAGTCTTATGAGTGTCTATTTCGTTATGAGCTAACGACTGTGCCAACTGTGGTGTTCATTGGATGTCCACTTAAATTTTAAACCAACTAAGCAAATGTCTTTATTTTCTCTTCTCCTTAATTCATGGAATGAAAAACTAGTTTGTAAATGGTTATGATGTCCAAAACCTTCCATAACCTCTCATTCGTAGGCTAGAATTTACAATCTTGCTAAGCGATCATTTGGGAGACAAGTTGTCAGAGGGTATCTTCACAATTATACATTAACAGGGTGGTTAGCTACAATTCAGGCCAAGTTATGGCGCCAGATCAAATTATGGCTAGACTATTTCTTTCGTTTGTGTCATCCGAATGGTGTTACCATCAAAAAACCTCTTAGACAAAACGTTTGCATTGGTAGGTTTTTTTGCTTTGGCCGCCATTTGGAGTGAATTAGGTTAGATCTTTTTCGACTCCTGTGAATCAGGAGAAACCTCATTTTTATCAATACAGAAATTTCCCTGACTGAATATTTGCGAAGAGAGAGAGTTACGTAATCCTGGCAATGATATTTAGGGCAACGAGATCTGAAATCTCGGGATGAAAACTTATAAGCATACACAAGCTTTCTATTCCATCACGGAATCTTTATCAAGTGATGGAGTTGGACGTCAGGTGATTTCCTTATCTGAAGGAAATTGAGGATAACCGCAAATCTTTGATTTAAAAAAAAAACCCTCTTAAGAAAGGTTCTGGAATTTAACCAGTTGAAAAGTCTGAGGACGGGCCTAGCAATCCATTTAAGAGCATGGAGCGTTCTGAAGGGTGAACGGAGAAAATCCTTTGGATAACTTACATTTGAAGGCAAAACAAATGTCGACTGGTGCAAGACTCTGGGGCGAGTAATAGTGTGGAATATCAAACTGGTGTGTAAAGTGCTGGACATAATCCGCGTATCTATCGAGGCTGGATGATTCACTTTCGAGTTTGGGTGATTTTCAGACGACAGCGATACTACAGACCGAGTAAAAGCGAGTTTGAATATTGTCGGTGAAGTACTAGTAGAGAAAATCCGGGCTTGGCCTACCAAAATGGTCTGTGAAGAGTTGGGAATAGTCTGCGTAGCTATCAAAGTTGGACGGAATACCGTTGAGGTTGGGTGAATTCCAGTCGAGTTTGCAGAAACTATAATCCAGGTTGTAGGAATAGGTTTTGAAGAGTTCGACCCTGTCGAGGATGCAAAAACAATTATTGAGGTTGTAAGACCGATTTTAGAAGACTTCCACACCGCTCTGATAGATGTGTTCTTTGGCATCGCCGATGAAGACGGTTGTAAATTGGGTACCATCACGGGACCTTGTTAAAATAAAAAAGGAAAAAGTTCAATTATGATTTTTGCCCTTCCCCGGCATCTTTAACGGGCCCTAAACTTGCTTTAATAAATAGTCTTAACTATATATATCACCAAGAACTTTCACCCAAAGAGCACGCTCCACTTATTGGTATTATCCTGATTATCAAACTGTTTGTCTTTTAGTGGCTTTCACCCCCTATTCATGCAGAGACACCACGCCTTTCTTAACCTATTTGCACATGGTACTATACGCCCAAGAACATATACCCCTGACTAACTTATTTCAACATTGCGAACACATTCTTCTCAAATTAAGACGGTTTTATTGCACTTTTACCTCACTAGTTACCTAGCGACCAAACTTCGACTTTATCTTTCACAACAGTAATTAACACAACAATGGCAATCCTTGATCACTCACACGTTAACTTTCCCTTTAATTTGATCTGTATGCAGCCGTGATATTGATGTCCCCCGGATTCGTGGCATAGAATGCCAAGGTTAATCACTCTTCCTTGTAATAATTCAGTGTTTTGTACTCCACGTTTGACCTATATCATGGCACATGAGGATACACCATTTATTGTTTGCATTCCAAAAAGGGAGAAAGCTGTTAATAAGTACTAAACCACGAACTTAAGGGAAAGCCCTTTCGTCCGGTTTTATGTACATTCTGGGCTGCTGCAAACTAAAGATAGTCTCTGAAATTCCCCAGGTTAATTTAAGACAGACATAAGGGTACATATGTGGACGTTAACACTCAATGGTAAGGTTAACAGCTTTTTGACTAAGGGTCAACTCCCTCAAAGACGGGCACAATTGTTAGGTGCACAATGTGTCAGTCTTAGAAAAGTGTCCGGCACCGTTATAGCGAGTCGAAAACAAAATAACCGAAGAACGACAGGGACTGAATCAAGCATTTAATGTGGCTTTTGCTTGCTCATATGGCATCTGGAATTCCAGATGGAAATGAAAGTCAAGACTTGTAGGGCGTTTTGAATAATGAGAATGCATCAAATGCAGTGAAATCACCGCGGATAATCTCTAGGATCTAAATTACCATTTAACAACAACTTCAGTATGGATTTTCTGCCTTACCGCCATGAAGGTCTCTAACTCTGAAAGTGTTCGTCGATTTTGGGAGGTGCCCGTGTTCGATAGAAAGTTGACCGTGAGGAGCAAGAAAATGAGCGGCAAACCTTAGGGGGAAAGATTAGATGACTTGGCTAAAGAAATTGAAACGAAACCATTACATCAGATGTTCTATTGGTCCAGCAGCATTTCTAAAACCACGTACAATAATTAAAAACGCTGAAATTGGAACAACGAGAACAACTATACATTTGACTCTTCACTATACCTCGAGAACAAAGTACATGGAGCTGGCTGTACTATTAAATTTAAAGGCAAACAACTCCCCAATCTTGCGCAGATGCTGACTCGAAAAAAGTAGCATCCCATTACAACCAAGATACCAAGAAGAATTGGGATTGACATCGCAGTGTTGAATATCCAGACCGTGTACAATACTAGTAGGGATGATGTCACCCACACTCAATGCTGACAACGGAGGATCTGGAAGATGATCTAACTCTGGCAGCAAGTAGTGAGTGTTACTGCAGGGCTCTGGGAATTTAAAAATGATTATCCGTTAGAAAACATACTATCTCAGAACTGAAATAAAAGCAATCTTTCCTCCCCTCCCAGTCATCAAGAGATGGAAGATGGTCTACCTCTCATAGCAAATAGTGAGTGTTGCCGCAGTCTAATAATGTAATTAAAAAAGGCCAGCCGTTAGAAACACACGTGCAATCTTTCCTGCCCTTCCAGTCATCAAGAGGTGGAAGATGGCCTACCTCTGATAGCAAGTAGTGAGTGTTGCGGCAGTCTACTAAATAAATGTAATTTAAAAAGGCCAGCCGTTAGAAAACACACTATTTCCCAATTACGATGAAAGCAATATTTCCTGCCCTTCCGGTCATTGAAGATTAAGGTTTAACAATTGAAAGCCATTTGTTTAAAATACATAAATCGGTATTTAATGTAGCTTTTTCTTGCTCATATGGCATCTGGAATTCCAGATGGAAATGAAAGTCAAGACTTGTAGGGCGTTTTGAATAATGAGAATGCATCAAATGCAGTGAAATCACCGCGGATAATCTCTAGGCTCTAAATTACCATTTAACAACAACTTCAGTATAGATTTCCTGCCTTACCGCCTTGAAAGTCTCTAACTATCAAATTGTCAAGACAAGTCCATTCTCGGTTATAAAAAACAAAAGTGGATCTGTCAGATGGACACAAACAAGAACAGTTTCTCTCGCTATCTATATCTGCAGCAAATGGAACACATCGATCTCCTTGAGTTGTTTGTTGACATGTCGAAGATGGAATCCTAAAAGAGTCCCAACTCTCCCACATTTGATTCATCCGTGATCTGTTTCTGTAGATTACGAAATCATTTCCAAACGATAAGGCGATCAAAAATTTGAAAACTGTTACCAACGATGTAAATATTCTTAACTGCATCAAAGTCGTCGACAAATACAACGAGTAACATTCACAGCTTCCCAACCAAGCCCTGATGTTCTACTGAACAGCAATGGCGATAATGATAATCATTCACTGTTAAAAGGAGACAACAGTTTGAGAAAGATGTATTCTCTCTCATGCGCGTTCTATGCTTGTTCGAAATTATTGAATGATATTGTTCCCGTCTAGGTACTTGTATAGAAAGAGCTATATTTGTATCGATATTAACGATTAGCAAATAAAAATGAAGAGTGGTTTTAGCAGTTGTACAGTTTAATGTACATAAGGAAGGTAAAAAGGGCTAACAGTCTTCTATAATTGTAAGCTTCATAATTTTGTATCAGGTAGCAGTAGTATACAATTCAAAAAATTGTCACCTGAAAAATATCGACCTGTAAGGCGTCAGGTATTGGCATGATCCAAGCCAGTAATAAGAAAGTGAGAAAAAATGAAATTAACATAGCTAGAAAATTCGCGTAATCAAATTCAATAGCGCGAGCGTGCTTCATATTCCTATTGAGCACGCTTCAGATTACGTCAATAAACTATTCGTAATCTCTCAGTCCTCGAGTTGTTGTGAGCTTAGCAATCCTGTGTCTCCTGAGTGCATCCGTAACTCAGCAGTACACGATGAAGGGTTTACCATGTGTTTTATAAGGAAATTTAAGAGGAAACGTTTGAATTTGTTAACCGATAGTAAGGAAAAGAGGTTGTTGTTGTTGTCATCTCCGCAAGCTGTGCGGGCTATGGCGTGAGATCATTCTTTGCAAAGTTGTTTTCTGTCAATAACAATTTTGGGGGGAATTAATAGTTTTCTGGCACCTAATATGGATTTTACAATCATTTTAGAGTACACTTTCTCTCCGTTTCAGGACAAAGACATAACCTTAACGGTGAGGAAAGAAGATATAGTCACGTAAACATTGACGCGTACTGCTTTGAGCGCGCCCTACAATAATAAAAGTTTAAGTTAACTGCGGCATTGATCGCTTTGATAATGTTATAAAACAATTAGTTCATACTTCAGCGGCGCGTATGTCAAGATATTGAGCACTTGGGAAGTTTGGAGAGAGTTGCTGCGCCTGGAGCTACTCTTACGCCTCTTTCGTGCTCTCCAAGCTTCCCGCTTGCTCAATATCTCGACATACGCACGCTGACGCATGAACTAATTGTTCAATAGCATTCTCAATTTCTGCTCTTTACTTGTCGATGAGTTACCGGCGAGCATAACTTAACTTATGAAAATAAACAAATAAATAAATTTCTTCGCCGGTGCAGTGCCGAATAGTGCTTGCAACCAAACGCTTTTGTTCGCTTTACATTTTTTTTTTTACATTTTGTGGTGAGGAAGTCCTATAGCAAAGACTGTTTTGCCTTAGCATGTAAAAGACTCACTCCACTCAAACTTTGAATTTCCAGCTATTCGTGACTCCTTTTCTTATTTTATTTAGATTTCTAAATTATTAGTTTTTTTATCTCCTAATATTGTAGTAATAATGATGATAGGTTACTTTATCTTATCTTTGATGATTTATTCCCGCAAAAAATATCGAGAAGATCGAGAGGTTCGCCTACTCACTGTTCATCTCGTTCAGTTCATAAGCTCAACTACATGTGACTCAACTAGGTGTAACTATAAAGCACTGCGTTCAGGTGTCCTTAAATTTCCATCGTGCGTTTTAAGCGACGTAGGTAATTTTCATGTGAGAAAAAAGTTTAACTATAAAACTTTAACTTAGAAGGTGTGCAATATACTTTTTATCCTCGAAAAAGAAGGAGAGACAATATTTTTAATGGCATTTGTTGATATTGTCAACTTTCAAATGTGGAGGAAGGAATATGACTTATCTACTGGAAGCACCAAATTTAACTAGGAAAGATTAAAATACTGTTTTTATGCTCTATAATGCTTCTAAAGGAAAGGTGCTGTTGCGGTGACCCTGCCAATAACTGGCGAATCTAATAAAAGAAAATAAAATACTTCTTGTGAAATTCTTGTCCAATCATAATAGATTAATTCTCCTAAATATTAGACTATTCCTGTACATTCATTCCAATCATTCATCTACTTGCTTTTAAAAGTTATGATACATTACGCATTACGAGTTAGATAATCTTGAATAGCTGGGAATTAACCAAATAATACATATATATTTTTTTTTTCAGGTTACTTTAGTTTGTATATCATAAGCTATAACCTTCGATAGTTGATGCAGTTCTCGAACGTCTCTGGACATAAAGTCGCCTGAATCAAGTCATTATGACCCAGGTTCTTGAAGAGTTCATGGCAATTTGAAGGCCCTTCTTTTCTACCCAGTCAGTTGTAAATAATGCTAGGAAAATACAGAGTACGTAGCTAGGGTGTGTAAAACAATTTGAATATTCAGTTCAAACACATTACACTTCACAAAATTAATTTCAACAAATTATACTTCATCCTCTGCCTTAAAATTGGGTGGAGACGTCTCCTCCAATGCGTTATATATTGCTTCATTTATACATTCCGGATCTTCGCCCGATCCAAAAGGACTTTTTAAAGTGCTATAAACTGGCTGTTGTGACAAAATAGAGCCAAAATAATTGGGATTCTCCGAAGGTTCCTGATCTGGTTCCTCTAGAACGTTGTACACGGGTTCAAACTGTCTTGTGCAGGATTTTACTTTGGTTGTCCCGTGGTTAATTCCTCTAGAAGGCTGTAGATGGGTTGTTCTATACAAACGGAACCATAGTGTCTGTAAATGCTGTCATTAGTATATCTTGATTGCAGCCAAGTCCATAGATATTGCACCCCTATTGAAAGTTTAATGGAACGTAGAAATGATCATCGATGCCGGGTTGATATGTCTGGTTCTCATCTTTACTAAGTGTCTCGTCTCTTTGTAGAGTGTTGGGGATGCACCCCTCTTTTCTTTCCCATTTCAACATACTCCTCAGGATCTGTTCTCTCGGTTAAAAAAGGGCCCGAGCTGCTGCCGGAAAAGTTTTCGTAAGAAAAACCACAAGCTTTTCAATCTAGCTTCAAACGTTCGTCGTTTTCACCCTCATTAGATGAACTATTCTTTGCACTTACGTTCTCGTTATGTTTATCAGGGGATATAGTAGGTGATCTGAATTTCTCAATTTCTATGAGAAATGGGCCTCCTTTTTCCTTGGGTAAGGCACTGCGACCATATCTATCTTCACTATCCGCAAACTGCACGCTTCTTCTCTTTCCCTTTTCAACATACTCTTCAGAATCGGTCCTCTCCTCTGAAAAACGTTCCGAGCTGCTACCGGGAAAATTTTCATATGACAGAGCAGAAGCGCCACAGTCCACTTGTAAACGTTCGACGTTTGCTTCTTGATAAGATAAACTGTTCTTCACACAGGTGTTTTTTGAATTCTCGCAATCTTTATCAGTGTAAATTGCAGATGATCTGAATTCATCAGATCGTGATTGTTGTTGATTTCGTGACGTAGTGTCACCGACGTATCCAGTGGAGATTTCATCGCACCTCATTCCTAGCCGCGAAATTAATAAACGTTCAGTGATTTTTGAAGTTTTCGCGTACGCGTAATCGTAAACACTGCTGGGGCAAGGAGATCCTTCCATCGTCATGTATCCAGTCTCAGGTTTCTCAGGACAAGACTGTGGACGAAAGATAACTGTTATGCTCCATTCGTTATATTTGGATCAGGAAGTGTAACTAAATAAGCAAATTTTCTGAAGAAAAGAATAAATTTGAATCTGGTAATGGTGTCAAAATGTCAGCTAAATTCATAACTCACCCATTAGTTTTTCACGTTTTTCTGCTACAAATCAATTCTTGGTGTAAGTAATTGGAAAAGATAGGTCCAGCTAATAAATTCAACTATATGACGTCAACTTGACTGTGGTGAGGGAGGCGTGTCTCTGAGGCCGGTTCCAAGAAGCCCAAAAAATACCCAATCTGAATGGTTTAGAGGCAGAGTATATTCTACCAAAAGTAGCAGAATTTTAACTTTTCGAATATTATTTCTTCCATTACACATAATTACACCCACGATCTAGTCTCAATATGTAGCACCATTAGAAGGTATAAGCTTACACCATCAATCATCCCTTTAAATATTATGAATATTTTTAGAATAATAATAAATGCAAATTTTATTCTTTATATACTTTTTTTTTATTATTATTAAAGTAAGTGTACCTGTGAAATCGGGGTTGGTATGGTCCCTACGAGGCAAAAATATTGAGAGTTCAGCAGTCCTTTTCTTTTAACATATGTGATTGTTGTTTTCAAATCTTTCTTTAGAATATTTAACAAGTTACCTAGTACATAAACATAGGTCTGTGACACTAGTAACGAGTAATTCCGTTTTACTTAGTAATTGTCCGAGGATATCCTATAGAAAATTTTTAGATACCAAGAAAGAGAAAGAAAGTTTCTAGTCAAAAAGAGGCAATTGAAATCACTATGTTCGTCCATTCGACAACATTCATCCTTAACGCAATCGTTTTTACCTTCAGTAAATAAGCTGTTCTTTGTAATATTGTTCGTGTCTTCGTAACTTTTATGAATATAAATGGCTGGTGACCTGACTACAACAGATGCTGGTGATTGTTGATTAGCAGAGGCATCCTCGGGAACGCACCCTGTTCTTGTGCTCCGTGAGATCAAAGAAGGAGGTGTGATTTCTACAGGATTTGCGTAGGCGTAATCATAACTTCTCACGGAGCGAGAAGCTCCTTCCATCATCATGTATCCAGTGTCGGTTTCTTCGGAAAAGGACTGTGGATAGTAGGGAAAATAAATAAATAAGCAAATAGATAAATGAATAAAACAAGATCAAAATTTAACAATTTGTTACCTGGACAGGATTTGTGTAAGCGTAATCAGAACTTCTCTCTTCCATTATCATGTCTCCAACAACAGTTTCCTCGGATGAAGACTGTGGACGTTATAAAAATAATAATAATAATAAATAGATGCAAGAAAGAAAGAACAAGAACAAGAAGAATGAGCTTATACCCTAGCCTTGACTGACTCAGCCGATTCCCTTTGTGTGACTGTGACATTGAAAATAGGCAATCGAAAAACTTGTGATTTCACTCTAATTTTTCACTGACAGCAACTATTGGACCGTGAGAACGAGGAATTTTTCCCACAGTCTTCCATAAATAAAAAAGTGTGCCATAGGTTCTTCAACTTCACAGAAAAATGAGCAACATAAAATCAGATAAGTAACATGCAAGATTCTTTATCATAAATGTCAAGATAATATCAAATAATTGCTATTTTATGTTAGAGACGCACCTGCGAAATTTGTCGGCTGGAGGTTGTGCCTACAGGAGAATTAAATGTGGAATTAAGAAGTCCTTCGTTCTGAACATATGTGATTGTATATTTCAAAGTTTTGTTCAAATTGCTGCTTTTTAAAGTCACTTACAAAAGTAAAGTGCCTACAATGGATTCAAACAAACATCAGTGTCTTACGAAGTTTACAAATTTAAATTCGACCGCGATCCTGGAGATTGTTTAGACTTCAAAGAAGTGCCAAAGTAAGATTTAAAAAATAGCTGGCTGCCAGCTCGAAACGAACATTTTAGTGGTTGACAGTTTTCTTATTGGATGATGGTAGCTATATTTTAGAGCTACTGCTTGGCTCGCTTTACTCGCTGTCTGTGACCTTATAGAATATGAGCACGTTAGCCAATCAAGGAGGGATTGCCAAACTATATCTTTATATTAACATGCATGTGAAGTAAATAGAAAGTTACCTTCAAAGAGATGATTGGGATGCTCTTGCTTTCTGTAAGATTAAAGATTAGCAGAGAACCGTGACGTTTTTTTTGTTTCTTGTTTTCTTGTTTTTTTTATTTTTTGTCCTTTATGAGTTACCTTTTTTCGCGTGTTTATACGTCTGTCAAAACCAAAATGCAAATTAGGCTTTTTACAGTGTGACGACCATACGTGTATGTTATGCCAGAGAATGCGCGAGTATTGCCTGACAAAGGGAAATCGTACCACTAAAAATGTTTTGTTAACCTAGACGTCTTGTACTGTATCGAAAGTAATAAATCTTATACCGAGTACTGTACATCGATTATAATTGTGTACTTTTTATTTTAGCACATTCAGTAAGTGCCTGTTGATGAGTACGACTTACATGCGGATTCAGTCAGTACGTTGACATCGTTCTTACTCTTTAGTTACTGTTATAATTGTTTAGTTTAACGTCGATGTCAAATGATTACACAGTACACAACAATCGTATCCTCATTATTTAATACAGTGAAGGTTTACGGGCTTACCGATGGCGATAGCGATGTACCAATAAAGTGCCCATAATTACAAGGAAGACTGCAATGGGGGCAGTGATCGCCAATTTTGCCAATATAATGACAACTTTGGTCAGTAGATTACTGCTTTCACGGTCTCGGCTTGGTGTAGGGCGAATCTAAGGGTGAAATATTAATAATAATAATAATAATAATAATAATAACAATAATTATAATTTAATTGATTTTTTAATTTATTCCATTTTCACTGCATTAGTTGAAACAAAGGTGTCACACATAAAACATATACATATATATATTTAAAGAAAACTTAGCTAAATTACATAAGAGAACAATTAACTACATACTAGAAAAAAAAAAGAAAGTAATAATAATTGCAGTGGGGAAGTGACTAGAAGGGAACATACGAACCTAGTCCACCCAAAAACTACAACAGACACTTAAATAAGAAAAAGGAAAAAAAATTAAAATTAAATCTTAAATGTAAAAACTATAATTGCTAATATATGTCATATCCTAGATTAATCTAATCAGAAAATAATTGTTACATCAATCACTACATCCAAGTGACATGCGGGTGGTCAGGGTCGAAGTTCTTCTTTTTAATAATAGTGATGATGATAAAAGTTGTTAAAGCCCTTAAAGTTCCATTATTTTTAATTTGGGATACAAAATATCATAGAAATCTTTTAATCTGTTTCCTGCTGAAAACACCGTTCAAAAAATATATCCAGTACGCCAGCGAATAGGATCGAACCACCTTATATTTTGCACAATTTCGAGTTTCACTCAGTTTTCAGTTTCAAAAATGAGTGAGTCTTTCAACAAGCCGTCATATGGTACAAAATACAGTGTAACTTGTTTTATTATTATTATTTATTTCTTTTCTATTTCTTTTTTTATTTTTTTAACTCTAATCAAATAACGATTCCACTCCTGCGTAGCTATTTCGTGGGCGGTTTGTTGGGAAGGACCTCGTGTTAAAATACCCTATTAGGTTCTCTTAGGTATTTATTTTAAACTTACGTTGCCCGGCGTAACGACTTTCGACGACGTGGTCACGGAAGAAGGATAAATATTTGTTGTTAGTGTTTGTGTTCCGGCACTCGTCGTAGAGAAAGTTTATAACTTAAAATGAGGTTCAGGGCCTAAAAAGAAACAGTTATGTTTAAAAGTTTATTAATATTGTTTCATACTGAGGACAACTTACTGAAAACCACATTGTGGCCAAAAACTCAGTTCGTCTGGTGGTCCAAAATTCTAGCTGAGTGATTCATGACATTTAAGTACCGTGCAAAGACTCCTACTCCTATTCTGAATTCATGGTATAGATATTAACGTCTCAATTATTTCTCTATGAGACCAATGGAAATAGTTGTCGCTGAGAATCAAGTTTGAATTTCCATCTGGTTCTCTATAGGGAAGCACTTGGCAGGGCATTAGGCCGTTTAAAATCCGATGTGGCGATGGCGATGGCGATGAGCCTGTTATCTTTTGCATTCCGGCAAAAACTCAGCTAACACAAAATTCTACTTCGGTTAATATTTCAAACAAGTGCTATTAAATGTCTCTGCTTTCATTGAGAGGCTCTAAAGATCATCATAGGCTTTATAATGAATAATGGGTTTCTTCTTAAAAGCCTACATATAGTTCAAACCTTTTGCACGAAATATTTTAGCTAATTCTTACTGGCTTACATATTTGTTGCCCTGTTAATTTGAACATCAGGCAGCTGTGAAATTGGACATCGCTGTTTGAACGGTTGCATCGTATAGCCAAGTTGATAATTTTCCCCTCCAACAAATGTGCGTTTAACACGCCACTTTTAACCTGTGAAGAAAAGAAATGTTTGGAAACAGTGAAAAATGTTGAGAGTTGAAATTTAGATCATCTTCGTATGCAAGCAAAGGTTCTCCATGTTATTCCGTTAATTTAGTTTACAGGAAATTGATTTAATTGTCATCAAATTTGTAAGAACGATCTTTTTCTTCGTTCTTTTTTTTTTTTTATCCTTGTGCGTTTTTTGTTTTTGTTTGTTAGTACGTCGTCACTTCAAGGCAAGACGAAAATCGCTCGCGCTGGTAGATCTCCTCTGCTATTGTTCACGGTGAGTTTTGCTGCTACGTATTAAAGGGTCTGGGTGCCCGCGGCCGTTATATACCATATCTTCATGCAAAATAGACAGGGTCAAAAGCCTGAGCTGTCATGGTGGCGTTTTCTTACCTCTAGAGAGAATCGGTTGAACCGAGCACGACCAGACTGCTGGTTAGCTAATGCAAACAGGTCCTTCATCTTCCTTTGATAGAGAGGTGACTTTACTCGCGTCCCATTACATCCAAGATACCAGGAAGAATTTGGCAAAACCTCGCAGCTTTGCAGGCCATTCGACCCATCAAAAGGAATATCAGTCAACACGGAGAAAGACGCTTGTATCGCCCATAACTCCCATGGGGGATTCGTTGCCTCATTCAAAAAATAGCTCGTGTGGTTGCAGCCTAATTCGTAATGAGCAACGAAAAGCAATATTTATAGCATAAACACGTCAACATTTGTTTAATGTAATTCGTAACTATGAGCGCTATATCAGTAGCTTAGGCTTCAAATATGATCTTTCTGTGCTGTCAGTGCTTATGAGCATGTGGAGCACGTTTACCAAACGCCAAGAAAAAAAACATTATGGCAATTCTAACTTTGACCTTAGCCTTTTTTAACGTTTATTTCGTATTTCGCCGACACTGTCGTTCCTGGACCGAGATTTAAAATCTGATGAATTGGAGATTAACCCCTTCACTGCCAGAGTGCTTGATCGAGTTTTGTAAGGTAACTCTAACTTTTGAGTCTGCAGACGAAATGCTATGATGTGACCACTCGAATGAAAGCTCTCTGTCTGTACTTTCATATGGTGCTGTTTGTTTGTGAAATTTGGAAATGTGGTCGAAATTTGCCTTTGGCTACATTTGGCAGTGAAGGGTTAAAGATTATATTAGACATCAAATACTAACTATATAATTATGTCCACGATCGAACTACAAAGAAATGCCCCAATTTAATTTTGATTACTTCATCTCCGTACCGTACCTTGTAAGTCTCGTATGTTTCCATTGTCAAAACACGCCCAACTATTGTTAAGAAAAGCGAACGTGGGTCCGCCACCAGGACACGGACAACAGCATTTTGGAATGTTACTCGACGGTGGATCTGCTCGAAATGGTTCGCATTCATCTCCTGTTGTATTTTCTATTGGATCACATTTTGAGGGCGGAATCTTAAAAGAGTCCTTGCCATTCCAGACCTGATCCTTAGGCCCAGAGTTTCTGCTAATTTCATAAATGTTTTCCAACGCGTAACCAACGAAAACATGGAAAACAAGAACTGAGACGGAGGCAGACACTGAGAAGAAAAACTCTTGCGCGAAAATGTACATTTTAGACTCCAATAATATTGTTCCGACAATTCTTCTAAAAGCAAATCTGACCGAAAATAGCACGCCATCTGAGAATAATTCTACTTGCAATTACATTTTTGGCTCACTCGAAATTTTATTTTGAGTCAATATTAATGAGTCTCAGCCATTCTACTTAGCAACATTAGACACAAATTTACGTCAATTTGAAAACAATTTCCAGTTAAGGTATGTCACTCTCTAAAGCGTCAAGGGTTGCTTTTTTTAACGTCCCGATCAACAGATGATTCCAAACAAGATGAATTATTATCCTCTTACTGAAAAAAGAGCGGAGATTTTAGACCTCAAGAACTTCAAGACAAAACTACTGACCGTGCACTTAATTTCACCTGAGCCATGGAAGGTCCTTTGTTTTCATTTTCAATATCGATATATGGTTGAGCAGCAATACTTCCCATGGAATGTTTTTGGATCTAGACAAGGCTATGCCGTATAAGTGCTTTAAAAACCCAAAAATTTTAAATCAAATTTAAAAGAATCTTAATTCATATTTCTGATGCCACTTTATCACATTGTTGTCAGTTTGATTTAAGAAGTTCAATTATAACTGGAAAGTGGTCGGGGGATGGAATATTGAGGTGTCGAATGTTATTGAACTTTGTAAGACAAAACAATGAAAGAATTTATTCTTATGACTCCCTATTAATTCTTTCTACGATAGTCATTTCTAAACCCCTAGATCATTCGAAATTGACAAGGATTCCACCAGGTTACTTTTTAATTATGTGCCGTTTATATGTAAAAAGCATATTAAATGCTCCTCTTTTCACGGAAGCTGTTTTCTTTATTTGATTCGCTACGCTACGAAAACATGTTGTTACTCGCCAAAGAAACTTCTAGTCTCCTTTTAGTTCTACCGATTTGACTAGCTGGCCCCATATCAGCTTTACAACATAAACCAACATCTTTTATATCATTTTGTCTGAATTTCATGCGGGTTAGCTTGTCCTGTTTGGTGAAAAGATATATCATCCTTAAGCGACTTAGTAAAAACGTATCTTCAAGTAACTTTGCATCTCATTTGTACCGGGTTATAATGTAATACTGGTTAGAAATGATATAGGTTATTTCAAACTCAATCAGTTGTACATGTGCAATTGTTAAAAGCACTAAAGCGAGGTTTTCATTCAGGGCTCAGTTCTTCAAAAGATGGACAGCGAATTCCAACGGAGAAATCACGATGTAAGTAAGCAAAGAAACCAACTGCCTTATCCATTTGACTTACATTTATTATGCACATAGCGTTGTCCACCGGTTTATCTACCGGGGCCAGATTTTAAGTTATACTGCGGAGACGTGTGACGTCACGTTATCATGGTAACAGAATTTTGGGATCTCAACAAAAGATACCTCGACGGCGAAGGCGGCGAAAACGTCACCTAGAGGCGACTTCGCGTTCATTGAAACTTTAGGTCGATGAACTAAACTCGCTCACTTTGCCTGATGCCGTATGGGAACTCTCCTAGAGTTGAATTCTTAAGAAATATATCCAAGTTTGAAAAGAGAAACAGAAATTCGTCGTAGTGCGACACGTGGTCGTGGTCGCGCTTTTGAATATTTTATAGAAAAGGCGCAATACAAATAATAATATTAATAATAATAATAATTATTATTATTATTATTATTATTATTATCAAACATGAAGTTAGGCAATTTACGTCGTAGGCGTGCAGTGACGGCAAAGAAATGTACTAAAAAGGAGTACTGCACAAAACTCGTTGCCGTTCCATGAGTGACATCTTAAGCCCCTTATTAGAATATTCAAATAACTCAAAATGTGTAGAAACCAATTGCCGCGGCCTCCACATTTGCAGGACTACGGTTTGTTGAGACCCAGAAATTTTGCTACCATGGCAACGTGACGCGATGACTTCTCCTCCCTATTTCGCTAGCTTTTTTGTTTTGTTTTGTTTTGTTTATTTTGAAAATAAGATCAGTCATTTTGTAATTGCCTGTTCCCGACCGTGGCAAATTGGATTCCAAATAGAATTGGAAAACTCCATGAAATGCTGGAAACACTAATCATGCTTCCTGACTAAGGCTGGCTGTTTCTTCGGAGGCATTGTTACAATGTAAGCACCATAGAATTCCATGCATTTCAAAGCACAAGTTCCTTTATTACGTCAGGCATCGCGGATTTGTTCCGATTAACTAGCTGTTTGGCTCCTTTTGGGGAAAACTGGTTCACGAGGGTTCACTGATATCCTAGTACAGGGTCCTTCCAAAACTTTGTAAGCTGGTTTCTTGTTACAATTAAAAGCCTCATTAAGCTCACCGCTGGACTTTCCTCCCGACGAAAGAGAACTATGACGCGCTAAAATCTCTTCGTGTTCGTGAAGCTCCTTTGGGTCTTTGTATTTTGCTTGTAATAAATGGGTAACAGGCACCTCGAATCCAACTACATCCTGGCGATTAGCTAGTTCCGAGGTAGGGCACACTCGTTCATGACCTTCATGGAAAGGCTTCGTGGCAGATCCTCCCGATGTAAAATGCTTGCCTGTTAAGGTGGCTCCATAATCGTGATAATCACATGGATTCCTGATATTTTCAAGACCATTCTCCTCTAAGACGTGATACTCTGGCTCCAAATAAGAAGTTTTGCTTGTCTTATGTCCCTTTACGAGGGTCTGTTCCCCCTGACGAAATAGCGCCATCGTGGAGAGAACTTTGCACATCTTTCTGATGAAGTTGATAAAAAACGTCGCATTCTGCCTTTAAATTGCTAATGACCGGCTTTTCAAATCTTTCCAGCGATATCTCCTTTTCGGGAACAGGCTCTTTAGAGCTGCGTACATTTTCCTCTTCGGGATCATCTATTGTCTCGTAAATGTGACTTTCGCCAATATCCTCACATGCAGCCGGACTACGTGGCCTGCTGTAAATAGATGCGTAACGCTCTGGGGAAAAATCATTAATGCTTGTTGTTAAGATGATCGTTGTATTTAGATTGTACAATTAACATTTGGCATTTCTTTGACTTTGACTAAAGATGACTTCACTTTGCTTTGAATATATTTGCAGTGACGCAGTCATGCCCCAATCGCATATAGCAATTGCTATCATAAGACGCAGATTCAGATACAGATTTATAATTTTTTGCAGTATTAAAATGTTACTTCATACATTACAATATATTACAAGAACAGAAAAGCAAAACAGAAAAGCAAATTGCGTAAATGATGAAAGGTAAAATGTGGGCAGCGATAAGAGAAGCTTAGAAGTCTTTCGATTTGTTCACTCGTGCAACTGGCGTAGACATTTACTTAAAACTACAAGTAACGGAGACAGGAAAATGAAAAGGCTCAACAGTCGTACTTACAATTTTAGATAAAAACAATATATTATACTATTATTAGCGGGCAGGGAAATTAAATGTTTTTTTCTTGGTGGGGGAGTGGGTTTTTGGAAGATAAAGTTTCTATTGGTTATAAAAGTGGTTATAAATAAGATATTCTTTTTAAAAAAATTCAGGGGAATGGTTTCCCAGATTCTAGATGCAACAAAAGCAAAAGTGCCGGAGGTGTAATTAATTGACCCAGCTCCAAAGTTGATTTTCTGATTTTGATGAGATTATTTATAATTGCGCAAACTAATTACACATTCAACCCTTAATGTGTCTACTTACGCATTCCATTTGCTCTGATAGTAAGCGAATTGTACTCATTTTCATCATCCTCGCGGAATGCTAAGTTTCTATGTACGCTCATCATAACGGTTTTCTGTAAAACAGACAAATAAAAGGCGGTTTATTTACAGATTCATATTTAAAGATTCAGTCTTGACTTGCACCTCGTCGATCAGAGAGTACTGGACTTTTGGATCAACGGAATCCATAATGCAGTAACTTGTCTTTCCCGCCTGTTTCTGTAAAGAGCGTGAAAACGCCTATTGATATATAACTACTTTCTCCAGTAGGGATGCTAGTGTTTGTATACAACAAGTTGACCAATGGTATTAGAAATCCAAAGATACCAAAATCCACCATGGTCACAAGTTGTCCAGGATCATGTACTAAGAAGATGACAGTTAATCACAGGGAGACGTCTTTGGGATAATATATAGACAGTGATTATCGACGTTTGTTTTGATATTTTTTGTTCATAGCGTAGGACTATAATCACCTCACCTGATGATCCTTCTGTTCATTGTACCACTTTCTACGAAGATAAAATGAGCTCGATTTAGCACGAATTTAGATTTTTAACTTGCGCTTCGAGAAACTTCTAAAGAATAGAAAAAGATTATTATTTTGAGAAAGGCGGTCCTCCATTTTCTCCCAGAGATCCCTGACTGACG
The DNA here is from genome assembly GCA_942486035.1 of Porites lobata. Classification (NCBI taxonomy): domain Eukaryota; kingdom Metazoa; phylum Cnidaria; class Anthozoa; order Scleractinia; family Poritidae; genus Porites; species Porites lobata. Next base: position 462,246 of record CALNXK010000280.1, read on the forward strand.
GTAAACTTTCTTTCAACAACGTCACCCGTACCGAAGGCAGGGAACTATTAAATTATGACCACCCAAAAATCTTCAAATGAAAAGACCCTTTCCAACGACGCTGAGGGTGTCTGAATTATGGAGTGTTAGTAATTGTGGTCTCCATAGCTCAAAAATCCCAAATAAATATACCTTTCCATACTACAATTTATATCACAAATTGGCTAAATCCACACTAAATCGACAAGGGCGCTGCTTTAGGAACTTTACGATATACATATATATAGGAAAATATATATCACTGGAATAAATGTAACAAATTCTTACCCAGTATAGCAGCGGAGATGAAATATGAGCCCAATGATCCCAATCATCACAACTGCTAGAAAAATGGATATTGAGATGCCTGTAATAAAACCCACAGATGATGACCTGCCTTTTGTATCGCCCTCCATGTTTGGGCTGGGACGTAAATGAACCTAAAGGCGAAACAAAAAATAACCGATCCTAGGTCAGACTCTGAAAAAAAAAACGTTTATGTTTACTCTAAACTACGCTAGCCATACAAGTGTCTATTTCATTATCAGCTACCAAATGTGCCATAAGTAACTTAGTGTTTATTGGATGTACATTTACATTTTATGCCAACGAAGCAAATTTGATTACTTTCTCTTCTACTTAATTCAGAAAGTTAAAAACTAGTTGGGAAATAGTTATGATGTCCAAAACCTTCCATAATCTCTCATTCGTCGGCTAGAATTTACACTCTTGTTTAGCGAGCATTTGGGAGACAAGTTGTCAGTGGGTATCTTCACAATTTTACATCAACGGGGTGGTTAGCAACACTTCACGCCATGTTATGGCGCCAGACCAAATTATGGCCAGACTATTTGTTTCGTTTGTGTTAGTACTATTTATTTCTTAGGTTTTTATAAGAAGCCTTTTTTTGGTAAGTCTTTTCCTTTGGCTGCCATTTGGAGTGAGTTGGGTTAGATCGTTTTCGACTCACATGAATCAGGAGAAACCTCATTTTTATCAATATAGGAATTTCCCTGACGGAATATTAGCGAAGAGAGAGTTACTTAATCCTGGAATGATATTTAAAGCAGCAAAGAGGTCTGAAAACTCGGGATGAAAACTTATAAGCATACAAAAGCTTTCGATTCCATCGTGGAATCTTTATCAAGTGATGGAGTTGCACGTGATTCCCTCATCTGAAGGAGTTTAAGGATGACCTAAAATCTTTGACTTTAAAAGAACCTCTTAAGAAAGTTTGAGGAATTTAACCAGTAGAAAAGTTTGAGGACGGCCCTGGCAACTTATTGATGAACCTGGAGAGTTGTGAAGGGTGAATTGAGAAAAGCTGCCTTTGGATAAAGTACACTAGTATACTTACATTTGAAGGCAAAACAAATGTCGACTGGTGCAAGACTCTGGACCGAGTAATAATGAGGAATTTGAAACTGGTCTGTAATGTGCTGGATGTAATCCGCGTATCTATCGAGGATGGACGATTCACTTTTGGGGTTGCGTGATTTGCAGACGGCAGCGATACTATAGACCGAGTAAAAGAGAGTTTGAGTCTAGTCTGTGAAGGACTGGAGAAAACCCGTGTAGGTATTGTGGGTGGACGAATCACTATGGAGGTTGAACGTATTACTGTCCAGGTTGGAGAAGCTATTATCGTGGTTGTGTGAATTATTTTTGAAGAGACTGACTCTGCCGTGTTGGCAGAAACTAAACTCGATTGCAAGGTTGTAGACCTAGTAACAGTGTGTCGGGCTACCAGAATGGTCTGTGAAGGGTTGGGAAAAGTCTGCGTAGCCATCAAAGTTGGACGGAATACCGTTGAGGTTGGGTGAATTCCTGTGGAGTTTGCAGAAGCTATAATCGAGGTTGTGGAAATAGGTTTTGAAGAGATCGACCCTGTCGAGGAAGCAGAAACAATTATTGAGGTTGTAAGACCCATTTTTAAAGACGTCGACGCCGCTCTGGTAGATGTGTTCTTTGGCATCGCCGATGAAGGCGGTTGTAAATTGGGCACCATCACAGGACCTTATTAGAAATAAAAAAGGAAACAATTAAATGATGTTTGCCCTTTCCCTGCCTCTGTAACGGGTCCTAAACTTGTTGTTTTAATTAATATTCTTTACTATATCACCCAGAACCTTCACCCAAGAGCACGCTCCACTTATTGGTATTAACCTGATTATCAAACTGCTTGTGTTTCAGTGGCTTTCACCCCCTATTCATGCAGAGACACCACACCTTTCTTATCCTATTTGCACATGGTACTATACGCCCCAAGAACATATACCCATGACTAACTTATTTCAACATTGCGAATATATATGTTCTTCTCAAATTAAGACGGTTTTATTGCACTTTTACCTCACTAGTTACCTAGCGACCAAACTTCGACTTTATCTTTTATAACAGTAATTAACAGAATAATGGCAATCCTTGGTCACTCACATGTTAACTTTCCCTTTAATTTGATCTGTATGCAGCCGTGATATTGATGTCCCCCGAATTCGTGGCATAGAATGCCAAGGTTAATCACTCTTCCTTGTAATAATTCAGCGTTTTGTACTCCACGTTTGACCTATATCATGGCACATGATGATACACCGTTTATTGTTTGCATTTTAAAAAAGGCAAAAATATTTTACTAATCCACGAACTTAAGATAAAGCCCTTTAGTCCAGCTTTATGTATATTCTGGGTTGATGCAAACTAAAGATAGTCTCTCAGGTTAATTTAAGACAGACATAAGCGTAAATATGTGGACGTTAACACCTATGATAAAGTTAACAGCTCTTTGACCAAGGGTCAACTCCCTGCCTAGAAAGGTATCCACGAGTCAAGGTGTTCGTCGATTTTGGAAGGTGCCCGTCTTCGATAGAAAGTTGACCGTGAGGAGACAGTTTAAGAATGGTAATAAATCTAATAGCAAGAAAATGAGCGGCAAACCTTAGGGGGAAAGATTGGATGATTTATCTAAAGAAATTGAAACGAAACTATTATACCAGATGTTCTGTTGGTCCAGTAGCATTTCTAAAACCACGTGCAATAATTAAAAGCGCTGAAATTGGAACAAAGAGAACAACTAACTACATTTGACTCTTCACTATACCTCGAGAACAAAGTACATGGAGCTGACTGTACTATTAAATTTAAAGGCAAACAACTCCCCAATCTTGCGCCGATGCTGACTCGAAAAAAGTAGCTTCCCATTACAACCAAGATACCAAGACGAATTGGGATTGACATCGCAGTGTTGAATATCCAGACCGTGTAAAATATCAGTAGGGATGACGTCACCCACACTCAATGCTGACAACGGAGGATCTGGAAGATGGTCTAACTCTGGCAGCAAGTAGTGAGTGTTACTGCAGGGCTCTGGGAATTTAAAAATGATTATCCGTTAGAAAACATACCATCCCACAATTAAAATAAAAGCAATCTTTCCTGCCCTTCCAGTCATCAAGAGGTGGAAGATGGTCTACCTCTGATAGCAAGTAGTCAGTGTTGCCGCAGTCTAATAAATAAATGTAATTTAAAAAGGCCAGCCGTTAGAAAACACACTATTTCCCAATTACGATGAAAGCAATATTTCCTGCCCTTCCGGTCATTGAAGATTAAGGTTTAACAGTTGAAAGCCATTTGTTTAAAATACATAAATCGGCATTTAATGTAGCTTTTTCTTGCTCATATGGCATCTGGAATTCCAGATGGGAATGAAAGTCAAGACTTGTAGGGCGTTTTGAATAATGAGAATGCATCAAATGCAGTGAAATCACCGCGGATAATCTAGGCTCTAAATTCCCATTTAACAACAACTTCAGTATGGATTTTCTGCCTTACCGCCATGAAGGTCTCTAACTCTCAAATTTTCAAGACAAGTCCATTGTCCTTCATGAAAAACAAATGTGGAAGTGTCAGCTGATTGACACAAACAAGAACAGTTTCTCTTGCTATCTATATCTGCAGCAAATGGAACACATCGATCTCCTGGAGTTGTTTGTTGACATGTCGAAGATGGAATCCTAAAAGAGTCCCAACTCTCCCAAATTTGATTCGTCCGTGATCTGTTTCTGTAGATTACGAAATCATTTCCAAACGATGAGGCGATCAAAAATTGGAAAACTGTTACCAACGATGTAAATATTCTTAACTGCATCAAAGTCGTCGACAAATACAACGAGTAACATTCACAGCTTCCCAACCAAGCCCTGATGTTCTACTGACCAGCAATGGCGATAATAATAATCATTCACTGTTAAAAGGAGACAACAGTTTGAGAAAGATGTATTCTCTCTCATGCGCGTGCTATGCTTGTTCGAAATTATTGAATGATATTGTTCCCGTTTAGGTACTTGTATAGAAAGAACTATATTTGTATCGAAATTAACGATTAGCAAATAAAAATGAAAAGTGGCTTTACCAGTTGTACAGTTTAATGTACATAAGAAAGGTAAAAAGGGGGGTAACAGTCTTCTATAATACTAAGCTTCATAATTTTGTATCAGGTAGCAGAGTTTATACCTTTATGCAGATAACACCGTACCACTTTATTAATCAATTGTGGCCCGCGTTCGCCAATCGAAGAGCAGGGGAAGTGTCATTTCATTGTGTATAGAAGCATTTGTCTCCAATGCGCTGAGCCCTCAGTGCCACTTGAAGGGGAGGGACAACATTTTATTTTATTTTGGGGGGGGCACGATCATGACTTTAAGACAGTGTGCAGAAGAATTTTGCCTCTTTCGCTTCCAAGATCTTTGCTCTCAAATGATGTCAGGTGTATACAGCAATGTACAACCAGTTTGCACGAAGATATTTAACTGCAATGCAGGCCATGATATACAGCTTTTGGATACATTTCAGGATTATTATTGAAACGCTTAGGAAGTATATTTCATTAAGGGAGGAAGTGTACATCTACCTCTGGGCCTTTCTGGGATATGCATGCATCCACCCTCCAATCCAAAGCCAGGGTAACTTTTTAAAGGTTCCTTTCGATATTAGTAGCTGTATCCTCTTGTCAAAAAGGCTATAACGTTAAATTGGCTTCGCATATGATTGTGCAGTAAGGCCAGCAGAAGACAGCAAAAGCTATCCAAAACTTTTTGTGGTTACAAAATATAGGTAAAGAATAACCCAAGCCTTTAATACAATTTAAAAAATTGTCACCTGACAAAATATCCACCTGTAAGGCGTCAGATATCAGCATGATCCAGGCCAATAATAAGAAAATGAGACAAAATAAAAATAGTTTTCTCAATTTCTTGTCTTTATTTGACGATGAGTTACTGACGAAAATAAATTAACTTGTTAAAATAAATAATTAAATAAATAAGTTTCTTCCCCATTGCAGCGCCGAAGTGTGCTTGCAACCAAATGCTTTTTTCATTTTCTGCTGACGAATTCCTATAGGAAAGACTATTCACCTTAGCATGTAAAAGACTCACTCGCGCTCTCTAAGTTTGACTTTCCAGCCATTCGTGACCCCTTCTTTTCTAAACTAATTTAGATTTCTAAATTATTATTTTTTTATCTGCTAATATTGCAGTAATAATGATGATAGGTTACTTTATCTTATCTTCTGTGATTTATTCCCCCAAAAAATATCATGAAGATCAAGAGGTACGCCTACTCACTAGTAATCTCGTTCAGTTGGTAGGCTCAACTAGATGTAACTATAACGCACTACCTCCAGGTGTCTTTGAATTTTCATTGCGCGTTTTAAGCGACGTAATTTTCTGGTGGGAAAAACATTAACTATAAAACTTGGAAGAGTATGCAATATACTTTTTATCCTCGTAAAAGAAGGAGAGACAATATGTTTAATGGCATTTGAATATATTGTTAACTTTTAAATGTGGAGGCAGGAATATGACTTATCTAGGCTACCGGAAGCACCAAATTTAACTAGGAACGATTAAAATACTTTTCATACTCTATAATGCCTTTAAAGAAGAGAGAGTTCATACCACATCAGTGTTCTTCATAACGCAAACTCTCTATTTATAACCTTTATAGTGTTTATTTCACTAAATAAACATTAATATCTCTATCATACCCAAATAATTTTCAGGGTTAACTTTTCCAATGCATTTGTTTCCAAATTTGTCAATGAAAGGACAGAGAAATATCTATATATTGTTTACTTCTTGTAGAATTCTCGTCGAATAATATTAGATTAACTCTCCTAAACATTAGATAATTCCTGCATTCGTTGCAATCATTCAACTACTTGCTTGTAAAATTTATGATACATTACGCATTACCAGTCAGATAATCTTGAAACGTTGGGAATGAACCAAATATTCTTCGTTTTTTCAGGTTACTTAAGTTAGGATGTCGTAAGCCATTAACCTTCGATAGTTGATGCAGTTTTCAAACGTCTCTAGACATAAAGTCGCCTAAATCAAGTCAATGACTCCGGGTTCTCGAAGAATTCAGGGAAATTTGAAGGCTCTTCTTGTGTACCCAGTCAGTTGTAAATAATGGTGGGAAAGTACTGAGTACATAGCTGCGGTGTCTATAAAAATTTCAATATTCAGTTCACGCACATTACACTTCACAAATTTCAACAAAATACTGATTATACTTCATCCTCTTCTTTAACCCTTTAAGCACCAATATCCACATACAAATTCTCCAAACTGGTCTCTATACATTTCCATAAAGAATAAGTAAAGAGAATTTGATAAACGATAAATGCATTTTTTCTCAGGTGATTATTTTATCAATTCTCACAACCTATTCTCTTAATTATGTATTGATATTATTAGGCGAAAATTGATGTTTGCCAACATAGGGAAGAGACACCTCCTCCAAAACGTTATATATTGGTTCATTTATACATTCCGGATCTTCTCCCGATCCAAAAGGACTTTCTAAAGTGTTATAAACTGGCTGTTCTGGAAAAATAGAGTCAAAATGATTGGGATTCCCTGAAAGTTCCTGATCTGGTTCGTCTGGAACGTTGTACACGGGTTCAGAGCTCTCTTGTGTAGGCTTTTTCATTGGTTGTACTGTGGTTAATTCTTCTAGAAGGCTGTAGATGGGTTGTTCTATAGAAAAGGCACCATAATTTTGGTAAATGCTGTCATTAGTATCTTGATTACTGCCAAGTCCATAGATATTGCATCCCTGTTGAAAGTTTAAGGGAGCGTAGAAATGATCATCGATGCCGGGTTGTGTCTGGTTCTCACCCCTACTAAGTGTCTCGTCTCTGTATAGAGGGTTGGGGATATCGTAGGTGGAAGCATACAGTGCTGCTGTAAGAAAACATACAAAGCATACTCAGCATCATACAAGAGTGACAAAAAAGTCACTTTTTTAGTCTATTGAACAAATTTCCAAGCTGTTTAACTCGATTGCTTGTTTACTATAGACTTCCAAATGGTAGGCCCGGCTCGATTTCAGACGGAGCCAGCACTCGAAGATAACCACGAAATGACCGAAACTGAAATAGCAAACCCTCTGTCTCGATCGCAGTACTTATACATAAAACAAACTCTGTAAGGCTTAGAGAACTACTAAAGACTACTAGAGACGTATTATATTTCTGCAAGAGGCCAGCACTCCTATATGCGACGTGTACAAGGTGTACGATGAGGTGAAAACTCCTGATACAGGAATAACCCCGAATGCCTAATACCTTACCCCAGATGTTCAGAAGGAAACATTTCTCCACATATTTGCAACTTTGACACTTACGCGGTCCTTCAAGTGTGAGCTCATTGTACAGGTCATCACCGTCTGGTTTATGAGCTATCCTAATTTGGCTTGTTTTAGACGAACTCGATGAATTCTATGAGCAGAAATAAAATAATGAAAAACATGAATCACAACGGCTTGTAATTATTTCACTAAAAGAATTATACACGCTGCTTACCTCTCTCTTCCTTCTTGAACATGGCATCTCACTGAAAAAATATAATGATACATTGTTTATAGTTGCATAATTTCTGAATCAACCAATTAAGTAGTAAGCTTTTCTTTTCTATTTTTTTTTCTCCGAGACGTGAGCATTTCCTTGTTTTGGTACAAGAACGGGTACTGAAATACATGAATGCTATTGTTAATACGACTCCAGGAACCAGCCATGTTGAGTTTTAAAAGGAATAACCAGCGAACCTTTTGTGCCAAGCTAATACTTCTCCTGGTTCCCAATGGGTTTCCAGTCACAGTTTCTCCTCTTAATTTAAAAATGACACTGATAACGACAACCAATTCAAAATGTCAGTTGCACAAACAGATATGCAAAATATCAGATACCTTAAGCCGCCGTGTCGGTACAACAGCAAGCCAACAATTATAAAGATTATAAGTAGACTGGAGGCAACGATTCCGGAGATGATTCCTAAGGAGGATGAGTCATCTGCACTGTGTTGCTGCTCTTGGCCGGGGAAGGACTTGCTGAGAACCTTTACAGGGGACACAAGAAAAATATACATAAACAGTCAGTACATCACCTTGTGAAACAAACTAATTCCAATCAACTCCCTTAACAGATAACAATGTAGAGACTTCGAGTCAGTTTCATCATTATCTAGAGTCCATAATAGCGGGAATAAATTTCACTCAATCATCTGTAAATTATTTTCGCCCGGGATCCACATAGTTGATGTCCCAGTGATCGGGTTGTCCTTTATAACTGGGTGTCCGCAAGGTGAGAATCGACTGTGGAAACAAAGTCATAATCTTCCTTGATTATTTTTTCCATTAATTGCCATTTAATTTTACATATACGATTTTTACTCCAGATATTCGGATAAACGTTTTCCGACCCTTAAACCTGCGTCTTTGGTAAGTGATCGACATTTGGTGAGCTATTTTCAGCATTATGGGCATACTAAACATCTAGAAACATGAATATATATGTTGATATAATTGTCATTTTTATGTTCATCAGAACAGCAGTCTTCACCATAAATGGACGTTTAGCTTCCATAAATGACTAACATCTGGTGACCTATTTTTATGATTATTATTATTAGAAAAGTTCATGCTATACAGCAAGTTACCTTATCGTCATGTCGGTATCATTGTTGTATACTCTTAGCGCATTGGTATTTTTACAATTAATGCAATGCTTACATGAGGACTTTTTCCTGGATCGGCTGATTTTGTTGATGGAAAAAAATCTGCTGGAGAAATTTCGGAGCTTGTCGGTTGAACTTTTGATGAAGTAGACTGGGAAGAAACAACGCTACTTGATGCGGGTGTGGCAATAGAGGTCGTAGGTTTGATTATGGAGATGGCTGAAGTAGAGGTGCTGACCGATGATGGAACAACGCTGCTTGAAGCGGGTGTGCCAATAGAGCTCGTAGGTGTGATTATGGAGATGATTGAGGTAGAGATAGTGACTGATGATGGACTGTGAAATAATTGCACGGCTGCAGTAGTAGTAGTACTTTGTAGACCGTAGGAAGTTGTCACTGGGCTGTTAGAGAAGCTTTGTGTACTATCAAAGATTAGTGATGGTGTTGTGAATACAGTCATAGTTTTGTGAGAGATAATCGGTGGAATGTCCAAAGTACTCGTGTAAGTAGTTTCTGACGCACTAACCAAGGGCAGAGTATTACTTCTGGAAGCTGTTGTTTTAGTTGTTGTTGATGATGGTGATAACAAAGACGAAAACGGCAATGGTGCGGAGAAGGAGGATGAGAATGAGGTTGAGGATGGTGATGGTCGCGATGACGACGATGACGATGACAATAATGATGATGATGATGATGATGATGATGCTGTTGCTTCTTCTATTGCTGTTGTCATTGTTGTTGGGACTGACGGTTGCAAATTGGGTACGGAAATCGAGCCTACAAGAATAACAACGTAATAATGCATTCAAGGAAAATAAAATGTTTTTTTAGAAGCCGACTACACAAACCCAGCGTTTTTTATATATGCGCTGTATTACGCGAAGGTTTTTAAAAGGAATTTGTACTTAAAAAATATAGCAAAAAAATGATGAGCTAGCTATAATCACTTTCAAAGTCTGCGTGATGTCAACTTAATAATGATGAGCTGTCTTAGTTTTTAACTATTGGCTTATTTTTCTTTGAAATTCTGTAAGGTAACGAACATAAAGACTACATCAGAAGAAAAATAATACGTCATAGCTTACAATTTAATGCTCCTTCGAATTTGAACAGCATCTTCCTGAAGCGGTTTGGCTTTGTGCAGTGGATGGTTATTTTGATGATTTTCCCTTTCAGTATATCAGTATAAGATGGATTGCTCGTCACCTACAAACCAAACGATATTTACATTTTTAGAAGAGTATCTGCGTGCCTTCTTTTTAAGCCGCAGCTTAAACCTTCAGTAAGGAAAAGCTAAAACCACTCCCCTCCACATACACTGCTTTTTTAAATCTATACTGATGTTCTAAATTATACGTAGAGCAGTGCAGTGTTGCTTCGTTCTTCTTGGCCAAAAGTAGTAACAATCTTAGGTGGAGGATATGCTCTTTTTCTCTTTCGAAAAGTGCGCGAAGATCACACAACTCCCTCACTTTTGTGTTTCTGGGTTTGTAAATGTTTGTGTTAACAAAGGTGCTAAAAATCTTTTTCGTGGAAGCAAAGAACATATTGAGAAGGCCTGCATAGTACAATGCCAACTAATACAATGTCAGATAACTCGAGGATTTTCTCACCTTAAGATGGTATTTTCTATCCTTTCCTTGCCATATGTTGAACGCTTTGTTACTGATTCCTTTGGTGACGCCTTCACATCCAATAAACCAAGATGAAGCTACGTCCACCGCACAGTTTCTCCAATTCTTTTTCAAAGAGATCCTTCTGTTGTCATTAGCACGTAACAAACGAAGTTGACTGTCGTTGTTTTCATTTTGGAAGAAGGCGTAACTCAGACTGTCAAAGTCTATTTCAAAAACACAAAGCACATTTTTTAAATCCTTATTAAATTTACTTCTCTCAAGCATAAATTAAAAAAGGTAAAAGTTAAGTGGTGGGGGGGGCAGATTCACGAAAGTTCTCCTAAGTTGTCATTAACAGTGCTTCAAACTATTAAGTTTGCACTCCCTATAAATAATTTCACAAATGGCCCCTGATCATGAATCATAAGTCGAGAGAAAGAGACAGCTACTCGACGTATTTAAGCAAACTATGTCCAGTGGCTTTAAGCGTTTTTTTTTTTCTTGTTTTTTTTCTTTCACTTTATTTCAATTTTTTTTTTAGTATTTAGCTATTTAGTTAGTCAGTTATAATCGATTTTTTTGAACAGTCCAGTTTAAATCTTCAGCTCAACGTTTTCAACAATCATTCCACTTCTGTCATATAAAATGTCCTTGATCAATACATTATTGTCTACGATGGAAACGTTTAGCAACACAAGCAGCAGCGCGTTTCTATTTGTTCAAAAGAGTTTCCGTTGATTAATAAGGACGTAGAGTAAAGTAATACTACCTTATATAACATTTGAGGTATGTACGTTGAGGTTTTTTGGATTTGCCAAGCGAGTTCGAAGAAGTAGTTTATTGCTTTATGTACTAATATTGGTATCCCCCAAAAATATGCAAGTCAAATAGCGTTGTTCGTCACGCAGCTTGCTAAACTGGATCATTCACCGTTTCTGGGCAACGTGTCGTAAATTACTCGATAAAAATCGTCTCGATTTTAAGGCCTCTCGATTACGTATTCGCCAGTCCAACCGAAAACGTGAAATCGAGTCTCGTTTCCACCTGTCTGGATGACTCGTTTCAAAAACGAGACACGTTAAACTAAAACGTGGCGCCCAAAACGAGACTCGATTTTTCTCTAAAACGTAGGGCCCAAAACGAGACTCGATTTTTCTCTAAAACGTAGGGCCCAAAACGAGACTCGATTTTTCTCTAAAACGTATGGCCCAAAACGAGACTCGATTTTTCGTTTTCGTAGGGACTCGTTCAAAAACTAGAAAAGGTATTTGCCTGGGGAAGGTTAAGTCCAAAAAAGTCAGAAAGATATCCCCTAAAAAAAATAGCCATGCGCTGGCTTCAAAATATCAGAGAAGGGAAATTGTAAGGGCAATGGCAACGGAAGGATTGAGCGTAGATAATTTCTGGGGTCGTCTGGGGTAAATACTTTATTTATACATGGGTAGGCCGAAAATCCTTGGTTCGCGCCATTCCGCTTGGGAATCCTCAGATTATAAACCATTGTGAGGTGATTCAAATTTGCAGAGAACTCTTTTACATTTCAGCAGATCGTTTTTTTTATGTGAAAGTTAATAGTCATAATTATATTTGCAAGATTTTTTAACAGTTTTTTGTTTTTTGTAAAAGGTGGGCACCCCTAGATAGAAAAGGTTAAAAATGGAAAATAAGATTGAAAAGACACCAGCAAATAAGTACGACAACAACATTTTTGATAAGAAAGAGAAAAATTCTATTTGCATTTCAACTGAGGATAATATTAAAGGTTCTCACACAAATCAACTTAGCCAGCGGCCATACAAAAGAGGATAAAAATAAAGAACAATTGATAATACTAACAAAAAAATCATTTGTTGAAGCTTTTAAGAGAACTTAACTATTGTATAGCGGCTCAATCATTATGAGATGGTGTGGCTTCGACTAATGGTAACCACTCAATAAATAAAGTTGATAATTTACAAAAAAAAATTACACTGCTCTATAAAGGTAACAACTGCTATTTTCAAGAAACACATTATTCGTACATGGCTATAATCAATTATTATTATTAATGATATTAATAGCGCTCATCAAATCTGTTTTTAGTTTTCTATGCAATGTTTTTTTGGAAATATATTTTCGTATTCGGGCCTTAACGAAGTACTTGACTAACGAAACAGAAAAATATAATGATTTGATATTACTATTCTACTTTTAAACCTATAACGGGGGTAGCCTGAGTATCAGGCCATCCTTATGGGCTACCGGAGAGGAGATTTTAGCTCTCTCCTTGTTCGCTCCTCTCTTCCCCCTTCTCACTCAGAAACGCCTGATACTCAAGCTATAACGAGAGAGGCCAAAAACGTCACGTACAACCAAGGGCTAATTCAGTTGCCTTTTAAAAAAAGGCCCATGTTCACCCATGCGGCTTTGCTTGCCCTATACTACAGAAAAATAATTTGGCGAAGTTGAAAGTTTCTCCCCTCAGTGTGTGTAGAGTGACACTTCGGCCATGCGTGAAAAAAAAACGAACACTCTGCCCAATCAAACCACCTTCTGAATTTGACAAAGGAAGGGTTTCAAAACAAAAACACCCGCTCACAAAGTCACGTTGGTGAACATGGGCTTTTAAGAGCTAAATAGTTTAATCCTTTATATACATGTATGAACGAAGAAAAACAAAATCAACTCTGTTCTGAGCAATCCAAACCGTTTCACCATGGACACGCTCATGTGAGCTTTTGGTTTTATTTTTAATCTTAGAGGCTGCCATAAACAAAGGCCCTGGTGTTGCATTGTGACGTTATTAGATGAAATCCATTAGGAAATTCAGCAAATTTTAATTTTCATTGGACAAAAACCTTGTAACAGAATAATTTACAGAATACGACCTTCTTTTGAGACTTTTTGAGGGATATAAACATGATGAGTTATCTGTGATGACACCAAAGACGATTTACGATGGGATTCCGAGAAAATAAATAACAAATTTCAATAGAACCGGCGACTGTGAAACAAAGGTAAAATTCTGAAAATTTCATCTGCAAGATGCCAATTTGTGAAATTTGTCATTTTTATCCGAACTCCCATAAATAATTCTCTTTGGTGTTATTGCAGAAAAGCAATTACATCTATAGCCCTTGAAAAATGAATGCGATATTCTGGTAAAAGCTTTTTTTTTTTTTTACACTGGGATTTTAAATTTACTTAATTTCTTGATGGATTCCATCATAATACGATGTAAAGAATAATGAACTTGACAATTAGCTTTCCTTCACCATCAACCCAGCGATTGATGTTGGCCACATCGTGCCCCCACATCTCTCCTTCCTTCAGTGTAGTCGTCGAGAGAATATGAGTTATTTCCTCCACCTCTCCGGGCGACAACACAATTCTATCGATAAAAAAAAAGACGCTAGTTTCATTCATTTATATCTTTAATGTGACTCACCACCATCATTTACCAATCAGCAAAAATTTGTTAATTTGTGGTGTGAAAATTCAGTAGTATCAGGTAGAGCTAAACTGTTCAAAACTAGTGTTTCGATGTATTTTGTACAATAGGAACCCCATCTACTTTCAAAATCGGTCCAAGTTCGTGAAAAGTCAAAAAGCAAAACGCCTATAACAGTGAGCAGTTCGTCTGAGACACGATGTATTGAGAATGTCCAATTTCATTGTTTTATCTTTCCTTTTTATGAACTTATAACTTGATGACCGGTTCATTGTAAATTATATCTGAAAACGGTCCAACACTAAAATCAGAACTGGCGGTCTAGTTTTTTCTTCAGGCAACATTCATCAACCTTCTTTTCTTCGTCGGTACATACGGAGTCCTCCTACCTGAGTTCCACTCTAGCTGGGAAGGGTGCGGCGACCAGCTGTATAAATAATTTCAGATCTTGCGTTAAAATGGCCCTCCACTTGTGGCCATTTGGTGTAGTCCATTCACCGCTGGTAAGTGGCCCTTCATTCTTATCAACCAAGTCCCTCATTCGCGTTGGGAAGTCTTTCACAGTCCACCGGAAAGAATGAACCGACTGCTCTTGTTCTTGCCAATGCTCTGCGAACCCCTTTACAATCATAAATACGACACTCAGTTCCCAGTTAATACTACCTAATTATTCAGATATTAGTACATAATTTAAACTTCCATTAAGTGTCGAAACTCAATCCAGCAATCAGTCATCCCCTTCTATATGGTTGTTGGTGCACTTGGTACAGTAAAGAAGAGCATGGTAGACAACATCAAGAAAGTGAAGGAGAGCTACTGTGACAGAGATCCAAAAGATCTGCGTTCTGGTATCTACGCGAATGCTCGGGAAAGTGCATAGCGTACTAACAGATTTTTTTACTCAAGTGAATGATGCTACAGCTGCTTAGTTTGCGCGCGGCTGAAGCACAAGAAGAGCACCAGAACATTTACTTTACAATATAGACAATTTTATAATAATCATAATTATTATTATTATTATGATGACGATGACGATGATGATGAGGATGAGGATAGCCAAACAGCAATCGTTTCGGTCCCTTGTACCAACATGCAATTGTTACACTTTTCTAACATACCAAGAAGATTCATGTACGCTAAAAACAAGAAAAATGTTGATTTTTGTACCTTTTCATTAATTAGAGCTCTCAGTCTCTGTATTTCCCCAAATTGCAGGGCGCTATGGGACGTGGCTGCATTGAATTGGTGAGCCTCCATGTCTTGTTTAACAAAAATTCGTGTGCAACCAGGCACTATACATTTGGCTGCCTTCTTTCCACAAGTATGCTGGTGCATGGTTACATGGGCTCTGCAACATAAAATTATCATGCGCGCACGTTACGTTCCATGTAGTTAACTTGTAGTAGCGTATAGTAGGTCGAATTTCGTGTGTAACGGTTTTCATTTGCCGTGAAGAAGACTGATTTGTGCGGTCGAAATATGTGTTCCCAATAATTGTGTAATTTCTTTACCTCTGTTTTATATGTTTATTAACATCTATTGATAAATGATGCTTGGGAACGTTTATTGTATAGGTGCATATACATAGATCTTTCATACCTAGGCAACTTTGTGCCACATCCAAGGGGACAATCCACTCTACTGTAATTGCATCCGTCTGTTTCATGATCTTGCTGGTTGGCCCTTCGCACCAGAGTCCTGCAGCCCAGACACTCGAGTTTTCTAAATTGGCAGTCATCCTGGTGCCTTTCGATTTCCTCCCTTGTACTCACGTTCGGACACCCTTCGTGAGGGCAACTTGCCACCGCTTTTGGGCAATTCTTCCCGTGTTCTCGAGCCTCGTCAAGTGTCCCCTTCCACTGACAATCCCTATTGCAGCACTCCAGTTTCAGACCCTGGTCAACTTGTCCAGGCTGACATTGAGGTGTAGCTCATCAAGGTGGAACGGTTGACGGCAAACCGGGCATGGACCTCTTGAGACTGATGTATTACTTGACAGACTAATGATGCTATTCAGGCAGTCCATACACCCAGAGTGGCCACATCTCAAAGTGACTGGTTTCATCATGACCTTTAGACTATAATAATTGGAATTTATTGCTTAGTATTTAATATCGTTAATTATTTATTATTTACTCGGGGGAAACAATTTCTTCTTCTTTTTTTCAAATGATTGCCGTGTGGGGCCCTGATGAAGACTCTTGTTTGGGAATGAAATTCTTACATTGACAGGATCATATATTTCATAAAACGTGCATCGCATTTAGCCACTAAACTTGATTCCTGCAATATTCTCAAATGTAATTGCTATTTGGACCTAACTTAGGAACCCCAAATCAAAAATTCATTGATCCGCTGTTTTTTTTCCTTTCCCGCACCTCGCAGTTTATCTTTTACCCGGGAGTTTTTACTTTCACCCTCCTGTGAAATGTGAAATGTAAACATTGATGTTTCTCTCTGCAGCGCGAAAGAGACCCGTTAAAAAGGCCAATTTGTCTTTACGCTATCGTCGTGTTAGCGAAAAAGGAAACCTGCTTTGCCCTTTTTTCGAGGATTTTTTCACGTAGGAATAGCCCGCGATAAACTGTAAAACAGTCCGTTTGTGTCAAGTACGCGAGAGCAGTCAAACAGAAGGTCTGCAACAAGGCTGAAAACAGAGAGCGAGACTGGGGAGAGACTCGCCCCACACGCCCTAGGGGTGAGGCTCGCGCGCTTTTACGTCACGCTTTACCGATTTCTTTACTGATTTTTGCGTGAAAGGTCGCCCGTACTTCCACTTCTCGTTTATCGGCACTTTTTATCTTGTCTGAATTTAATTTGCGTGACTATGCGTTAACGTGCGTAGCCTAAAACGGCGATTTGCTAAGAGAAACGTCAGGTCATTTATCACAGTAAAAGTATCCCTGTGAGACTGCGCCTACAATAGCCGGAGCGCCTAGTGCTTGAATTGCCCCCATGCCCACGCCATTGCATTGTACCACCGACAAGGACGTTTACAAAAAATTTTTTAGTCCAGCTTGCTTGGAGATAAGATATGAAACAAGGTGGGGATTAATTCCACAGAAAAATCAATCACGGGTATATATATATATATTTTTTTTATCGCATCCGATTACTTCATTGCAAAATTGGAAAGACTTGTTGAACATTGCGCTCCATTTCAATCTAGCACGAAAATAGACAAAATAATACCGCAAGCTCACCAAAAAATGACTTAGCAAATTTTCGTTGTTTTATTCGGCTACTTAAGCATTCAGTTGTTCCCAAAGAAGTTTCTTTGGAATTTTGACAAAACGCTCGCTATTTCTATCAGCTTGGCATTTGTCACACTATGATTTTTATCTCCAGTTAACCTCGTTTTTTGGTGACTACCGAGAAAAGAATGAAACGCTTGCATTTTTCGCTCCCAAAGCAAACAATGCAAACTAATATTCAATGACAACTCGGCCGCCCCGGTTTGTTGAAACTTTTGTGATCAACACTGACTTTGATGGAACTAACTTACATTGGAGAAGGAAACACATGAACCACGACCGGCGAACCGGTCTTACATAAAAATTCGACTGCATCATTTGAGTTGATCGACCAAAATCACCGCAAATCGTGGCAGATTTTTGTTAAGATGTGAATAAGGGCGCTGATCAAGAGGCAAAAGGACAAGAAATGCTTTTTAAACATTGAAATATGTTGGTGGGTTCGCTCCTCATTTGATAGCATTGAACAGATATAGCAACACATCGAGTTGGATGCACTGTCGTTAATTTAAAAGTGAGCTTACTTACCAAACTACGCATTCCAATCCCTCGTTAACTGCCTCGGTAAATGCGCAGTTGAAAACTCTCTGTTCATGATCTTGATCCATGTGTTGAACGTTTTGCTGGAGATCAGTGTAGAGATGGCCGTCCGCAAAGGATGAATAAAATTGACGTTTGTGTAAAAAAATTCCGCGACGGAAATGGTACATAACAATTAAAAGTGACACCTACTGACGTATCTAATCGATGACATCAATGGCATCAGTGAAATCGATAGATAATTGTTAGATAATCGATGAGTAATCGAATGCATCAATTACCCATCCATGACATCAATGATAGCCTTCAAAGCAAACCTTTCCAATCAAGTTCTTGTTCTTTTTTTGCTCTTTCTAGACGAACTCACGTGGAAACGCTTGCCATGCAGGCTACATCAATGAGTAATCAATGTCATAGATTAGTAATTGATTATAAAGAATTTTGAATGACTAATCAAATGATTGCCCAATGATTACTCATCGATTATTCATCGTTGTCAGTCCCATCGATTAGTTATTTGTGGAGCTGACCAAACAAAGCTAGTCGTCGGTGCCAGAACCCGGTTACATGAAACCCCCAAAACAATTACCGGTATACTTAAGTGTACTCTTGAAGTGATGTGCATTTAAATCACTACGGCCGTACATCACTTTCTGCCTCAGCTGAGGTTTTTCGGAGTTTTTTCCCTAGAGGATATCCCTCGCGCACTTAATCTGAGACATTTTCAGTGATGGCCAGTTTCTATGGCTTGTTTCTATTGTTACGAGTTTGGCGTTATAAGTAGCAGGTAGCATATGGATACCGTAAAGTTCCGAAAATAAGCCCCTCCAAATATAAGCCCCCCAAACCGGTACGCAAAAACCCCTCTGTTAAATCGTCCCTCCATATATAAGCCCCCGGGGGTTTGTATTTGGAAAATTACCCTCAAATACAAAGTAAAACAAAGCAAAAACGGTAAATTTACCTTCAACTATAAGGCTAGCCCAATCGATCTTGAAACGCAAATTTCCCTCCGTAGATAAGCCCCTCCAAAAATAAGCCCCTTAAAAAGGGCCTTTGAAAAAAATAAGCCCCGGGGCTTATTTTCGGAATTTTACGGTACTCTGTAGCTATGTTTGTAACCAATTAACTTAATCATTTAGAATAAACAGAACCCTTGAAACTAAGTAAACGTGTTAGAATTTATCCAGCTAGGAGAAGGTGTTGCATCGGAGAAGATTAAACCGATTTCTGTAATGAGGTTCTGGTTGTCACTTAGCCTACAGCAAACGTATTTACCTTTGAAGACACCCATGCCGCTTTGTTCTCTCTTTTGTATGATGAATTTCCTGCGTGAATTTAATAAAACATTTGCAACTGTAATTTACTTGAGAAATTTACAGTAGCCACTGTTTTAGAGTCTGAAAACAATAGCTAAAGTTAGACTTTTACAAGTTTAATTTAATCACCCCAGCACCAGATCAACTCGGAATATAAGAGCAGCCTATGTTAATTTAGAAGTAGAGGACACAGGAACCGCAACCTTTTTGCTAAAGATATTCAGTGAACAGACACTTTAGAAGTGAAGAAATAGAACGGGTTTCCCTAACGCAATTCGTTCTAATGCCCTTTTTAACTTTAGCACTTTAGCGCTTAAAAGCCGTCTTTGAGAAAAAAAATAACCCAAGAATCGTTTTCAGTATAGATATTGAGAATAACTGTTGCAAGCAAATTTTATTCCAATGAGAGTCTTAATAAACGGCTAGACACTTCTTTACACTCACAGATGGATAGTCTAAAAAAATAGAGTGTGTCTTAACAAAGAGAATGAGATAATTCTCTCTTGGTCTTTATAATGTACTACTGTGCCCTTAAGTGAGCCCGAGTAATAAACGCCCCTCCCTCTACGCTTTTAAGTTTGTATTAACCGCCCTCCATGTCTGATAACCGCCCCCAGTCTAATAAACGCCCCTTGAAAATTGTTCCAAAATACTAGGAAATGGCGAAATAGAGCAAAATCAATCAGTTTCATAGCTTGCTTGGTATCGTTTTGTGTATTATGTCATGTACAATTTATTGTTTAAAGTAAGGATAAACCGTCAGCCCGCAGTCGACACTCTGTTAACAAAAAAAAAAAAAAACGTTTTTGGCCGAAAGCATAATGTATACATTTTAGTTGAGTTCGTTAAAATAAGTTTCGAGAATAAACGCCCCCTCTTAGACTTAAAATTTTAAAAACGCCGCGGGTGTTTATTAGATCATTTACGGTGTGCAACCTCCTATCTTTTCTATAGCAAAGCGGTCGAACGGAATATAGTATATAATGTATAAATTTATATAATATACATTTGATGCATAAAAGGATGAAAACGGTGAAAATGGATCTATTATACCCGTATAGACCTTGTAGTAGCCTTTGTTTTGGAAAATACAGCTTCTGAAGACACAATCTTTTAATTTAAAATCGTACGGGTTCCGGGCATTTTTCAATATTGCAACTCCATATAGTCATGCAAATGAAGCTTATGTTGTTGTTGTTTGATGAACTTTACCCAGTGCCGAACTCACTACGCTATTCCATACCTTATTTCCTCCAATCTAAAGCCAATATCTAGGCTATACTTTAAGCTCTCTTCTCCCCCCTCAAATAGGCCCTTCTACTCTGAGGACTTGTTTACATGGAGGTGGGGGACCCCAGGTAGAAGAGGTAACCCGCTTAGGTGTAACCCGCCTAAGCATATAATCTATCATTTTAATTTGATCAAGTTTACATGTTAGGTGGGGTGACTCGCCACAAGTTACCTCACCTATCTGCGGTCCCCCACCTCACTAAAGAGTTGCAATAACGCTCGTTTATATCACATTTTTTGACCGTTTATTGCTTTGTTTGAAAGACATAAGTCTATGGACATACAGACTGATTTTTTTAAATATAGAATTATATATGTTGGTGAGAGTTACAGCTAACATTGAGCTTTTAATTATTGTACCGATGCTCTCTTGTTAATTCAACATAGGATCAACAGCTACTTGGATAACATTAACCCGGATTGTAAAGCAGTTCGCCTCATTACAATGGACTTCAGTAAAGCTTTTGACTCTATGATACATGAACTTCTTGCTACCAGATCAAAAAGCTCCCACCGACTCCATATATTACCATTTGTTACTTGAACTTTTTAAAGGCTAGAAAACAAAGGGTATGTTGCAACAACTTTGAGTGTGACTGGAAGCCGGTTAACAAAGGGGCAACTCGAGGTAGCGTTAGTAGTCCTTACCTTTGTAACATCTTTCTCAATGATCTTAACATCACTTTAGGTAATCATGACGCTCTATTTAAGTACGCTGATGATTCGACAATTATTACTCCTGTATGGAAGGAGGTAGGCTAGTCCGATCCAATCCAAGCAAATGTAAAGAGTTGACGTTCAAAAAGAGAGGCAACCGCGATCTCTATTCACCTATCGGGATGATACCAAGCTGTAAAGAAGTATAGCTGTTGGGCGTCACCTTCCGATGTGACAGCAAATTTTCAGTGCACGTAAAGAACAAACTTATTAAGCTAACAAATCCCTACATATCCTTAGAACGCTGAGAAAAAAAAGGGTACAATAAGTCAGAAATAGACCTTCTCTTTAATACAATAGTTCTACCTAATATCAATTACGCATTATCTGTCTACGCCCCGTCCGAGCCTGATCTGACACTTGTTCAACGTTTCTTAGACCGCTGTTTTAAAAGGAAATATACGTCTTATATTTGTTCTAAATATTTCTAATTTTTGACGTTGGGAATGACGTAGAAAGTTCTCCTAGCAAATACTTTGCCAATCATATGCTCAGAACACACCTTTGACACAGGCCTTTAACCACCTGACTCCATTGACGCTCCCTATAACGTCTTTTCCAATACACGCCTTCCTTACCGGGCGTCTGTAAAACGCGAACCGGATACCTGCGGATGGCGGATGAGGATGGAAAAATGCGGATAGTAAAAAGGCGGATACTGAAAACAATTGCAGCGGAAAATGACTACAACAAAAACTGTCACTAATTTGGACAAATAAATTACGTTACTAAAGAATGTTTTTGTCTATTATATGATAGTTTGGTACCCACCATTGAGGAGCAAAGCACGTATATAAAGTTGTTGGGACAACTTTTAATTTTTGAAGAAAAAAAAGACGACATTTCCTTAAAAAAAAAAAAAAAATGGAGAAAAAATCGCCCTGTTTTCTCAAAAAGGAGCCTGGTCTTGAAAAGCCATACTATACATAGCCTGTGCCAGGTTCTCGGTCAGTGTAGTTGAGCGAAAAAACGAACGATCCGAGAAGCGAAAGAAACGCAGCGAAAAAAGCGGGCATTTGTGTGGCCTTCTTTCCATTTTCACAATTTTACGCAAAGCTTCCATCTATCGACGAATACAAAGTGGTGATCAGGTGTAGATATTGTTAAAATATTTATAAAGGTTTCTTAAGAAACAGCTTGATTTTTTTTTTTTTTCTAATTTGTAATAATTAAACACCTTAATTTGTATTACAGAGTACAGACCCTTCGTAATCTTTGGTTACGGCAGATTGACAGGAGCTGTCCAAATGAATTCTGTCCGAATTCTGCCCGTCACGTTTTAATTTTATGAGGCTAGTTTTAGGTTGCCATACAGACGTTCTAAAAAAAATCACCGAGGATACTATTTTCGTAGGAGAAAAATTAAAAGAAAGACAAATTAAACATACGGAGAGTAGCTGTCATTTACGCATTTCACTTTTAGTGACACTTTTTTTCGGGAGTGGAGTTTAGTTCAGTTTCAAGGACAGTTTACAGATTAGGCAATTTGTTTTGTACAATACCTTTTCGGAAAATAACCTTTGGGGTTGAAAAAGTCGGTTTTTTCTTTTCAATCGGCAGTATATTTTGCAGTTTTAAAATTGGAATTCATCATTCGTGCGCTTACAAATTCCCAAGGTAGAAGAATGCATTCATACGATAAGCGGAGTTCATTGACATCTGCCAATACTTGCGTTCCTCTTTTTTTGGCTGGTGGATGCCCAGGTAGCCCAGACTCTGTGGGATTTCGTTGGGACTTTGAATTCATAAGCCAGTGTTTAAAAATAAACAAAACACGTCCTAAATTTCATTTTTTTTTCTTTTTTTAACAAAAATAGAAATATCTTGCTTGTTTCCAGTTCTTCTTACACTTCTTACTGATTGATTCCACAACCCTTAGCTAGTTACTCGCTCAAATGTCCAGGGATAGCTTAGACTATAGGGATTAATAACCTTGGTTAAGAATGAAAATTAAATAAAGAAAGAAGATAAAGAAGAGAAGTCAATGAATTCTTGATTTTCAGGGAAACTGTGCTAGTCCACGTCAAGTCCGGCATCCTTTAGCAACTTTTTTGTGCTAAAATTTCCCCTCTATCTAGCCTTGAATAACCAGAACAATAAGTGGATTCCTTTTTAATTTCTACCTTAAGCACGATGAAGTGATTCCCGGTGAGAATTAAAAGGAAACAGTTTTATATTTAAAACTAGAATCAGGAAGATTCGGTTTTTGCTTTAGGTAAGAGGATTACTTACTGAAATTAGTTTCTACCCCTCGACCCGCTTCTAAAAAAGGCGAACAAATGTATATTTTGACAGTGGTTCTAAGGAGGAGGAACGAAGCGTGATTGTTTCTGTGATGTTAATGAAAGGCATTACAGCTTTCAAAGGACAGAGAAACAACCTTGAGTTACCTGTGCCAACTATTGACAACATGTTTTGTACCTGAAGGGCCCAACCATATGACATCCACTTGAAAGAAAGATTTCTTTAAATTACTTTTTGCGTTTGCTTGTTTGTTTGTGTTTTTGCTATCAGCATTTTTTTTCGTTTTATTCTTACTTTTTCGGTTTATCCCCATTTTTCCACCTGCCTTTAACTATCCGTATTTTTCCATCAGCATCCGCCATCCGCAGGTATCCGGTCCGCGTTTTACAGACACCCTTCCTTACGTTGTTAAGTTTCTTTAACGAAAGCTCTCTGTCTAACAATCTCTCCTTTCAAATTGATTACGTCTAAATAGTAGGTGCGCACGCAATACGTGGAAAACCACCTATTAGTTGAGTCAAAGAAAGTAAACTTCAATAAACATCTAATCATAAACTGTTTTTATTTTTATCTTGAAAAAGTTGTGCCTATTGATTTTGCCAAGGCGAATGATGTTAACATAATCTGAAATCAGGCCAAATAGATCCTTCGTTTGCACCTTTAAAAAGCCGTGCATAGTAATGGCATAGTAATAGAGGCTAATCTCGTCTCTTTCAGTCGCATTAGAAAACGCAATTTCATTATTTTTCAACGATTTACTTAGCCTAATTTTCATACCAAGAAGGTCTATAAAATTATACTAACTTTAAACAATAAAAATACAAGCATTGAAAATTGTAGTTTTGTATAAAGCCTTGTCTATATTTTCGAATACTTCAGGATTTGACATGTAGACCTTGACTGATCTTTCGTTGGAAATAGTTCTTGTCTTAGACAAATTCTGGTTTGTTTCTTGTAATTTCAACCCAATTCATAACTGTATTAATTCTTCCAACAAATTTAGGACTTTTCTAACTATTTTGGTAAAAATTCAATAAAGAACTCAGCACCTTGTAATGTTCGTTATATTGCTCCCCCCTGTTTTATATTGACTGGGCAACCCAGCCTTATTAGAGAAATTTGTCTGGGAAAGAGAATTATTTTCACAAGGAAATTGCCTGGAAGGTTTTATGAAGACGAGTTACTTTTAGCCAAGACTTGGGTATGAAGATGGGTTAGCTTATTGGTATAAAATGAAGGTGCGGTAATTATATTGAAAGAGTGTATTACTGATACTGCAGTGTAAAGGTTTGTGACCCTAGGGCGGGAAAAGGAAGGAGAGCTTCGACTAATTTCGTCTCTGGAATTTTTATCTGATAAAAGTTAGTGATTTACCGCAAGCAAGTATTCTTGGAGCATTACTATTTTGTATTTATGTAAATGACCTACCAAATGTTATTCAAAATTGTTCAACCGCGCGCAACGTGGATGACACCAAGCTTCTATTGTCTTTGACCGTGAACGACTGTGTTGGTGTTATAGAAAGTGTTAATTCCAATTTACAACTGATTCGCAACTGGTGTTTCGATAATTGCTTAATGCTTAATCCAGATAAGACGAAACTGATGGTTTTTGGCAGCCGGGAAATGTGTTCGAAATTACTAGACTTCTCGGAAAAGACAACCCAGCTCAAGCTATCAAAGACCTTGGAGTAATTTGTGAGACCGCGCTATCATTTGATAATCACATTTCTACTACAGCAGCTTTCTTGCTCGCAGGCTAAGGAAGCTAAAAGAAAGAACTAGAAGTCACTTCTCATTTTTTCGTTGAAAAAGAACCAAGTAGTTTCCCTTCAAAGTTCTTCTTACACTATATAATTCCTAAAGCTTGCAGCTAAGACAGGTAAAAAGTTGGCCATGATGTTATTCAATCCTCTCCATTGCCTCCACATTCTGTCGTTTAAATACGACTGGAGGTCTTCTCTAGGGATGCCTCTTCTCTCCTTTACGGGTCCTTTTAAATTGTTCCAGGCAGACTCTGCCTCCTGTGTATGAACACCAGTTGTTGGGTCTACGAAGTTGTGACTATGGACAACCACGTGATGCTGGGCAACGAGGGCTGGCAAATGCCGTTCAAGGTTTCTGTAAGCACCCCAGTCATCGCTGTAGACAATGCTGCCTGGTCGAAGGCACCTCTCTAATATGGGCAATAAAGTAGCCCGATCTCTTTTGGGAACTACCTGGAAGTATCCCTGGCAGGCCTTGTCTCTGTCGAGATCACTCCAAAGACCCACACATCGGGCGCACGTCTTCCTCTGTTGTACTAATATGAAAAAAACAACGGGCTTGGTAAGCTGTTGCCGTTTACATTAAAGATCGAGGTTTCAATAGTTTGCATCTAACATGATAAAACTGCAGTTAATGACACAAAATGGAGTAGCTAGTAGTTTGCTAGACCCGCGCTCTTATTCTTTATATTTCTACTTGAATATTTGATTTCGGGCCCGAAAAGTTACCGGGACTTTCGAGAAACTGGCCCTGGTTAGTAAACTAAAACCTTTTTTTTTTGGCAAGAACCCGTCTAATATATGAAGATAAAAATATAGCATTTTGTACCCTGTTTCCTTTTCAAGAAAACAGGGGTATCCAAAACAATTTCCTCTTAAAAACATTGAAAAAACTTTCTTACGGGCTATCCAGCTAGAGAACCTTTAGACGTAAAAATGTTCTTTTATCGCAGAGGAACTTGTCGAAATTGGGCTTCCATAACTATTTTCCCGAAAATTTTGATGTAATTTGAAATATTATAACGAAAGTGAGTATTTTCTGATTACTCTCGCCATCATAAAATTTTAGGCTTCTAAAATTAGCCTAACCGTGGGCTAGTGAAAAGGATGTAAGGGTTCGTCAGTTTCCTAAAACCAGAGAATTTGCAATCTGTTAATAAAAACAAAAATGTTTCAGCCTTTGTGTTAATTCAGGGGCTGAAGCAAACTGGGCGCATGATTCTCTTTACCTTTGCTTTGTGATTAAACTTGCTTTCATCGCATTTTATCACCGCTGCTCCTCCAAAAGGTACGAATGGGTTGTTATCTATGTCCAGGGAACATACATCTTCCAGACTTCGGAAAATTTTGCACACAAGGTTGTTGTTCATTGACAGCATGCGGGCAGTTTTCCGCCGACTCACGTCCATTGACCAGAAGTAAATGAGAAGAATCAGCTCTCCTAGGGATATTTTTGGATGTCGCTCGAAAAAGCTTCCGGACCTGAGACTGCGCTTCTTCCTACAAACAGGACATCTCCTAAAAGAAAGAAATCATATCACAGGATTTTGTTTCACGGTGTATTTAAATGTCAAAACGGCAATATCCTAACCCTAACCCTAACGCCCAACGAGGGTTTCCTCTCAAATACATTATCCTGCTTTGATTAACAGGCAAGACTTGGCTGCGGAACACGGCGGCGGGAGAAGATGTCGGAGAAAAGCTATCTCACGCCGGTAAACAGTCAGGCATACCGAGAGAATAAAGCCTTGGTTTAATGACTGTTGTTTAATAATAAAACATAAGTGTTTAGCATACTTAGCCTGTGCACTGACGATGTTTTATTTTTCTTTTCGCTCATCCCCTGCGGTTTATTTTTTATCACACGCGCTGGGCGGACTTTAAAGGGAAACTACAGGGTCTGTGAACAGGCTTAAATTGTACTCACCACTGAAAACCATCAACGTGGTTGTCCCCACGTTCAATTAAATTCATGTCCCTGTTACAGGCACCACAATGCAGGGGATTTGCTAATAAACTCCGAAGCTGAAGCCATCTTATAACTGACGAAACTGGGCCATGCCTTAACCTGGTGAAATATTCAAGATCCATTTGCGATTCAAGCGCTACGTTCTTTTTGGGGATCTGCTCTGAAATTTTTACACAAAACTGTGATTTGGCAAAAAGATGAGAGAAAATAGCGACTTTGAATAATTTCCGGTTCTGACCGACTGATTCCCTTGTGGCCAAAAAGTGCGTCGCATATGCATCGGCATTTACAATTCAGACAATAGGAAAAATTGATTCTAGTGTTAAAAAACAGCAAACATAAACCGAACTGTATATACAAGATGCTAACCTCAACTTTTCAGAGCATTATATTGCCCGGTTCTATAGCAAACAAGAAACACCCACCTACTCACGTGCCCACAATTACACTGGCAACGCCTGCTGTCACAAACACTGAAAGAGCTCTTCTTGTTTATTATTACTTATTGTTCATCAATCCTTTTCTATAGTTCCTAATAATAATGTGAATAACCGGGAAAATTAGCAAAAAACATTTTAAAGGAATACATGCAATGTTCTTTTCCATTTGAGAAATGGAGCAAAGCGAAGCGGTTAATTTTTAACACGTCATTATGAAATTTAAGGTCCTTTGTTTCAACGATGCGCGTGTAATGCGAGATCCAGATCCGACCAGATCAAGCATTCAGCTAGCAATGGCAGACGGAGTAAGTGCTAGTAGTAGCTCCGAAGACGAGAGAGAGAGATCTGGATCTCCCCCTCGTCCAAAAAGAACTAAAAAAGTGAACAGATTATTTGTGTGGCTTCCCAAACGGTTGAAAGCCACTCCTCGTGGGTCCCATTGGGATAAGTTGAACAGAGACGGGAGCGTGAAGGAGATAGAGGTCGACGCCGGTCACAGCGAGGCGTTTGAGAGAGCGAATGGTAGAAAACTTCCCTGCATTGGCTACAGCGGACCTGTCAAGGTAGGAAATGTTTCTTTTCCGATCGAGCTTAAGCGACAAAGAGGTCGTGCTAAAAAATGTTTTGTGAGGGTGGGGTCGCAACATTTGCTCGCTTAATACATGCATTCTTAGAGAGATAGGACTCATACGACGTGGTTGTCGTCTTCGAATGTAAAGCTCTAATAAATGAGTGTGTTTTAGGTCCTTACTACACTGTACTTGCAATGCAGTCCTCTAAAAATACTAGAGTAAAACCGGTTAAACCGCAATGTGCCGCGTGTGTTGTAGTAAGCAAATGCGAGCCAGGCGCGCGCGTGTATCCTGCTGGTAAAAGGGACCACGCGCCATACTCCAAACCCTTTCAATCCAAGACGTTGCGTCTCTTAAAAAATTAAAGAGAAAATAGGAGCAACAATTCGTTTCATCGTCAAATCTTTCCACTTAATAGTCATATCGCTCCACAATATAGCCAGAACTTTTCACGATTCTTTACGCCACAAGCAAAAACAAGCTTGTCCTTTAGCAAGTACGGCAACAAAGCATTCTTCATATTGAGTTTTGAACTAAAACTGTGAAACGATCTGACTATTAAATTGAACAATCCGACTGGGAACGATTTGAATTAAGAACAAACAAATTGCTTAATAATAAAAATGACAACAAAAACAATTTTATTAAAAATAGTATTTTTATTGATAACAAAGCAGACTAGTAAAAAACCAATTTACAATTATTAGCTCAAAAAACTGTTCAATGAAAACATAATCTACAGTTGCTTTCGGTTAAAAAAGGGTAATTTTAATTTTTATGGAACTCACCGATTTATTTGTGGTTCTTATTTTTGGCAGAATTCGTTTTTATATGACACTAAGTAGAGGAAACGAGATGGTGAGGGTGGGGAACAGGATCCCTACAGGGAGGGAATTGTTGTCCTGGTACAAGAATGCCTCTTCCCGAAGAACGTTCTTCCTCTTACAAGAAAGGACACATCAAGGTAGGAGATTTCTTATGTTATAAAATATTTATTTACTGTAAATGATTGTCATAGCATTGAACTAGATAACCGCCCCTTGTTCAAACATCTCTGTGCCTCTTTACAAGTGGATTAGGAGGATTTTTAGAATCGTGGGAGGAATGTGCAGGGTTGCCACATCTTAAAGTTTTTCCTAAACTGCATGGATCTGAGATAAATCAGTCCAAATCATCCCTATGTTGATAGGTTCTTAACATTTCATCAATAACTCATTGTGCTGAAGAACAAATAAAATGAATTTGGAGTAAATAATTAGGAACTGCTATCAAAAACACAGTGTTCTCCCTAAATTTTAGCTTGGCAGGTAAGGGACCATTCATGGCCAGTAAGGCAAAAAAAATATCTCCGGGGGGGTACTGGCATGAGGGACAAGGCCCCACCCTCTAGGGGGAAATTTGGGAGCTAAGTTCTCTGAAACGTCATTCCCTCATTGTAAGACCTATTTTACACAAATCGGCCATTGTTATTTTTTTAGACCACAATTTAAAACGTTTGATCTCAGTAATTTTACACTGTCTGCAACGTTCTCTTTCCAAAATGCATGGCCCTAAAAAAGGAAAGTAGTGTATACTTTAGTACTTTTCCATATATATTCAATTTCCTTGGGAGAATCAGATCAGTTCACAACTTTCTTTTTTTTCAAAATCTGCTTTTTAAATTTTAGTAAACCTTCAAGCGGTTGCAGGGTAAGAAGTGTTGCTTCAGGCCCTAAACTTAATTTTATCGATTACCGCCTGATAAGGAGAACACTGCAAACAGCTGCAGTGCGAATAGAAGATGATACAATAGGGCCACAATTTTAATTTGTATTTCCTTAAATCTAGCTATTACATCGTATAATGTTTCACTTTCTTGCTTGCTCACAGAGAGCAGCACTACAACGGTGGTCCCTGTATCTTCTGCCACATTGTCAACTGCGTCCACATCAACCGTGGTGACTCCACGTTTTCCCAGTCACGTCCCCTTCCAACCACTGGATGTAAGTTGAAACTGTTGTGTTCCTCTAGTCTATCATATAAACTGATAAAACTACAAAAACAATAAAAAAAAACAAATTTGTTTCTTTTTAAGGCTACGATTTAACTACAGTAGATGCCTTTTACCTGTCAGAACTTTTACTCATATACACTGTAGGCCTGTCAGCAAGCCCTGGAATTTCAACTATCATGGATAACAGTTTTGGTTCTCTGCCCAGGGATATATATCAGTTTTACAAATTTGGGCAAATTTGGAACCCAACTCATAATGTTTTCGAGTAATGCACAACTGTTTTTTTTTCTTGGCACTCACTGTACTAAAACGATTATTTCCGTGAAATTTAGGGATTTCTAGGTTCTTAACTCTAAAGCATCCAATTATTGTGGGAGACAAATAAGTCTTTTTGTATTCAGGGTGGCCCCCTGACAACTCCAACAAAATTGTAACATATCAAAATTCCATTAATACCTCCAAATTTAAAGCCCTGACAAAAAAAAAGGCAACAACTTTGTTATTTTTCCAGTCGCAACAAGGAGGTACCTGGCAAGGATGGCAACATCAGCATCCACATCCACATCAACATCAACATCCACATTACAGGAAGGAGGCAATGGTAAGAACTACATGTACAGGTAGCATGATATGACGTGTACAACATACACCCTTGATTTTGTTGTCTTAACTTTTGAAGTACCTGGTGGGCATGTTGACATATTGGCAAATTTAGGACAAATACCCTAAAAACTGAGGGAATTCAAACAAAATAATAATAATTATAAAACAACATACAGCTGTACACTAGAACCCTAGTAATTTGAACTCAGGAGGAAAGGTGAACCAGTTTGAGTTAACGAGGGTTTTGAGAATTATCGGATGTGACTGCAAAACCAATTTTCAATTTTTAAAAGTTGATACATTGTAGTTACTGATTTTACACAACTTCAGTGTAGAGTGCAGAACGTGTAACTTATTTCATCGGAAACACTAACATGATCAGACATTTTTAAATGATAAAATGTGATTTGTTTGTTGTAATACTGCTAAAATCAAATTCCTACATGGTGAGGTAGACCTGATAAGTGCATGCAAGTTTTAGTTTTTTTCTTCCTTGATATACAACAAGACAAGGTGATCAAAGGAGGGACATTTAGTTCAAGTTAGTGGAGAATTTGAGTTATACAAGTTTGATTTAATCAAGCAAAATGAATGAACTTGGGGGTGAACTCCAGAAATTGATCTTGCTTTGAGTTTGCTTGGGTTGGAGTTATTCCACATTCAATTACAGGGGTTCTACTGTAACCAATACCATCATATAGATGTCAGAAATCTACCTTTTTTCTACATTGTAGTTTCCTCTGGCCTACCAAGTGAGGATGCCTTGGATGGTGAGTCAAAAGGTCCACTGTTTTGATACATGTACAACAACCATTATCAATCTGTGAGTTAAAAAATAATGTCCATCATTGACAAACAGGGGGTCATTATTGTTTTTCACCTTTAAGAAATGTACTACAAACATAAATTTATTTGCTCAAAAACTACAGGCACCTGCCATGCATTGTACAGTCTCATTGTATTTTTGATCAATCTTACTATGGTGTTTATGTTATCGTCAGATTTGATTGTAGGTTGTTTTTCCATTTAACCTACGTTGATTCTCAATTGAGTGCCAACCTGTGTTTTAAAAATTTCACCTGAAATCAAATTTGAACTGTAACATGTACATGTAAAAACTGTAGTAATTAAACTGCCATAACAAGTGACAAACATTTGTTAATAAAGTGAATAAAGAAAAGAAATTTTTGGTAGCAAA
>CALNXK010000281.1:0-22500 GCA_942486035.1 Porites lobata
GATTTTCTGCTCGATATTTACCATCTTTTTTAAGTGGTATGGTCGGTTGTTTCTCTAGGCTATTAAATTTATTTTAAAAGATGTATAATGTTTAGTTTTTCGTACGTGAACGATGATACTTTTAGCTCCCAACAGTGAATTCCACTAATAGGCTTGCCTTTGTCTTGAGTTAAAATTAAGATTAATTTTGCTAAGGCATTATCCTATGAAAACACATTTTAGAACGTTTTAACCCGTTCGCGATCAATGCATTGGTTGTTCTTTTTTCCTTGGTAAAAATCCTTGATTCTTGGTTTTCCATGAGACGTAATCAAGATTTTAATCTAAAAATCGTCAATCCCTCTAAGACTTTAGTTTCAGGTTAGAGCGTTTTATCGCAGTCAACTTTTTAGAAGTTTTCAGTTCGATGAGACAGTTTGTTTTGTGCCCGCCATGGCACAAATAGCCCTGAGGAAAACAGCCAACGAGAACAAGGTAGAATACCCAAAAGCACCTGAAGTTCTAGAAAAGAACACGTACATGGACGACATCTGTGAGTCAGTAGACACAAACAAAAGCTCGGGAATTAACAGATGGGTCAACCCCAATCAAACCCCAGAGGAATAATCCTGTTGTTCTGGTCTTAGTAAGATTGGGTAAATTTTAAGTGTACGATACTGTTCTTACGCTTGAAGAAAGAGATTTATTTGAGAACGTTCTTGAAAGCCCCTGACAAAAACGATCAGTTCTTGAATATTTTAGGAAATTTAAAGATAGAGTCAAAATACTACACAATCAAGCAATCTGGCGTGCTTTCAAAAATTTAACACAAGAAAAAGAGAACTTACATAAAATATTTGGGCGTATTTATAGATGACACGCTATCATGGAAACATCAGGTGTCTTATTTATGTACTCGAATTTCTAGAAACACAGGAATTGTACATGTTGGCAAACTCAGACACTGCACCTACCTTTTACAACTTAAACAACTATACTATAACCTGATCTATCCTTATATATCTTATGCGATAACCTCCTGGGAGTGCATTTACTACTCAAATTAAAAAATCCAAACAAAACAAAATCATGTTATCCGCGTTATGTTCTTTACCACCTTGTTTGGACCAGATACAGACAGTGCATTACCATTACTTAATTTATTGGATTTACTTACTGTTACAAATATCTATAAACTACAGCTTCTTAACTTCACTCATCAGTGGCATTCTAAAAATTACCAAATATCTTTAATCAGCATTTTCGCTATGCAAGTGAAGTCCATACATATAATACGAGATATGCTTCAAAAAGTAACTTCTACAAACCACGTTCCAGGACCAATATAGGAAAGCAAACAACAGCGGCTATGGCGACCGAATTGTGGCAACAGCTCCCTACCCATATAAAAGACCTTTCAACTTATAACTTTCCTAAAACATTAAAAGAATACTTGTTGGCCGAACAATTAACTTACTGAAATTATTTTATTTTAATCATATCGTCATGTACTATGATGACTGTTTTCTCTTCTTTTTTTTGCCATCTATGTGCTTTCTTCTTTTTTTTTTTTTATGGTGTGTGTCTGTCTTAAGATGTTTTGTATGTCTAGTTATTGTGATGTCCTGTACATTCGACACTACTTTCAAAGAACTAGTTGCTAGCTCGAAAACCTTACGGTTATCTAGCCGCTAGGCATTTCCTTCTATGTAATAATATTTAGTTTAAATTGTATAATTGAATATTCTACGTGTTAAGTTATTAATTATTCAATAAGTTTGACAAACCCTGTAATGGAAATTTGAATAAAGTGTTGCCTTTCCGCCGTAGTGGGAATTTACTGGTTTACAATCAGACAGAATACTGCACTGAAACTATTAAAAAATGAAACAGCGTCATTTATTAAGAAAGTTGTATATTTAAAGTGCCTTCTAGTATAAGGTTTTTAACAAGACTTTCGTAAGAAAATTATCTTTTAGATGTTATTAGAGCTCGGTTTGTAACAATTTTTTTTATAAAAAATAATGGCCAAATTTTAGATTCACCACTTTGATGCCATTCCGATTGTGACAAAGCAAAGGAGATATTTATAGATGAGCCATCCAGAGAAATTGCTCTCTGACAAAAACAAGTTCCTTTTTTGAACCGAAGAGTTTTTGAGCAATGTCACGAATTGTTTTTACGCTAGAGGAGATCATGGTAATGAAATGTTAGTGGTAATTTAAATGTTAATTTTTGATATCCACGGCTTTCTGACTTCTACTTGTTTTGCGTCATTTTTTGAAGGGAAATGTCTCGTCTATAACAAATTCTGATCTTTTTTTTTTCTTTTTATAGAGAAACAAGCTATATTAGAAAGACGACTTCTTGTCCGATTTCCAGATCAGACGGTTGTTTCTTACTTAACGGAATTAAAATCATATTTTTGAGGCTTCTTCGGTTATGAGAATTCATCAAAGATTAATTAGGTGTAATTAATCAAGGATTAATCAGGTCTTTGGACGAATTTTCGACAGTAATTGGTTTCTGTATAAAATTGATCCTTCAAGTACATTGTTACTGAAGTATAAACGTTTCTTAGCAAAATTCTTGAATAGAGGTTATTAGATTTGTTAAATGACCATATAAGTATAGGCAAGAAAATAGGTACTTTAACAAGTCATAGTCTTGTGGTATCTCCTCCAGAGTTAACTCATCCGGTAAGTGAATCGGTATACTAGATTTTTAAGAACTATTTGAGGTTTCATCTGTTCTTGATTTAATATAATTATTTGTCGCCACCCTAAAACTAAATGGCCAAGGTTTCGTAAAACTTCATCGTCGTTTTTCCTCTGAGAATATAAAAAAGAAAGAAATATAATTTCGTGACCACGTCAATGAACTAATTTTACTTGATTTTTTTCTGCTCGATATTTACCACCTTTGTTAAGTATGGTCGATTGTTCTTAAGGCTGTTAAATTATTTTTAAAAGGTGTATAATGTTTAGTTTTTCTTACGTGAACGATGATATTTTTAGCTCCCAACACTGAATTCTACTAATAGGCTTGCCTTTGTCTTGAGTTAAGAATTAAGATTAATTTTGCTAAGGCATTGTCCTGTGAAAAAACACATTTTAGAACGTTTTGACCCGTTCGCGATCAATGCATTGGTTGTTCTTTTTCCTTGGTAAAAATCCTTGATTCTTGGTTTCCATGAGACGTAATCAAGACACAGCTACCTTAAAACTTTGAAAACGTTGGTTGATGTCTTGCAAATTATAATTTTCACAAAGTGCGACCAGCTTTGCAGAATTTAATATGGCAATTTTATTTTGGTTTTCAGTTTCTATTAATACCATTCTGTTGGCAAAGAAGAGTGAAAGATGAAAAGCCTGTTGCTTATCGTGGTTCTTAGTCTCCTGGCTGTGGGTTATGCCAGGGACCAGGAAGCAGAACTTGCAATCCGAGGGGGCAAAAAAGGTGATCATACTAAGAAGGGGTCCGAGGGCTACTCCCACGGTGAAATTTTGATGGTCAAGTGTTCAGAAATGGCAAGAAATACTAACAAAACATTTTTTTTCGATAACTAACAGTAATGTAAGTTTTACACTTTTAGCTATTTCAATATCCTGAGAGGAGGCTAAACAGTCCTATTTTCACCTCGTCTCATTCAAGGACTGGGCAAATTTTTGACTTTTCAAACTGCCTTGTCCCCGGTCGTTTCTCTCCCTTCCGCGTATCGCCTTTCTCGCGACGGGTGATTTTCACTTGCGCTCGCGTTTGGTTCGCTCTACTATGCCTGAGGAAAAATGAGGACTACTCGTAGTCTACCTCGCGATCACTTTTGGGGGATATTCGAGGTAATAAGCCATGCACTTCCTCCCGTAAGGATCAGTTTACTGTTTTAATTTCAGACTTTGGTCAGTGAGGAAAAAAGAGAGACATAAAAGATTGTGTTAAATAGAAACTTTAATCGTCGGGAATTAATTGCCAAAATGCCTCTGAGTAATAAATAATTGAAGAGCTTCCGTGGGTGGAAGGGTTCTGTCTCCTGAAAGCGCTTTAAAAATCGAATAAAAAATCTTGGAAGTAGGGATATATAACGTACAACAACCCAATCCGCCCCGGCCGACTCCTTTCCCCGGCCGACTCCTTTCCCCGGCCCCTCCTTCCCCCCGGCCCCTCCTTCCCCCCCGGCACACTCCTTCCCCGGTCCTCCTTCCCACCTGGCCCCTCCTTCCCCCGGCCCCTCCTGTCAAACTGTACGCGAAAGGGATAAGACATCAATTTATATTTTAACAGGCAATTCTTGTATGAAACAAGGAGGCATGTGCATCAAAGGTAAATATAAATCCTGCCCAAACGGTTATGAAGAATGTGGACACTCCTGTGGGAAAGGGAAGAAGAACAAGAAAAAAAAATGCTGCTGCTTGATACCTACGCCGAGCCCGGAGCCAAGTGCGTAGTAATAATTAGTCTAA
Organism: Porites lobata; assembly: GCA_942486035.1. NCBI lineage: Eukaryota > Metazoa > Cnidaria > Anthozoa > Scleractinia > Poritidae > Porites > Porites lobata. The sequence continues at coordinate 4,440 of CALNXK010000281.1, forward strand.
TAGTAGTGATAATTAACCTAATAGTATGTAGTAATAATTAGCCTAATTTAAATACTATATTATATTAGTAATAATTAGCCTGTGTAGTCAAATAGTGACGATTGAAAAGAGGATGAAATACACGCCCGTTTTGTTCAAATTCTAAGAATTTTTTTAGCCTTTATGCCTATTAATATTATGGGTAACAAATTTAAGGCCAAAATATTTGGCTTAATTCACTATTTTCTAACTTTTTTTGAAAAAATAGCTATTACAATTCTCGATGCGTTGTTTGGTGTTTTTCGCTTTTCCAAGGAATATTTTAAGGGCCCTGACATCTTCATTCATAACCGGTTTTAAAACTTTGACGCCATCTTGGCACTGATACGTACTGAACGTCATTGTATTATAGCAATTTTGTAATTTCCGATCTGAAATTTTAAATTAGCGCTAAAATTTCGTGCCAGAATTAAGGAGTAATTTGCCACCAATGATATTGCTTTTTATTCCTTCATTGTTTCCTTAATTTAGACGCTTTTCACTTTAAAAAATTCTCGGGCCCAGTTTGAAGTTATAATAGAGTACACTAGACGTATGACAAATGATAAGAATACACGTTCACAGAGCAGCATAGCGAACCTGGACCATTATTTATGGAATTCAATTGATGTGAAGACGCGTTTTAGCTTTTTTAAAAAGTTAGCAAATAGCATGGCATAGTTTCTTAGTAAGATAGCTATATCTTCGTGGGCGTACGTCTGCCTAGACCCCAGACCTCGTTATTGTGCGCGGCTGATGCATTTCGGGGGACGTGGTCCGAGCGATATTTTGAGACGTCAGCGAAATGCATTGACCCAGAGGGCCTGGAAAGACGCCGACAGGGACTAGGCAAAGCGTACGCAATTAGTGTTTTGTAGGTTGAATTTAGACTCCTGGCCGCGGGAGAAAGCTGAGGGTAAGCTTTCAGAAAACATTTGAAAAGGTATCGCAAGGACAGAGAACTATGTAAGCCAACTGATATCCTTATCTTCCAGCACAATTCGCTGTAATATGCAATGAATTGATAGTTTCTCACCTGCGAAAAATGTGAAAAATGCTTATGACAAGGTTCGCCGTTTTCCAAACTTTATTTCATTAGAAAGACTTACAAGGAAAATTATGTTTTGTATCTCGGTTTAGCTTGTCCAAAGGGCTGGGTTGAAAACGGAAATCAGTGCTACTATATACTCCCCCGAAACAAAGGAAGCATTTGTGCGGGGATTATACCTATGCAATAAACTCGAGCAACCCTACCAATCATCAAATCAGCCGAGCAGAACGCTTTCCTTTTTGAGTCTGATGGAGGGAAAAGATGATCCACGGCTTGGAATGATAGCACCCAACAACAACAACGTCTTTGAATGGCTCGACGGGACGGCAGTGGCCGATACCTTCTCTGCATGGAATACCGGTGAGCCTAACGGTCCTGGATCAGAGAACTGTGGGCACTTGTACGTCAGCGGAAGTGCAAAAGGAAAGTGGAATGACGATCCCTGTTCGCATCCCCGAGCTATTGTTTGCCAGATGGAGAAGAAATGAGCCTGGCCAACAGCTGCTGTGAAGCTACTGAAATTGTAGGCTAGTCTCACATGTAGAATTATAGTGGGCGATCAATACTCAGTGAGCCAAACCTGACAAAGAAATAAAGGTGTTGGGAGATATTACTTGTTGTAGACAATCATTTGTTTGTATATTTGGATAGTGAATTTAATGTAGTTGTCAGTATCTCAACTGGCATCGCACCCAACATTACTATCCACCAATACCAATGATCATTTAACTTAAGGGAGTAATTTTGGATATATCTCAGGGACTTCCATACGCTGTCCTCTAAGCCAAATTTACGGGGGCACCCAACGACTTTTTTTCTGCAAAATTACTATTCGAAGGAGTAAATATTGTGCGAGATATTTTCAAAGCTGTAGAGCGGCAGGTGACAAAGTCTAAAAATTTCTGGATAACCTTTCGTTTATGATATTCGGAGTTTTTCTGCTAACTTACCCTGCCACTTCCCTAAGAGCTTGGTTGGTCAGGGTAAAAAAAAAACGCTTAAGTTTAAAATTTTTGAATCGGTTATAATTAATATACAGCCGCAAGAGCCCATCAAATTGGGCTCCTGACAGCCGTAACCCTTTATCCCTGAAATTATTTTGTCAATTATGCCTTATACTCGAGAAAATTAAGGCATGGGTCTTCTATTTAATTCCTCAAAAACAGAGGATGTGGTTTAACTTTTTAAGCTTTCAATATAGCGTAAAATAACTTATGGACAGACTACCTAGGTGTAACTTCAATAACTTTGAATTATATATGGTTGCAGTCATTAATTATCATGTGACCTATCCAGGCTATTTTTAGCTCAAAATTCTATGTGGCAAAATGGCACCACTTTTTATTACTTTCTGGAAGTTGCAGTGATCGTCATAGTGATGAGACTAACAGGTATATCATTTCTGTGGCTGGACGAAATTCCGCGAAAACCGTTTGAAAAAGGGGACCGGGCACTAGTACAATATTCCGTTTATTTATACTTTCAATAACTTATTCAACAAAGCCCGGCACGGACGTTTAGTCAAGGGCTAGGGATACAAAACAGAGTTACCAACTCTTACCCTCCAAAGATAGCAAAATACAAACAAGCAAGAAAAAAAATGAACAAAGAAAAGAACCTGTCCTCCATACACAGTACATAAAGGATAAGTAAACAGCATTTGAGCGAGAATTTCTGCAACGCGGTACTTCGATGGAAGAATTACCCCCCCCGCCCCTCCCGTATCCATTTTCCTTACTTGAGCTCGCGCTTTTTTGTTTACGGGGTATTAGTCACAAGTAAATCCCGGGGACGAGATTCACCTCGTTCTATTGACCGTAAATCTCCTTGTAAGTTCCCTCTTAATAAGCCCCCCTCTCCGAGAATGAGCTCCCCCCATTTCAGGGGGATAATTAAAAAGTTTTGAAGCCCCCCCTCTCTTTTAAGCCCCTTCTCCCTTTCCCCCTTACTATTCACAGCCAAATTCATAAATGATGGACTGTACACTTTTGGCTGTTCATGGGGGCGACTGATTCGGTATCGGTTATTCTGCGATCCCATGTCGATCCTTAGCCTTTCATGTACCTTAGTGGTACTTATACTTAATTATAAATACGCGAGTTTAACGAGAGAGTATTTCGTCGTCAACCAGCGTCAAGGAAGGGATTGACATAATGAAAACGGCAGGAGTTATAAATCATAACATACAAGCTACTGAAATGCTTTTAAGCAATCCTGCTTTGATGAATAACCATCAAAATAACACAGACAGCTTTATTAACCCTGTTGGAAAGTGAGGAGTCCTCAGCCGCCATCTATGTCTGTCCACCCTTAGCCATAACCTTGCTTAAGGTCCAGAAAACATCAAATAGAGGATTCCTTTGTATTGTCGAAACTCACTCAGTTCCTCAGGCGTTGGGTGGTAACGACAAAGGCATTTTGTTGGCCACGGAGTTCGACGAGACAACAAAGAACTCGAAATGTAATAATGATCCCCTTTTTCTACTTTAGTATTAGAAATATGGTATTTCACTGTATATTTCTCGGGAAAAGGCGATCATTATTACATCAAACACAACACAAGGATCTTTTTTCGCATTACAATCTTATTCTAAGAAAACTTTAGGAAAAAATGTTCCGAAAAGCGCTAGAAAATACAAACGAAATGTGCTCATGCCCCCCTGGGCATCCTATAATACTCATTAAATCGAATTAATTCAATATGGCCGCCGTATCGGTAAAAAGGTCTATTCATATGGATAGGCAGGCATTCATAAATTACAAAATGGACAAGTAGCTAGCTGTCTTAATTAAGCGCCCTTGAACCGATAGTTTAAGGCTTTTATGATATGTTGTCAGTACAAACAAAAGATAATCCCCAATTTCTTATCAATTTTCTTCTATGTCTGAGTAACAAAGGATACTCCCTGCTTCATGTCATATGCCTCCATAAAAAAGGAAAAACAAATCAAAGTAACAAACTAACAAAAACTGGCAAACCAGCAAACATTTCTATACGTTGCTTACGTTTATTATGTTTAAATCCACTTTTCGATCTATTTTAGATAATTAACTGGCTGAGAGGATCGGCAACAGCTTCTAACGACGGCGGAATGCGGATATTGTCTCACGAGTCTCAATCATTCGGAAAAGGGATCGGGAAGAGCATTGCTGAATGGAGCAGAATCTTGCGTCAAGCCGTTGGAGAGGAAGTTTTGGATTTAATGTTCACAGAAAATAGGTTTAATGGAGTCACAAGAATATATCGAAAATACATACTTTCGGATAAAGGAAATAATTTCCTGTAATCCCCGATAGACGTTTTCGTGAAGGGTCCCTACGACGAAGCAGCAACAGGGAAGACTGGTACTGAGAGGCGAAAGTAGTAGATGCCGAGGGAAGCAGTACATGCTTTTGTTAAGATCAGCCCTGACAAAAAGCATGCGTTAATTTTTTGACAAACTTCTAATAAAAGCAAACTTGTCTATTTATTCACTTCTTTCTTTATTCAAATAACTAAAACCAAACTGCCCCACCTCTCCCAGCCAATTTCATTGTTCAAGTTTTGTTGTTGTTGTTGTTGTTGTCATTTTCGTTCCAAAAGAGACTTTCAGAATATTGGTATATGTCTATAACTATTTGTTATTTTCAACAGACGAGTCCACGAATGCAGAAATGGCAGAGAGAATCAAAGGTCTCTCGCTTCCCTATCCTATGAGGAAAACACCCTTCATATTTTCTGGAGACTTTCGAGCTGCTTTCTTTATGAATCCCCACCAGGCCCGTTTGTTTGCTTCAGCTGAACATTCAAACGTCGATTTGACATTTACTGGGAGCTACATGCCATACTTGATTAATGTAGTGACGTTTGATCTCGACACATTGCAGTGTGAGTGTACTTATAGCTACATCTTCGGGTATACAAGGCGCTAACCGTGCTTTTGCATTGAAATGACATTAATTTGTTATCTCTTAGTGCGTGTCAAAACTATTATTGCGTTACTTTTTTAGTAGATTGGAATAAAGTTGTTGTTGTTGCTGACAAGAAACGATAGCTAACCAGATACATATACGGCTGATATTCTCTTAGTTTGCATACCATTATGACAAAAAATATATTAGCTTACACTAGAAAAAAATATACCCTGTAACAGTTAAATCCACCATTTCACATAGATCATAATGTATCTTGTTACCCTCCCCCCCACCCCCCCCAAATTTTGCAAGACCATTGTTTTCAATTTCTCCTGGGTATTACAGTCCTCCCAAATAAAAATTGAAGACAATGGGTATGCAAAATTGTTGGGGTAAACACGGTGCATTCTGGCCTATGTGAAAAAGTGAATGGCTAAGAGCGACAAATGCATATAGGTATAACTGTAATGTTGGAAATATAAGCGTAATTCATTTCACATTCTCTTTCTTCATGCAGGGACTCCCGTAGCACGATGTCTTTTAAACAAACAGAATGGCGAAGCCCATGGGAAAGTTTTAGTGAAATTTTCTCCTCAGTCAACCAACAATATGAAGATTTTAACAATGGAGAAAGGATCCAAGCGATTACGGCTGATTTTTCTGAAGCCGAAGCTAACGGACTCGAAGAGCCCCTCGGAAAGGATATGACGAGTAAAATTCTTCGTGGGTGCAAGGTGAACTTGATTAGTTTCATTGAAACCCAAATCAACTTTGTTTTCCCTTCACCGGTCCCACACGCCCGAGATAACGTGTAAACATAAAATTTAATTTTAGACATTCCAAACATATATCATTGCCACAACAATGTTAATGCAAAAATAAAATAAGTACAAAATTGTGGTCAATGTCCAACAAACATATAATTATGTTATATTATTTTCGTTAGACAATTTTGAAGGACTAGGGTATCTTCAGTTAGCTCCATTATAGTCGAATCGTCTACTTCCAATCAGAAGTTCACTAGTATTTATTAATAAACAAATGAATTGTATTTTTCCTCGGAGAAAGGAACGAAAAAAAAAAACGTAAAGAACAAACAAACAAACCAATTTTTTTTTGGTTTTGTTTTGTTTTCAGGTACATTGGTCACGTTCATACAAGAGGGTAAGCCACCCTGTCTGCTCAAATAAAGATGAGATAACAACCTTCCAGCAACTGGCGTAGAAAATAGAAGATGTAAAGAAGAAGGAAGAAGTTCTCCTGCTTTTCGACGTTTTGGCGGGTCAAAAGCACGTCAGCAGTGCGGCAGCTTTCATAACTGATAAAAAATTAAGAGAGGGAGCACAATTGATAACTAATTCCTCCTGGAAGAAAGCAAAGGCCTGGAAGGAATGGTGGACCAGAGAGAGGCATTTATGTAAGCACTAATTTTTCATTGATATGCTAAAACAAAAAATCTGTACACTTTCATCTGTACACGCCAACATCACTGGAAATTTTTAATTATCTTCACTTACTCTGTTGGAAAAGGCCAGAAAAGCTTCATCTACAGACAGAGAATGAGGAAAGGCGTCACATTCTCTTTTAAATCTATTTTAGAGTTTAAAACATTTCAATTTCCTGTTTATTAGGCATGTTTACAACTGCTTTTACTCTCATGGATGAGGAGCATGATGGGATCATGCTACTGCAAAGACGAAATCAAAAGTACGTAGTTATTGCTAAAATTAGTTACTTTTCAGTGCTATTGGGATTACTGTAAAGTTGAATTCAGGAATTAGATGAAAGGGCCTTTACACAAGACAAGTCAAGAAATTTATTATCTTATTGTTGCTTACAACTTCTTGACACGAAGTACTCATGGACAATAAACCTACCTGGAAAGCCGGGGGAATATGACATTGTCATGAGGGCTAAATAAATGGATTGCTGCCAATAACGAACATTTTATTCCAAGAAAACTATTAGACATGAAATTTACTGTTATGATAAGATTGTAAGATTTAGAAAATCAGTAAAAAAGCACACAGTGGCGTCTAATGTGTCCTAAACTAAATGAAATCAAAGCTTTTTTTTCAGGTCCACCAGACGCTTTAAAACCAAGCGAAAAAAAAAAAAACAAGAGAAGGTAAAATTGTTTATTTGGATTTGTTAATGTCAATTATAGTGATCTAACGAGGGAAACTGGTTGTCCTTATATAAAACTAAATTTAAGAACGTATTGAGTGAGAAAGTAGCGATGCAGACATATAAATGGAATTTCTTTACCATCGAAAATCAAGAAGTGGGGAATTTGGGCATGTCAGCTAAAATAATTGGGCTCCGCACCTATGTCTATAGTGCATTGGATAATTTGTATACAATTTTCCATGCCATGGAGTGCTTCTAATCCATTGCTCAGCAATGTGTTACGATGGAAATAGATAACTTTCGTTCTGTTAAAATTTACTGTAGCTATAACCGCGAGGGCACAAGGCATAATCTGCAGTTAGGCATTCATTTTGTTAATTCATTTGATGGTGGTTTGTGTGTTTTTCTTTTCAACAGACAACGGCTTGCTGATAAATAGACGAGTGAACGTAGAAACAGCTGTTGCCGACGGGAACTGGGAGGGGTGGTTCGTGGGAACTATTATAAATTACAACAAGCAGACCAAGCAGTATAAGATTTCCTTCGATGTTTTCGATAGCACTCACAATATTGTTGTTCCGGGCGATGAAATTCCATCGGAGGACATTGAACTCTTGTAAATCCCCTATTTTTGTCCAGGCCTTGGTTCCTTATAAAAGTTTGTTGTTATATAAGCAAAGTATGGTTCTCTAGTGAATAAATATTAAGTAAATAAATGAAAAACCCAAAATTAAAAAAAAAGAATATATACTCAAAACAATATTAACCCTCTTCAGACTGGGCATTTCTTGTTTCCTGCCACCGGGTTGAGGGGGGGGAGGGGGACTCATGCACTTTTTGCCCGTTCCACCATTTACTAGTAAATAGTGAACAAATACTAGTAAATGAAAATCTCGCTAACAAGTCAAGCCTTTTTGGCCCGTTCCACCATTTACTAGTAAATAGAGTCAAGATACTAGTAAATGAAAATCTCGCTAAAGGTCAAACCTTTTTCGCCCATTCCACAATTTACTAGTAAATGAGGATTTCGCTAAAAAGTCACGACTTTTTCGTCCCTTCCACAATTTACAAGTAAATAGTGTGAAGATACTAGTAAATGAAAATCTCGCTAAAAAGTCATGCCCTTTTGGCCCGTTTTACCATTTATTGGTAAATGTAATTTATATACTAGTAAAGGAAAATCTCGCTAAAAGGTCAAACCTTTTTCGCCCATTCGCACAATTTACTAGAAAATGAAAATCTCGCTAATAGTAATTAGTGTCAAGATACTAGTAAATGAAAATGTCGCTAAATGGTCAAGCCTTTTTTGCCCATTCCACCATTTACTAGTAAATAGTGTTAGGATACTAATAAATGAGGACCTCCCCGTTTCACAATTTACTAGTAAATAGTGTGAAGATACCAGTAAATGAAAATCTCGCTAAAAGGTCAAACCTTTTTGCCTATCCACAATTTATAATTACCAGTACATAGTGTCAAGATACTAGTAAATGAAAATCTCGCTAAGGTCAAACCTTTTTTGCCTATTCCACAATTTACTAGTACATAGTGTCAAGATACTAGTAAATGAAAATCTCGCTAAAAGGTCAAACCTTTTTCGCCCATTCCACAATTTACTAGTAATTAGTATCAAGATACTAGTGAATGAAAATCTCGCTAAAAGGTCAAACCTGTTTTGCCCATTCCACAATTTACCAGTAAATAGAGTCAAGATACTAGTAAATGAAAATCCCGCTAAAAGGTCAAACCTTTTTCGCCCATTCCACAATTTACTAGTAATTAGTATCAAGATACTAGTGAATGAAAATCTCGCTAAAAGGTCAAACCTGTTTTGCCCATTCCACAATTTACCAGTAAATAGAGTCAAGATACTAGTAAATGAAAATCTCGCTAAAAGGTCAAACCTTTTTCGCCCATTCCACCATTTACTAGTAAATAGAGTCAAGATACTAGTAAATGAAAATCTCGCTAAAAGGTCAAACCTTTTTTGCCTATCCACAATTTACCAGTACATAGCGTCAAGATACTAGTAAATGAAAATCTCGCTAAACGGTCAAACCTTTTTCGCCCATTCCACAATTTACTGGTAATTAGTATCAAGATACTAGTGAATGAAAATCTCGCTAAAAGGTCAAACCTGTTTTGCCCATTCCACAATTTACCAGTAAATAGAGTCAAGATACTAGTAAATGAAAATCTCGCTAAAAGGACAAACCTTTTTCGCCCATTCCACCATTTACTAGTAAATAGAGTCAAGATACTAGTAAATGAAAATCTCGCTAAAAGGTCAAACCTTTTTCGCCCATTCCACAATTTACTAGTACATAGTGTCAAGATACTAGTAAATGAAAATCTCGCTAAAAGGTCAAGCCTTTTTCGCCCATTCCACAATTTACTAGCAAATAGTGTGAAGATACTAGTAAATGAAAATCTCGCTAAAAGGTCAAGCCTTTTTCGCCCATTCCACCATTTACTAGTAATTAGTATCAAGATACTAGTAAATGAAAATGTCGCTAAAAGGTCAAACCTTTTTTGCCTATTCCACAATTTACTAGTACATAGTGTCAAGATACCAGTAAATGAAAATCTCGCTAAAAGGTCAAGCCCTTTTCGCCCGTTTTACCATTTATTAGTAAATGTAATTTATATACTAGTAAATGAAAATCTCGCTAAAAGGTCCAGCCTTTTTTGCCCATTAAGAAAATCAATGAAAAATATTTTTTACTGTTAAAGAATTTTGAAAGAAAATTTTTTACTAGTACTAGTAAAGTTTTTTAAAAACTTAAAAATATGAATTCCCGGTGGCTTTGATTGCCGGCTAAATTTCACAGTCAAAACAGTTGTCACGTTCAACTAGTAAAAGTCGGTTCGTAAACAATCGTAGAAAGAATGTTCAGCTAGTTTTTGTAACGAATACGTTAAATTTGATCCTTCAATTTACATTGTTACTGAAGTATAAACGTTTCTTAGCAAAATTCTTGAATAGAGGTTATTTGATTTGTTAAATGACCAAATAAATAGAGGCAAGAAAACAGGTACAAGTCATAAGCTTGTGGTATCTCCTTCAGCGTCAACTCATCGGGTAAGTGAATCGGTATACTAGATTTTAAGTAGCACTTGAGATTTTGATATGTTCTTGATTTAGTACACAATTATAAGTCGCCACCCTAAAACTAAATGGCCAAGGTTTCGTAAAACTTCATCATCGTTTTTTCTCTGAGAATATAAAAAAGAAAGAAATATAAATTCGTGAACTCGTCAATGAACTAATTTTGTTTGATTTTCCTGCTCGATATTTACCATGAAGTCTTTGTTAAGTGGTATGGTTGGTTGTTCTTTAGGCTATTAAATTATTTTTAAGACATGTATAATGTTTAGTTTTTTCGTACGTGAACGATGATATTTTTGGTTCCCAACACCGAATTCTACTAATAGGCTTCCCTTTTTTTTTGAGTTAAGAATTAAGACGTTAAGATTAATTTTGCTAAGGCATTGTCCTGCGAAAAAACTCATTTTAGAACGTTTTAACCCGTTCGCGATCAATGCATTGGTTGTTCTTTTACCTTGGTAAAAATCTTTGATTCTTGGTTTCCATGAGTCGTAATCAAGATTTTCATCTAAAATCGTCAATCCTTCTAAGATTTTAGTTTCAGGTGAGAGCGTTTTATCTTTCACCCTTTTAGATGAGACAGTTTGTTTTGTGATAGAGCACTTTTTGAAAGGTACTATGTAACGAGGAGTTGCTTTTTAGGTCAATTCTCTGCTGAAGACATTTCCTAGTACCTTCACCCATTCAGAAAATGTCCCTGTAGGTCTATGAATACAAATTTCATCAGAGAGCACTAATCGTAATAATCTTTCGTGGTGAAATCTGAAGGCACAGCTGCGTTAAAACTTTGAAAACGGTGGTTGATGTCTTGCAAATTATAATTTTCACAAGTGCGACTAGCTCAGTTTGCAGATTTTAATATGACATTTTTTATTTTGGTTTTCAGTTTCAATTAATACCATTCTCTTGGCAAAGAAGCGTGAAAGATGAGAAGCCTGTTTTTTTATCGTGGTTCTTAGTCTCCTGGCTGTGGGTTATGCCAGGGACCAGGAAGCAGAACTTGCAATCCGAGGTATAAAGGTGATCGTACTAAGAAGGGGTCCGAGGGCTACTCCCACGGTGAAATTTTGATGGTTAAGTGTTCGGAAATGGCACGAAATACTACTAACACTTTTTCTTTGATAAGTAACAGTAATATAAGTTTTATACTTTTAGCTATTTCAATATCCTGAGAGGAGGCTAAACAGTTCTATTTTCACATCGTCTCATTCAAGGACTGGACAACGTTTTGACTTTTCAAGCTGCCTTGTCCCCGCCGCGTATCGCCTTTCTCGCGTGGAGCGATTTTCACGCGCGCTCGCGTTTCGCTCGCTCTACTATCCCTGAGGAAAAATGGGGACTACTCGTTTATATAATCTACTCGTGATCACTTTCTGGGGATATTTGAGTTAATAAGCCATGAACTTCCTCCCGTAAGGATCAGTTTACTGTTTTAATTTCAAAATTTGGTCAGTGAAGAAAAAAGAGAGACATAAAAGATTGTGTTCATTAGAAACTTTGATCGCCGGGAATGAAGTGCCAAAATGTCTCTGAGTAATCAATAATTAAAGAGCTTCTGAAGTGGAATGGTTCCGTCTCCTGAAAACGCTTTAAAAATCGAATAAAAAATCTTGGCAGTAGGGAAACATAAGGTACAACAACCCAATCCGCCCCGGCCGACTCCTTCCCCCGGTCCCTCCTTTTCCCCGGCCGACTCCTTCCCCCGGCCCCCTCCTTTCCCCTGGCCCCCTCCTTCCCCCTGGCCCCTCCTTTTCCCCAACCCACTCCTTCACCCCCCGGCCTCCCCGGCCCCTCCTGTCAAACTGTACGCGAAAGGGATAAGACATCAATTTGTATTTTAACAGGAAATTCTTGTAAGAATCAAGGAGGCAAGTGCGTCAAAGGTCAATCCTGCCCAAACGGTTATACAGCATTGGGATACTCCTGTGGGAAAGGGAAGAGGAACAAGAAAAAAACATGCTGCTCAAGTGTGTAGTAATAATTAGCCTAATAGTATGTAATAATAATTAGCCTAATTTAAATACTATATTATATTAGTAATAATTAGCCTGTGTAATCAAATAGCGACGATTGAAAATAGGATGAAATACACGCCGTTTTTGTCCAACTTCTAAGAATTTTTTAGCCTTTATACCTATTTATGTCATGGGTAACAAATTCAAGGCCTAAATTTTGGCTTAATAACACTATTCACTAACTTTTTCGAAAAAATACCTGTTAGAATTCTCGATGCGATGTTTCGTGTTTTTAGGTTTTCGAAAGAGTCTTTTAAGGGCCCTGACATCGTCATTCATAACCGGTTTAAAACCTTGACGCCATCTTGGCCCTGAGACGTACTGAACGTCATTGTAATAGGGACCTTGAGATCCGACGACGACCACGGCAACGGAAACGACACAAAAGCAATAGGTTTAATTAGCAAAACAACAATTTTGCACCAATTTTGCACTTTCATCGCGCTTTTTTTGTACATTTCTTTGCCGTCACTGCACGACTACGACGTAAAAATGCCTAATTTCACGATGTACAGAGGAAGTACACAATTGCAAGCGACGTCGAAATTTCCTCTCTCTTTCTGAACTTGCATATGGTTCTTAGGAATTCATATTTAGGAGGGTTCGCCTACATTTGAAGTCTATTTGACAAAGTTAGTTACTTGGATTAATCGCGATGAAGATTGAAAGAACGCGATTTCACTTTTTCAGCGACGTTTTCTTTGCCGTCGCCGTCCTCGGATCTTAAGGTCCCTATTATAGCAATTTTGTACTCGGCTTCCGATGTGAAATTTTATTTTTCGCGCCAAAATTAAGGAGTAATTTGCCACCAATGATGTTGCCTTTTATTTCCTTCATTGTTTCCTTGATTAAGACGCTTTTCATTCCAAGTTTGAAGTTATAATAGAGTACAGTACACGTATCACAAATGATAAGAATACACAGAGCAGCATTACGAAACTGGACCATTATTTTTGGAGTTCAATCGATGCGAAGACACGTTTTAGCTTTTTAAAAAAGTTAGCAATTAGGATGGCATAGTTTCTTAGCAAGATAGTTATATGTTCGTGGGCGTACCTTGGCCTAGACCCCAGACCTCGTTATTGCACACCGGCCGATGCATTTCGGGTCACGTGATCCGAGCGGTTTTTTGAGACGTCAGCTAAATGCATTAACCGAGAGGGCCTGGAAAGATGCCGACAGGGACTAGGCAAAGCGTACGTAATTAGTGTTTTGTAGCTAGACTTGAGACTTCCTGCCGCGCAGAAGGGCTGAGGTAAGCTTTCAGAAGACATTTGAAAAGGTATCGGAAGGACAGAGAACTATGTAAGCCAACTGATATCCTTATTTTCCAGCACAATTCGCAGTAATATGTAATGAATTGATAACTATTCTATCACAAGCAGTTTGAGCAGTTTCTCAGCTGCGAAAAAAGTGAAAAATGCTTATGACAAGGTTCGACGTTTTCCAAACTTTATTTCATTAGAAAGACTTACAACGAAAATTATGTTTTGTATCTCGGTTTAGCGTGTCCACAGGACTGGGTTGAAAACGGAAATCGGTGTTACTTTATACTCCCCGGAAAAAAGGACGCATTTGTGGGACTTTACCTATGCAAGCAACTAGGAGCAACCCTGCCAATCATCAAATCAGTGGAGGAGAACGCCTTCCTTTTGAGTCTGATGGAGGGACAGGGTAATCCACGGCTTGGAATGATAGCACCCAAGGGCGACAACGTCTTTGAGTGGCTCGACGGGACTTCTGTGGCCGATACCTTCTCTGCATGGAATACCGGTGAGCCTAACCTTGCTGGATCAGAGAACTGTGGGAGTATGTACGTCAGCGGAGGTGACAAAGGAAATTGGAATAACGATGTCTGTGCGGAATCCAGGCATATTGTTTGCCAGATGGAGAAAAAATGAGTCTGGCCCAAAGCTGCCGTGAAGCTACTGAAATTGTAGCCTTTATAGGCTAGTCTCACATGTAGAATTATAGTGGGCGATCAATATACTCAGTGAGCCAAACTTGTCGACAAAGAAATAAAGGTGTTGGGAGATATTACTTGTTGTAGACAATCATTTGTTTGTATTTTTGGATAATGAATTTAATTTAGCTATCAGTATCTCAACTGGCATCGCACCGAACATTACCATCCACCAATGATCATTTCGAGTAATTTTGGATATATCTCAGGGACTTCCATACGCTGTCCTATTAAGCCAAATTTACGGGGGCACCCAACGACTTTTTTTCTGTAAAATTACTATTCGAAGGAGCAAATATTGAGCGAGATATTTTTAAAGCTGTAGAGCGGCCCACAGCTGCCGTCTGGCCCACAGCTGCCGTGAAGGTACTGGACATGAAATTGTCGGCTAGTCTTCCACGTAGAATTATATCAAGCGATCATGATCAATACACGACTCAGTGAGCCAAACAACAAAGAAATAAAGGTGTTGGGAGATATTACGTATTGTAGACAATCATTTGTTGCATAGTTAATTTAAATTTTCTTTCAGTATATTACTATATATTTTATTACTATTACAGTCGGCCCAAGAGAAATGGAAGACAATGGTTATGCAAAATTTTGGGAGCTAAACAAGATGCATTATGGCCTATGTGAAAATTGTGAATCGGGACAGGCCTAAGGGGAGCTACCACGTCACGTGACACCCAATCAAACCCCAGAGGAATAATCTAGTTGCTCTAGTCTGAGTAAGACTGAGCAAGATTGGGTATCCTTAAATTGCGCACATATTTGCGATAAAATTTATTTATCCGAGCTATTTTTCTTGACCGACGTTAGCAATTATTGCGAAGAAGGAAAAATAAAGCTTTTAATTAGCGTTTAAATATAAAAAAAAATCTAGAAATGTAGGTAGCAATTTTCTAGCTTTTAACGAGCACAATCGGGACATTCAGACACGGGTATGATACACTTTTACTAAACCGGTGACTTACTGCTTAAAAAAAATGTTCAAAATTTAAGTTTACATGTAAATTTATAATAATTTTTTACAGGTGGGCAGGAACCTACGAATCACATGGCGACCTATCAATAATTAAGCGAAATCCACCGAAGTGGGAATTTACTGGTTTACAATCAGACAAACTACTGCACTGAAACTATTAAAAAATGAAACAGTGTCATTTATTAAGAAAGTTGTATATTTAAAGTGCCTTCTGGTATAAGGTTTTTAACAAGACTTTCGTAAGAAAATAATCTTTTAGATGTTATTAGAGCTCGGTTTGTAACAATTTTTTTTATAAAAAATAATCGCCAAATTTTACATTCACCATGCACTTTGATGCCATTCCGATTGTGACAAAGGAAAGGAGATAGTTATAGATGAGCCATCCAGAGAAATTTCTCTCTGACAAAAACAAGTTCCTTTTTTGAACCGAAGAGTTTCTGAGCAATGTCAGGAATTGTTTTTACGCTAGAGAAGATCATGGTAATGAAATGTTAGTGGTAATTTAAATGTTAATTTTTTAAATCCACGGCTTTCTGACTTATACTTGTTTTGCCCCATTTCTTGAAGGGAAATATCTCGTCTATAACAAATTCTGTTTTTTTTATATAGAGAAACAAGCTATATTAGAAAGACGACTTCTTGTCCGATTTCCAATCAGAGTTGTTGGTAATCAAATAATCTTACTTAACGGAATTAAAATCATATTTTTGAGGCTTCTTCTATGATGAGAATTCATCAAAGAGTAATTAGGTGTAATTAATAAAGGATTAATCAGGTCTTTGGACGAATTTTCGACAGTAATTGGTTTCTGTATAAAATTGATCCTTCAAGTACATTGTTACTGAAGTATAAACGTTTCTTAGCCAAATTCTTGAATAGAGGTTATTAGATTTGTTAAATGACCGTATAAATATAGGCGAGAAAATAGGTACTTTAACTAGTCATAAGCTTGTGGTATCTCCTTCAGCGTTAACTCATCCGGTAAGTGAATCGATATTCTAGATTTTTAAGAGCTATTTGAGATTTTCATCTGTTCTTGATTTAATATAATTATTTGTCGCCACCCTAAAACTAAATGGCCAAGGTTTCGTAAAACTTCATCGTCGTTTTTCCTCTGAGAATATAAAAAAGAAAGAAGTATAATTTCGTGACCACATCAATGAACTAATTTTACTTGATTTTTCCGCTCGATATTTACCATCTTTGTTAAGTATGGTCGGTTGTTCTTTAGGCTGTTAAACTATTTTTAAAACGTGTATAATGTTTAGTTTTTCGTACTGGGGTGAACGATGATAATTTTAGCTCCCAACACTGAATTCTACAAATAGGCTTGCCTTTGTCTTGAGTTAATTAAGAATTAAGATTAATTTTTCTAAGGCATTGTCCTGTGAAAATCACATTTTAGAACGTTTTGACCCGTTCGCGATCAGTGCATTGGTTGTTCTTTTTCCTTGGTAAAAATCCTTGATTCTTGGTTTCCATGAGACGTAATCAAGATTTTCATCTAAAAATCGTCAATCCTTCTAAGACTTTAGTTTCAGGTGAGAGCGTTTTATCGCAGTCACCTTTTTAGAAGTTTTCAGTTGGATGAGACAGTTTGTTTTGTGATAGACCACGTTCGAAAGGTACTATGTAACGAGGAGCTGCTTCTTTTAGGTCAGTTCTCTGCTGAAAACATTTCTTAGTGCCTTCACCCATTCAGAAAATGTCCCTGTAGGTTTATGAAGACGATGTAATACAAATTTCATCAGAGAGCACTAATCTTAATAACCTTTCTTGGTGAAATCTGAAGGCACAGCTGCGTTAAAACTTTGAAAACGTTGGTTGATGTCTTCCAAATTATAATTTTCACAAAGTGCGACTGCAGATTTTAATATGACATTTTTTATTTTGGTTTTCAGTTTCTATTAATACCATTCTGTTGGCAAAGAAGAGTGAAAGATGAAAAGCCTGTTGCTTATCGTGGTTCTTAGTCTCCAGGCTGTGGGTTATGCCAGGGACCAGGAAGCAGAACTTGCAATCCGAGGAGGCAAAAAAGGTGATCATACTAAGAAGGGGTCCGAGGGCTACTTCCACGGTGAAATTTTGATGGAAATGGCACGAAATACTAACAAAACATTTTTTTTCGATAACTAACAGTAATGTAAGTTTTACACTTTTAGCTATTTCAATATCCTGAGAGGAGGCTAAACAGTCCTATTTTCACCTCGTCTCATTCAAGGACTGGGCAAATTTTTGACTTATCAAGCTGCCTTGTCCCCGGTCGTTCTCTCTCCTTTCCGCGTATCGCCTTTCTCGCGTGGGGTGATTTTCACATGCGCTCGCGTTTCGCTCGCTCAACTCTTCCTGAGGAAAAATGAGGACTACTCGTAGTCTACCTCGTGATCACTTTTTGGGGGATATTTGAGTTAATAAGCCATGTACTTCCTCTCGTAAGGATCAGTTTACTGTTTTAATTTCAAACTTTGGTCAGTGAAGAAAAAAAGAGACATAAAAAGATTGTGTTAATTAATTAATCGCCGGGAATGAATTGCAAAAATGTCTCTGAGTAATAAATAATTGAAGAGCTTCCGTGAAGTGGAAGGGTTCTGTCTCCTGAAAGCGCTTTAGAAAATCGAATAAAAAATCTTGGAAGTTGGGATATATAACGTACAACAAGCCAATCCGCCCCGGCCGACTCCTTCCCCCGGCCCACTCCTTCCCCCGGCCCACTCCTTCCCACCCGGCCCACTCCTTTCCCCCCAGCCCACTCTTTTCCACCCAGTCCACTTCTTCACCCCCCCGGCCCCTCCTGTCAAACTGTACGCGAAAGGGATAAGACATCAATTTATATTTTAACAGGCAATTCTTGTATGAAACAAGGAGGCGTGTGCGTCAAAGGTAAATCCTG